>VYXH01011595.1:433386-447415 GCA_013397275.1 Burhinus bistriatus | reverse complement strand
CCCCCCCCCCCGCCCAGGGTAAAAGGTACAATAGGAAACAAACAACCCATAGAGCTGGAGTTTTTTAACTCCGCGATTGAAATGCGTCCGAATCCTACTGAAAACATGAATATTCACATAGGCAGGACACCGCTGGTCACTGCCATTGCAGTCCAGGATGTGTTTGTTACCCCCAGAGAAGCAGATGTCTACGCGTTGCCAACTTTCACTGCTTCATGCTAATACACCTACAGACTGAGCTTTATGACAGTACTTGCCCCATACTTCTCTTTGTCAGAGAATTATCCCTTCTGTGCTCCAGAGTGGTTTGTTTTTTTTTTTTCCCATGAGTATTTAAACATCTAAAGGACAAAAATCAGGCTACCTCTGCTTGGCATGTGAAGACCCTACATCAACAGCGGAATTGGAGGCAGCAAGTCTCTGACCACCAGCAGGCACAGTTAAAGCAGTAATGATAGACTCTGGAAAGTTCTCTTTCTGGCCGTAGTATTTCTGAAAATACTATTCATAGCCCCCTGCAAAAAAAGGAGAGAGCTATCCCCAAGAGGCGAGAATTTAAGACCAAAGAGAAAAAAAAAAAAAAGGGCAGATGAGAGATGTGGAATGAGTAGTGAGCCATTTCGAAAAGGTTTGAACAAACTATTTTTCAAATATTTATATACATACACACACATATGAAGACACAAATCCACCACGAGACTATTGACAACATGCTTAACAGAAACACAGCTTTGCCATAGTTTGCGGTATTGAATGCCTTTTTGTTTAAGTGGCCTTGTGTAAGGTTTCACTTTGTATATACAGTTTGGCAAAACCCTAATTGCATTTTGCACTCATATGGTAAGAGAAACAGCTAAGACCTGAAGCTTGTGTCTTTTTCCACAGTCTTTACCAAGGATAGCACCATTTACCTACACCCGAGACTTACCAGGGGTCACACTGGATTCAATAACACTTGAAATTTGCTAGAAATTCTTTACAGTCCCAACTCCCCTCTCTCCCCCTACATGATAAGTACTAATTCATTCACAATAATTGCCTTCAGGTTAATTCTGGGAAGTCCTAAGGCCTGTACAATAAAATGAAGAATGTTTAAAAATACAGACTACATAATTACAATGGTTCTTTCTTGCCTTAGAAGCTTAGGACATCTGCAAGTGACTGTCCCAAGATGTAATCCTGTTGCCTCACTAGTACACATGCATTTAATAAGATTAATGGCACTGCATGTCAGCCCAAACAGAGAAAATCTTGTTAGATCAACTGTGCAATCTTGTTTTATTAATAAAGTCACTTATAGATACTACATGGTTGCATTTGAAGAGTTATCCTGATACTGTCTGTGTATCTGGACAGATATTTTTGTTTCTTTTTGCATACCTCTACTCCCTAAAGGCAGGTATTATATCAAAAGCAAAGATATCCAAAGGAAATAAAATTTGTGAGTCTTGGCACAGGCAGCCATGTCAACATCAACTGAGAAAGACTCTTACCTGGCAAAGGGCACCCTAAGATTTCCAGTCTCATACAGATGCTACCTTCTTCGAACCAGGACCGAGGGTTTATACGGATATAACGTGCAACCAGAGGCACCGGCAACATATTGAGAACTGGGATCTCTTTCTCACTGTTTCCTTCAAAAATCTACATAGGCCAAACATGGAAATGGCAAGGTCAGTTCTTCAAAAAGTCTTTTAGCACCTTTGGTAACAGAATCAGATAAAGTCCCCTGGTACAGCCCCAGGTTGAAAGTGGCTCAGCCCAGAACTGCTCTTCAAAGAGCACAATTCCCCCATGCTCCTCAGAGGGGGGCAAAGGAGCCAGAGCTCTACACCCTCTCTCCCACAAAAGGCACCTCAAGGGCATGAGGTGTTCCCAGGGACCAGCAGACTGATACTAACCCTTGCACGGGCTACACAACAAGAAACATGTCTCATCACAGGCCAGACCACTGCCAGGTTGGCATTCACATCCATAGGCAGACACATGCAGATTTATCATATAGGATATTCTGGGTCCCCTCCCTATGTTACGCGATTTGCTCTTAAAATTAGTGGGACCACTAAGAGACATTGTCTTGTAGCCTTACACTGACAGATCTGGCAAATGAAAACTCTATGCGGACAGCCCCCACTTTCCCATCTCTGCTCTTCTTCATAAAATGTGTTTTGTGATACTCACCACATCTCCAGATTCATTTCTGACAGCAGTCCATGCATGACTGTCATTGCTCACCAATACTCTGTAAGAGGTCACCCAGTTACTCCTTGAAAAAGACAAAGAGTATCTAAGTTATTTTTCCATAACTTAGGATGACTGCAATTTTTGTTTCATGTCATAAAGCTTGTAAGACTGCAAGCAATGGAAATCCCAGTTGGCAAAGTTGTGTCAATACTTGGCTGAAAAAGTGGCGTGCCAATCTAGATTCAACAGATAATTAAAAAAGTCTAGCACATAGAAGCGAAAAACCAAGCCAATATTCTGTGATCCCAGCAGGGAAGGGATTACTGCTCTCCTTTCCTTTTATATGCAGATTTCGGGAGAAATGGCTTATCTAGAACAGATGCATCCAGTGTTCAAAAACCTTAACTTTTCAGCTACAGAACATTTATTATTTCTGCTGTTACTATCAGAGAAGATGGGGGAAAAAAATAATAAATCCTCTAAGATGAAAAGTCCATGAATTTCAACCAGCAAAATTTCCATTTCTTCCAATACAAGAATGACTGGAGCCTGCAGTCATTCTTGTATTTGTCAGCAATAGACAGGAACGAAGAGACAATTCTGTCTCTGCACAGCAGAGTCCAATTGATCACAGTACGAGTGCACTACTACAATATCTAGATCAATCTTCAGTAGGCTGATCTTTCTGCCTGTTACCTGATTTACAGCGAAATCCCCTTTAATCTAAAAAACCAAAATCTTCATTCATACTTAAATTATGCCTCATCTGTATTCAGCTAAAGAAGAGTACGAGGAGAAAGAAAATGCTGCTTCCTATATCCTGAATGGAGTTAAAGCTATGTAGTTTTACACTGTCTAGTAGAGCATTCCCCATGGTAACTTGCATACAGCTATGGAGAAGATAATGCCCTGACTTTCCTCTCATGTTCTTTGGTCTGAAAGGGCAGCAGTAATTTATTTTTTTTTTTCCCTAACACCTTCCTGGATTCAATAGGCAATAACTTGGAGGAGAGATGTGGCTTGGAGGTATCTTTGTACCGTAAAGTCAGTCCAGGATGATTAAGTTCTATTTTCATGTACATAAACTGATCATGCGTAATAAGCAGTCCTCTAGAGCAGGCACTCTTGAACACAGATTCTTCACTAAGCTACACAGTCAGATTGCTGGCAGTGAAACCAGGGTAAGGAAAGCTCTTGGGACTAGAAAGAAGGATAGAGGCAAAATAGGGGAGAAGCAGCAGAGCACACGCATCGGAGAGAAGGGAGTACCTGGAAGGACAGACACACCTAAGAAAAGCTTCCCCTTGTACTGCAGCCATACAAATGCAACTTTATTTGCTTTTCTTTCTTTTAAAATCAACAAATAACATTAGCAAACTACCTATGAACACACACATTGACTTCACCGCGCTTATGTTTAAAGGGACCAACTAGTCTTTACGTGTTCACTGAGAGAGAGCCAGGCTTCTAGTGAAGACCAACAAAGGGGCGGAACGAGAGCAAATTCGTCAGCCACAAGATCAGCACAGGCTCATCCAGCTTTGTCTTGCACAAAATAGTGACCTTCAAATAACGCCTACGTCACTGCATGGCAGCAGAAAGTTTATAACTTTAGGTTTCCATCTGCTATTGCATTTTCTGAGTAACAGTGATCCCTGTTACACAAAAGGTTCAAACTGATGGCCAGACTTACAAGGATGCCTGTCAACCCAAAGATTAGGCAAGCATTTAGCAGGATTTAGAAAAGCACTTCTGTCCCCAAAAGCCAAAGATGACATGTCACATGATTTTGAAAAAATGACTGGACAAACCCAGCTCTGTTTTACACACTAAACCTGTCCTTTGCAAATCTTTCACCAGCCTTCTTCCATAACGAGGTATTGTCATTCATGTTATTACATGGGAAAACCTTGACTATTGCCAAGCAGACTGAAATTTTTGTTATTGCACTGAAAACATGAATCACCTGTAACGCACACACTACTTCAACACAGTTAAACAACTTTAACAAGTTAGCGGCACACTGAAAATACTAATTGTCTGCTGTCAGTGGAAGATCTCCTGGGGTAGGGGATTTACTGGAGATCTGTGAAGTGCCATGCTGGTGTCTCAAGTCTCTGTGGCTGTAAAGTGATATACAACACAATAGACAGCGACTTCAGCATGCTATATAAGTTTCTACTAACTCTTGTAAAGAACTTTACCTTCTTCCCTCAACTGCTCTGTGATCATAAGGTGAAGGAAAACAGATTTACTTCCAGTAAAGATGGAAAATAGGAATTTTGGAAATGGCTAACACCAAAACTCCAGGAAGAGGAAAAAAAACTTTTTTCTGATTGAAAAAGAAACCAAGCTCGAGAGCAAAACTCCTGGGTTTGAAGGGGGGTGGGGGAGGTAGTGTGCACATTCAGTGCACATCAAATGGTGTTGGGTGTGTTGGGTGTTTTGGTTGTTTTTTTTGTTTTGTCATTGTTTTGGGGTTTTTAGTGGGTTTTGTTTGTTTGTTTGTTTTAAATATAGTTAGCCATTTTTCAAAATCATGTTAAATAGCCAAAAGAGGCAATGTCACAAACCAAATAACATCATTGCTTCTAAAGTATTTAGAAGTAAAGTAAAAAAAGTAAAGAACTTTTTAAACTTCAACTGCACAAATAAGATTAGGAGGGCAAACACAATACATCCGTATTCATTACTCTACCCTTGGAAAAGAAATTTAAACAGAATATCAGAGTCACATAAAAACAAGACAAGAGTGGACATTCTTTGTAATTGAGAATTTTGTAAGAAAATCATGTCACATGTAGAGCGTTTTTAAAAGAACCAGCTCATTTTACTGGCATGAGAAAATGTTGCTGTTACACTAATATTTCCAAGCTAGGATGTTTATTTACCATATTTTAATTTTCTCACTCCCTACAGTTACAAAGGTTCAAACTTCTCCCAAAGGAAAATGTATACTAATCAGTCGTACACATATTCCATCCTGAGTGACAAGTAACGTGCTTTTCAGAGGCAGTCCGCCAATTAAAATACAAATGGGACTACATCCAGACTTGTACGTTTGCAGTATAGAAGGACTACAGAGGGTCATGGGAGGAGATAAATCAGTGTAATATATTAGGTCACACACCACATCCTGTTAACTGTGCTTGCCTGTGAGGAATAAGCATCAACTTCGCATTTGTGGAGATGCAGAATAAAAACATCCCAAGTGACCAGATCCTTCTCCCACTGGCACTGAATGCAAAACTGCCTCTAGGAGTATTTTTTTTCCAATGTCATAAGAAAAACACCTTCTGCCAATATTAAAAAGGCTGCTGTAAATTCAGATGCCCCTCAGAAATGGCATCTTCTGCCTTAAAATCACATTCCCCATGGTGGGGAAGGGGAACTATGCATGCATTCATGTTTTCAGAGTATCCAGGAAACTAGCAGAAGGTAACGCACGGGGCTTCTGACCAGGCAGCTGATTATCATTAAATACCAGGTATTTCTAAAGATACAGACCAGCAGAAGAGCATTCACATCCTAAATCTTCTTGAACGCTGCAGATTTTCTCCACATGTGCAGCACAGGAGGTCTGATGTTTCCAGGAAGCAGACGGAAGTGTCGCACGTGCTCGAATGAGCAGCCAGTCTGTTTACAGTAAGCACAGTGCTTCCCGGAATCGAAGAGTTTAATACGTACAGTTTACTCACGTAGACACAGAAATCCAAGGCTTTCAGGGAAATCCATGACAGAAACACGACAGCTAAAGCAAAGTCTCGTGCTAGAAGATGTATTGGGGGATGTCATCTGCTTTGTGTTGTTACCTGACGGCAGGAAGATCCATCTCATTGCGTTGGGGATTTGCAGACATTAATTTCTACAGCACGTCATATCGAATCTTTTTGGGGCCCATCAACACTGAACAATAAAGCTATCTAAGGAAAGCTGAAAGCAAGCTATAAAGCTTTACAGATGTCCCTACCAATGTTTTGGAGAAGCTCTTCTGAATTCACTCTATAAAATCTCCCTGGACCTACTGTCATATTCCTCAGACAAAAATACAGATATTTGTTGGTTTTGTGGAGTCAAGGAAACATAATTCAGGGGAAGTCCTATGCCAGCATTCAAAAAAGACTGTGTTAATTACCGAGCTCTTTCTTGGCAGGAAGTTAGGCAATACAGAAGTTATTGCGTGACAATACCTTCAAAAGCATTCGATGTTGCCTCCAGTTCGTCATGCTCTAGCACATGACGGCCTCACAAATTTCATCAATGCTAGAAAAGGATCACGAGATACAGATTTGACAGGAATCACTTGGATTCAGGTGGTTCCCATTAATAATTCTTTTCAAAATTTATGCCAGCCTTACCTCTTCAGGAGGAACCTGTCTGAAAAAGCTCAGTATCTATTGCCAAAATTAATCAAGTCATTTCACAGAAAGTAAATGCAAAAATCAAATACAATTCAAATTCACTTAATGTGGTTGGTTTTTAATCTGTAATGCATTAGCTTTAGACAAAGCTTATTTGAACATCTTGGATTTTAAATTCAGTTTCTTGTGATGTATGGAACTGTCCAGCTTGTCCATTTCCATCCAAAAAATAGACAAGTTGAGGGATTAAGTGAATTGCCCAGGGACAAAGAGGAAACCTGAACCAAAATGAAGAATTAAATGCAGATGTCCTACATCCGTGGCAGGTTCCCATCAGAGGATCAGCTTTTCCTTATCTGCCCACATCATCAGGCTACTGAGCCCAGGGAAAGACATCATGACAGCACTGGCACTACAAAACATCTTTCTGCCCTGCCTTCCCCAATATAACTTCCTTACTTTTCTTTATGTGTATTAGACGCATGGATGGATCCCAGCTCCGCACAACACACAGCCAGTGCTAAGTGAGCAGCAGTGGAGGGATGCCGGGCGTTTGGCTGCCCAGCCTCCAGCAGACCAGTACGTCAGCGGAGACTTCTGACTATTCGGATACGGTTTTATTTCGTTTGAACAGCGCCTGCTGCATGTAATATTTTAAGGCCAAGCTTCTCAATTACGGAAAGCTGAATAAGCAAGAAGTGAAATAAATCTGATACCCTTATCCTACTCTCCAAGGATGCTTTTCCACATCACCAAAACCCTGCATGATTTGAGATAAATGAGGAAGGTTGGTGGGTGCCGGTCAGCAGAAGCTCAAGCCCACAGCGGCAGAGATGCTGGAGATGAGACTAGCAAACATTGGCAGAGTTCAGCTTCGCATCATCTACAATGGACCTGGCTCCAGCTGACCATATTATTCTTCTGTTGTCATGATAATCTGATTTATCGCCGTTACAAAACCCCCCAAATTAATCGGAAATAGAACCAGACAGGCACACAACTGTGTATCTTCCAATAATATACAAATTGGCAAGCCAAAATACTTGAAATAGCGGTATCTCTTTACAAAAAAAATGTTAGGCAAACCTTAAATTAATCTGTAATCATGCATCAGAATGAGCATGCTGGCAATTAAATGGCTTTCTGCTTGAAAAAGTAATTTGTAGTCTAATGCAATTAAATATAAAACCATTAATATTAATACTCTATAATAATATTTATGCTGATAAATTTTAGATCACCCACTGCCCAACAGTTTCAAAAACAAGCTAAGTCAAAAAATGCTCAGGCTAACCACAGGTAGCCCAGCAAGCTTTACAAACTAATTAAAATAAATATGATTTAAGAGATGGAACTTGACTAGCAAGCAAGGGTATTTTTCTTAATAATTGAAATCTTTGAATGTTTAATTTTTAAAATTGCTCCTAGCTGACTTAAATGAATATACTGCTGTGAAATCCAGCTCTTCAGAGACCTTACAAAGAAAAGCTCGGGGCCAGCGTTTCACTTGCTTTGAACGAATCAAACACAGATTTTTCCAAAGCTCTCTTCTCAGTGAGGAGGAGTTGGGGTTGGGAGAGCATTTCCCACCCTACAGCTGCCACTTACAGCCAGGTTTTTACAAGATTTTAATCTCTGCCTTTCTGACCTTCCTAGAAAACCCAGTGCCAGCGCTGGGTGCTCCCTTTTGCTGTTGGCCATTCAGACAGTAACACCTGCAGGTGCCAGGCCTCCTGTGTGGGGTCAAAGACATCCTCTGCCCCAAAGATTTTATGGTCTTAATACCTGCCGTTTGGGGACACCTTTTGCAAAGAGATCTGCATGCGTTTGAAATTCTTCCTTTCCTCTTTCATACCTTCTGTATCTGCTAAACGCAACCAAGCTGTGATTCCTTTCCTTCTAAACCTCCTATTGTGACATTTTAAATTTTCTCTTTCCTGTTCGTGCCGATCACACCCCTGTATATCAGTTACATATTTGGGGAGAAAAATCTGAATTATAGAGGTACTGCCTCACTATGCCTTTTTGTCTCCTTCCTGTGAATATTAAAGTAATGGAAAATGAAAAGCTCTGGCAGTAACCAGCAAACGCTGTCGTGTGTGTGCACAGCTGGGAGCACATTTAAAGTGCTGCCGAAGGGGCTCACATCTACCAAGTGCACACAAGGATGCGGCCAAGGGTGCGGCCAAGGATGCGGCCAAGCGCTGCTTGTTGCCTGCGGAAGGGATGCTGACTTGGGAATGCTGCTCGGGGCGCAGGCGGGGGAAAGGTGCAGCTGCCCCACGTCCTCTAGGTGACCCTCCCCACAATCATTCTCCTCGCAACGAGTCATAATACACATGCAAAGTATACAAATCAAGGCCGTGATTAATAAGCACGAGTAATCCTTTGCCACAGATGCCTGTATTCAGTTGACGTATCCTTTTCCTAAAGGTTCCAGCTCATTTGATTTCAAACTGCCCCTTGTAGCCCCTCCCACGGAGGTGAAAAAGCTTTCCTTCGTCTTCTGAACATCCCCAGTGAGCCTCACTGTGCAAAGTGGCTTCTCTCCACACAACACCACCCTTGTCCAGTGCAAAGTGGTGGTTGACGAGGCAGGAGGTTGCTGGCCACCCCTCGCGGGGAGGGTAGTGACCTGCTCCCTCCCACCGCTGCAGGGTGAGTCACCACGTCTTTGGCAGGAGAGTCATAACTGGAGCAAGAGCATCATGACGAATCATACCCGCAAGAGAACATCATCAGATTTGACGTTTTTGTTTGACAAACTTGTGAAAGTATAAATACATTTCGGGGTGTGCTGTCAGAACTCCACCTACACGGGGATCATCTTGAGCTGGTCCCAAACCCAACTCCTCAACGCCGGGAGCGGATGGTGAGTGTGCATCGGCAGCGATGGATGCAGTAGCAAAATCCTGTGCAGGGCGCAGGAATCGAGGTGGAAGATTAACATGGCACAGAGACTGAAGTTAGAGTAACGAGATGGACAGCACTCAAGGCTGAAGCTGCCAAAAGCTGACTCTCAGTGCTGCAGCCACTGAAAGCCCGTGAGATGGCTCCATCAAGCCAGAGTTAATGGAAAATAGAACTTATTAAGAAAACCAATCATAAACACTAGTGTAATATGTAACTAGTGACATTAATATACCAAGGGAGCTTTTTCTACACTGAATTCAGGTTGTTTTGTAACTCCCATCAATATACTTGATACGATTTCAGTGGATTTGGAGCAATTCACTCTGTGAGAGTCTGACTTTGGGGAAGCTGTAATAATCTCTGCAGTCCTGTCACCTAGTCAAGGCAAATAACAGTTTGCACCGATTGGATGCACCTTAACAATTTGTGTCAGTACAGAGCAGCTGCTTATTTTATTACATGGTTTGGATAAGACATCGAGACATTTTCATTGAATTTGCTGAAGTTTCATCAGGGTTTGTTTTCACAGCCCCTGCGTGGGGATAGGAGGTGCGGCTTTGAAAGCCAACGCCAAGTACGTTGTCCTTGTGAGCTGGACAGGATTTAGAGTTTAATTTACTTCGCTTTCAAAAGCAGCATTGTGCTGTTGTTGTATTTTGCCCCTTTTTCGTGTGTCCAGTACAAAATTTCGTTTTGTTCGGTGTCTGTAGAAACAACTCAAATACCCACGAGTAACCACCACAGCATGCCAAACGCTAACACAGTTACACTGAATGGATTATCACTGCTCTTTGTACTCTTGTTATGGGAATGATGAAGATGCTGATGTGATTATCTCCTCATGAAGCCAATCTGACTATTAAGATGATGTTCTTAATACCATGAACGGCTGATAAGCTGGGGAGGAAGCAAGGATTTTTACCCTCTTGCGGGCAAGGGAGTTTACCACCTTGCAATCCTCACACACACGCTGTCCTTAAAAGCAAATCTCAGCTCCTGAGGAATTGCCCATGAGTATAAATTAAATCTGGGGTGATAAATTAAAATTGGGGGCGACACATTCATTTTGTGACTAAAGAAAGAGAAGAATGCTCTACTGCTAAAATTAGAAGCAAGTACACTGCACTGACCTAAATTTAGCCTCACCTCTGTCTCTGGAAGGTACCTAGCCTGCTACAGACCTACAATTCCCTAAGGACAGTTTGTCAAAAGGGATGTGGGGGATCACGAAGGGCTACAGTGCACTTGGAGAAGGCTGAGGGTGAAGGCGTACTATAGAAAATCGCAAAATTATTCCCCTATTCAGTTCCAAATATTTTGTCTTTAGCAAGCGCATGATCAGAGACAAAAATCAAACCTGCTGGATATTTATTATTTGCTATCCCTACGGAGCAGCCCAAGGAAGTCAAACAAGTGACACAGCAGGGAGTGTGTCATGGTGTCTGCACTAGCTTCTAGTTAAAACATGGCTTCAACAGTGATGAACAGAACCGACCAGTTTAGAAGTGGGTCAATTTAGCAGCAAGCAATATGTGCAAGTCATTGTAATTATTCCTTCCCGCCAGCAACGCTACTGATTTATTGCCTCCTCCAGCCAACTAACCTTTTAAGCCTGTTGCGGGTTTGCAAGGCACACGGATTAACCTCCACCCAAACCAGAATCTGAAGATTGCCACCCCTTTATTTATTTTTTTCCTTAAAGACAAATATCTTGCATAAAAATAAAACATCTTGAATATTTTCATGAGGCTGCAAAGTCTTAAAGAAAACACATTTGGAAATAAGTCTATTTTGATTATTTTCTAAAAATTTCAGAATTTTGCTTTGGAATTTGAGCATTCTGCACAGATTATTTCATCCATGCTTTTCCTTTTTGTTATTTTGTTATTTCATGACACGCAGTGATAGTGCATAATTTAACATGGTTGGAAAATTATTTTTAATAAAAAGCATCGAGTCACAAATACATCTTATTCACTGAAACACTGCATCCTCTTCTAAAAATCAAAACACCCTCTGCATTGAAACAGCCTGAACCTTTCTATTACGGTCAGTACACATTGTGTTTATTTAGACATGGGGGTTTTCTCTTGATACAAAAGATGGTGCTAAATTTTCCAAAGATTGTTTGGGTTGTGGGAAACATGTTTCCTATGCTTTTTAGATTCTTGCCAAACTGCTAAGAGTGATTAATATTTTCTTTCCCTCTGTCAAGAGATGCATATTTTAAAATATCACATCATTGCTTTAAATGTATGGCACAATCCCACAGTGATGCTTCCAGTGTCCCTTAAATGGTTGTTTGAAGATACTTGGTTAATGAAACTGAAGGATGTATTGGCAGCAACATAAAGAATTACATATTGTGTTTCTCCCCCAAATATTCAGCCATAAACCCTCTTGTAGCCCAGCTATGGCACCATCCACCTCTCAGAGGAGGACGTCACATGCCTTTCTGAAAGGTCACATCACTCACACAACTTTCTTTACCTTGAGAAGGCAAAGAAAACAGCCCTGCAAAGAGATGTCACTAATATTAGTCTATCAACTAGGAGATATTCATAGCGAAACAGCATGGTAACTGCCCAGAGGCACTGAACCCCAGATGTTCTCAGTTCGTACAAAGGAACTTATATTCTGCCCACTCTCAAGGTGTTAGCTCTTATTCATATCAACCCACACTTGTGGCACCTCCGAGTTTTGGCTGTTTTCAGTGTAAAAATAAAAATAAAAAAATAATAATTTAAAAAGAGTCCTGGTTCTTGCAGCTGGGCCCCACTTTACCTGAGAAATTTAAACATCTGCAGATTTTCTGGATAATGTAAGCAGAGTTTGCCACTTCCAATGGTAAAAAAAGGACTTTGCCATGATTTCAGGTTTCCCAAGAATGCCTGAGGTGCCTGAACAGCAACAACCCTTGAGTCCACGTGCTTGCTTTGACTGGTAAAAGGAAGGACTCCTCACATTTAGGAGTTTTTGTTCAAAGCCTGTTTTTGTTTGTTACAGGAGGAAAAAAAGAAGAGCAGAAAGATTTGATTCCACGTGACTATCAGGGAATTCACAGCCAGGCAGTTTGAGCACAAAATTTGACTCAGAAGTGTTTTTCCTTAGAAAGGAAATGATTAAACAATTCAAGTATTCGCTACTAACCAAGCATCGTTTCCTTCTTTCTCTAGTCAGGTCGCCTGTGCTTCCAAGAGCTGTTTCTGCACCTCGGCCTCTTCCTCCTCAAGGCTCTCATGTCTCAAGCTCAAGAGCACTGGACACGCAAGTGGAGCCACAGCCCACAGGGGAAGACAGGCAAAAAATTAAAACTTTCCAGGTGAGGCTGGGAGAGGAAAAACCGAGGTGAAACTGTTCCTGCCAGCATACAGTAAGTGACAACCCCATGCATTTTCATGTTCTCTGCATTGTGTCAAGCATAACCTTCAATTCATCCATTGCTTATGAAGTTCCAAAAAGATAAGAAGCCAGGCTGATGTGAATAAACTGTCTCTGGGTGGAGAAGGACGTCAGCAAAACTAGACTAGAGTTTCCAGTGCTGCTATAAAGGAGGAAAGGGTTGCTTCTACCACCACTGCACTAGCTCTGGCCACAGCATCAGAAATACAAGTAGAATGTAACCCACCAAGGGTTAGAGCACCTCTGCTATAAGGACAGGCTGAGAGTCTTGGGGTTGTTCAGCCTGGAGAAGAGAAGGCTCCGAGGAGACCTTATAGCGGCCTTTCAGTATCTGAAAGGGGCCGACAAGAAAGCTGCAGAGGGACTTTTTACAAGGGCTTGTAGTGATAGGATGAGGGGTAACAGCTTCAAACTGGAATAGGGGAGATTTAGATTAGATCTCAGGAAGATATTTTTCACTCTGAGGGTGGTGAGACACTCTCCCAGGTTGCCCAGAGAAGCTGTGGACGCCCCATCCCTGGAAGTGTTCAAGGCCAGGTTGGATGGGGCTTTGAGCAACCAGGTCTAGTGGGAGGTGTCCCTGCCCATGGCACGGGGGTTGGAACTAGGTGATCTTTAACATCCCTTCCAACCTAAACCATTCTGTGACTCTGTGAATCAAAGGCCAGACTGCTAATAACCAGGGTGTCCTTGCCTGCCCTTCCTTTTCATTTTATGGAATCACGGAATTTTCAGAGTTGGAAGGGACCTCTAGAGATCATCTAGTCCAACTCCCCTGCTGACACAGGAATGCCTAGAGCACATTACTCAGGACTGCATCCAGGCGGGTCTTGAAAATCTCCAGAGAAGGGGACTCCACAACCTCCCTGGGCAGCCTGTTCCAGTGCTCCGTCACCCTCACCCTAAAGAAGTTTTTTCTTATGTTTTACATGTCCTTATTAAGGCGGCAGCAGGAAGCTAAAGGGACCATGATGGGTACAAATTTGATCTAGGCAGAAGCTCAGAGAGGACTTCTAGTTAAGTAAATTTTTCCACTTTGTTGAAGTTTCTTGTTCAATACAAAGAGGGGGAAGAACAAAAAGATAAAGGTTGCCTTCTGATTCTTTTTCACTATCCCATAATAGCACTGGTGAATTTAGCATATATTCTAGTGTCTTGATTTTTTTTTT
>VYXH01011595.1:409127-433349 GCA_013397275.1 Burhinus bistriatus | reverse complement strand
TATTTTTTTTTTTTTAATATAAGGCTGGGAAATTCTCCACGGCTTAAATAAAAATCTTACCTTGGCCCTCAAGCTTGGCAGGCTTTTGTTTCTAATACAACACAGATCACAGGGGTGTGTTTTGGCTCTCCTACCTGAAATAAGCTTATTCTCCAACATATATTTCTATTACTTATGAAAGCACTGTATTCTTGTCGCATAACTTCATGAAGTTGGGAAGGTGCCTCAGGTAACAGAATGGTATCTTTCTGTACAAACTTTCATATCATAAGGAGTCCTTTTTGATACCATCACCGTCAGTAGCTAAGTGTAAGAGGAGGAAGCTAGTGAGTCTCCTTCTCTTCTAGTGCCCATTACAGCAGAACAGTCACAAAAGAACCTGTCCACACCAGTAAAAGTCCTACCAGCCTGTTTCTCCTGGCCTGGCTTACAGAAGGCAATTCCCTGCATGCAAGCCATATGGCTATGGTCAGGACATTGTCTCTCAAGTTGGCCACAAGCAGCAAAGCTTCCACCAGTGACTCTGAATCCCACCCTAAGGCAACTTCTGCTCCAAGCTCAGGGTCTCTAGTGTTGTCTGGATTCAATTTCCATTTCTGTAGCTCTTCTCCACCCCAGGGTTTAATTTTTCCTTTCTTCTCCCTTTCTTGGCTGCTGGACAAATTGGGGTGGAAAGTCGCACTGAGAAGATCATCTTTCAGATGCAACAACAGGATTAATTCAGAAAGCAGCATCTGCCATCTTCCTGGGTATGATGTTCCCAGGTGCTGAGACTCTGGAAACCCCAGAACACCACTCTTGGCCCAGGTGAGGCCTGCACACATCAGCCTAAACTCTTTTGAAAGCACGAACATCTACTTTGGTACCTCAGGGAATACCAAGTTATTTTTAAAATCTAAGGACTTACACATGCAGAAGCAGAGCAAACAAACACCAACTACGCTGATTTTATCTGTTCAATCTGATGAAGGGAGAGAGAAAAAAGGACTCCAAGGAAGGCAGTCCCATAGCCAAGGCTGTATCAACAGCCACCAAGTGAGATGGAAGCCATCACACCCTACCAAGAAAAGCCACCTACATGGCAGTCCCTTGTGTGCAAGCTGGAGGTAGGGAAGAAGGTCACCTCTTCCTGGGACTATTTCTCCCCACTCCCCTGGCTGCTCCATGGGGCAGAGCCCAGCTTTACAGGACATGTTTGCCAGGAGACATTAGCCCACCGCACAGCACAGCTAGTCCAGTTGAAATCATCTTTGTTCCTATGAAGGAGAAACTTGCTTGTTTCTTAGCAAATCTGAGTAACAATCCAAGAAGCTCCTGGACCTGCTCTCCCAGCACCAACCCCACTTCTCCTGTGGACCTTCAGGGTTCTTCCCACCAACCCTTCACAAAGGAAGAAGGTAAAAGCAAGATTCAGTAGTTTAAAAACCAAACCAAAAAAAAAAAGAAAAAGACAACTGTGAATACCAACTATAAATAGAGCGTCAAGTCCTGCTGTAAACTTGCAACAGAGCTAAACTAAAAATAGCAATATGACAAGACGAAGCAGTGCAGCACTGGTGTTGATAGGAACAGTAATGTCAAGAGTATGAATATAGAAAGGAATAAGACTTTTCTACAGTAATTATCTACCTAACACAGAACAATGTGGAATAAATATAGAAACCTTATTGCCAAAAAGGTTCCTGCTCCCACAGTAACATTAAAAGAAATAAAAAAACCCCAGAAAATTAAACTATAGAAAAAAAAAATATTCTTTTCCTTTTTTCTTAGCTATAGTGATGTTTTTCTGGTTTACCTTTTATTATATGGCACATTTGTTTTCTTAAGTGAGAGATCTGACCAGAATGGATCTAAGGCTGGGCATCTCCCATATACTTGGTCAAAAGGTCTAGCAGCACAACTGGGATTATTTGCTCACATAATGCAGTGAGACTCAACAAAAAATTAAGAGACTGTTCAGTAACACTGTAAAGATCAGGAAAAAAAACCCAAAACAAACCATCACCTCCAGTTCCTGTTCATGCCAGCTGATTGCTCTATTCCTCATACACAATTCTCACCTCATTCACACCGGCTGTATTATAGAGCAATCTGGGCACCTACACTCAGAAGCAGGTCACAAATGAGTAAATGCACACAAGACTGTGCAAACCACTTATTTCCCAGTGCCATATACTCGTTCTGTAACACAAGCAGTGACCAGAAAGCTCGTGAATGCTTTCAGTGTTGAACAAGAGCAGCACTATCAGACCCCATTTTGTTTTAACTGTTCATTTAAAAATCATGTTGTTTTGGAATTTTACACCATTTGTTTGGTGATTCCCTATGTCTTAGGAAGTCTCAGAGATCCCTGGTTATTCTTTAAAATAAATTAACCAAATTTAATATTGGAAAAGAATTGGGAAGTTTAACATAAGCAAATTTGAAAAAGTAAGTATAAAGGCATCTAATCTGAGGGAATCATGTTGCTTGCTTTGCCAGATGTAGATGATAACCATAGAAACTTACTACCTTTAAATTTATTTTATACCATATATATGTTTCACCTTTCACTGTTCCTCCATTCAGTTACTTGACGTCACACAGCATTTCCATTCTTTATTTTTATCTTGAAAACCCAAAAGATAATACCACATGAATTGCTTGGTCTGAAGGCTCAGAATCTCATGGAGAAAAGTAAGCATGTACTTACGACCAGAGAGAGTTTCTTCCTTGTGTGATGACTCCAGTGAATTTTGTTAGCCTTCGAGCATCTACTTCAATCCACTGATATGGGTCATTTCTTCCTGCACACCAAGCACCATCATAAAAATCATTTTCGTTAACACCTGCCTGCAAAGAAGGCAAAACTGTCATCATAAATCAGAACTGAGAAACTGAAGGTCTTCCATGGGAAAAAGAAAAGAACACATGAAGTCATCATTCATTCCACTTATTCCTTTGGCTCCACTTTAAGACCCCTGAGACTGTCATTCTCAACAGCAACTGAAAGATCTTCTTACTCAAAGCAGGGAGGGAAATTCTGCAAAGTCCCTTCAAAAACTAAGAACCATTACATACAAAATTAAGTTAGAGTGAGAGAGCATAAACAGAGCTTCAGTTCAGTCCACCTGTCTGTGCCGGCGGCCTGACAGAGCCTTTATCCAGAACAAATTATCCACACGGTCTTCCGAGTTCTGAAAATCCTAAAAAGCCAGCTCCAACCCATGTAAATAATGGTCAGTACTGGAGCTATCTCCTTTCCCCTGGAAGCAGCAAGGGAGAGTATACGCTGTATGGAAACAGTAATACAATTTCCCACCAATTTTCAAGCCCAGAATTATTAATTTTTATCACCAGGGATATTCAAACCTTAAGAAAATTACTATCAAAAGTTAAAAATTTAGGAATGCCCAGCTGTACTCCAACTTGTGTACTAATCTATATCCCAATTTATGTTGGCAAGAACACCACAAACAGCCTTCTCAACATTTTCCAAGAAATAGCTGCAAGGTATTTTGAGCAAGATGTATTCTAAATACGTCTGAAATAGCATTTGAAGACACATAGCATCTCAGGTCTTCAGATATTTATCTTATTACTAAAGCCCAGGAAGTGTTCGACACCAAGCTGGCTACTGTCATAGAGAGCACAGAAGATTTTCCATACGGTCCTCTGAGGCTACATGTATTTTTATGGTGTTTCGTCTGTGTTTAATATGGATTTATCATTGCCATCCACACAATTGAAGAATGGATATCCTTAATTATTTCCCAAATGGAGAGTCTGGAAAACTTTGCACGTTGATATTAAAGACAGATTTTAGAGCTCTGGTATACAGATATTATATGTTCCGTGGTATATTTTCAGTTGGTGAAGTACCCAAGAACACAACTGTCAATTAAATTTCCTGAATTATCCCTCAGCTTCCCACTGAGCAGTACGTGCAGACATTACAGCTAGCCGTAGCTGGGTTACAATTGCAGAGACTGACAGGTCTGTCTACCGCCACTTTTACAGATGGTTTCTACCAAAATTGGCACTGGGTGGGTCTAACTCAAAGAGAGGATGCAGTTGTTAATCCCTTCTCCCAATGTGAGTCTGGTGGCATCCGAAGGAAGCGCAGCAAAACATAGACACAGACTCAGTTCCTGAAACTTCTCGCTTTTTCAGGTATTCAAATCTGAGATAGGGCAGCTTAAAAATTGCTTGTTTTCCTGCATGTACCAAATTGACACTAAGCCACTTACTTCTATGTATTAACTCTATTCTATTCTATTAACAATGGAAGATAAATTCTATTAACAATGGAAAATTCTATTAACAATGGAAGATAAATTCTTCAAGGACAACTGAACAATGGGAAAACATGAGAATATAAATTTGATCACTGACCTGAGTTATAACCTTTTTCAGGTTTTAAAATAAGATGGAATTTGAAGTAGCCTTAGGGTTTAAAGCCAACGCTTGCCAGGAAGCGTTAAGATCTGCAGAGCACCTTGAACCAGCATCATGCTAATCCCCTTCACACTGGTGAAATTCCACCAATTTCGGCAGACCAAGTACTCATATCTCTCATTGCTTCAGCTGGGATCCTTGGTCCTCAGTGAGACTTGGGATATTTCCCATTGGTGTGATGCTCATCAGCGTGCGAAGCTCTCCTCTACATTACAGTGAGGAGAGGGAAGCAGAGGAGAGAAAAAAGAGCTTATTTGCAAAAAAACCCCAATGCCCTAATTTATGTACTCAAGTCTCCATGGTTTCAACTGGCCTTGAACTTAAGTTGTATATCAAACATGGGGAGTTTAAAGGACGTACTTACAGTTACACACAGCTTAAAATACTATGGCCTTAAATAGGGGCAAAAAGAGCATAAAGGGAAAAAGAAATTGTTCTGTTACTTCTTCCTGCTCACTTATTTCCTGACATCCACTTCTCTGAAGCTAAAAGAATATTTTTACTAGGCAAAAAGGAGGTGCCTCTGTATAACTATCACAGAGTACTACGTGAAAAAGAGGAGTTTAATCAATGGGAAGTTCTTATTACAAATATTTCCAAAGGAAAAAAATTCCAATAAATTTATGTTGAAACTTCTCTTTTCAAGCTTCAAGTCTGTCTTTTTTCTTAACGTAATTAAAGTTTTGAATTTGCCCTATGGCCACGTCAAAATAAGGTTTCTATAGAAAAACCTCAAAACTGAATCAAATATTTAGTAGTTAAAATTGCTATTAAATGTCTTTGAAAAAATTCTTTCCTGAAATTATTATCAAATATTGCATCAAAGAATATAGATCAAGATACCTTTTCTCAGGAAGATGTTCACTGGAATTTAAAAACTGTATATTGAATTAATGGAGATAATGGATTCAAGTTGTGATAAGCATAACTTTAAACTATACATTTTAAAAACTTAGAGTATCTTCATAAGTAGGAGAGTGAAGAAGCTAATGAAAACTGGAAGTAAGGACCAGGTCTTAAGCAAACCCTTTTTTCCTCCCCTGAATTTTCAAGAATAACTCAAAGTCTAACCCAGCTTATATTTCACTTGCAGCCAAATTCAAAAACATTTCTCGATATGTAGGGTATTATGAAAAAATGTGTTTCTAATTTAGGAAAAGGGATTTTTTTCTGTCACTCTTGAATATGTTATCTATAAATGTGAATGTTAAAAATCGTAATTCAAATAAAACAAATCAACTGTACCCAGAATCCAAGATGAAGGGAAATCAAAAGGTTACAAATCCTTTACAAATTATATGACTTCTGATTTTAATTCATGTTTATCTTCCAAGTTAGACGTATGCAAGATAGAATAAACACTTGCTCACATTATCACTGTTCCAAAAAACTTATTTTGTAATGAGGATAAAGATATTACTGCCTGAATATGTTCACATGAAGAAAGAAATTTCAGTCGTCTGTCACAAGTCAGCTAGAGTGGCAGTAAAAATATGCCCAATATCAAACCACTTCAGCTTAAATTCTTCTCCATTCCCAGCAAGGTGATCACAAACGTTTTACCATAGGAAGTTTGGGAGGAAAAAAGAAAACCACCCCAAAACATTACTCATCACAGGTATTTATAGCAACCACTGCTGGCAGGAAAGGGAAGAATTAAAGCACACGGGCTGAAAGCAGAACTTCAATGATTTTGTCTTTTGCTCATGCTTTGATAATGGAACTTTTCAAAAGGAACTAGTGAAACAAAGAACTGAGAAGATAAAAAGCAATACATCCTGCTTAATTGCATACACATGCTTGCGTTACTTGGTTAACCTTCACTGTTATTTGGATTTCTCCAACCAGGAAAACATGGAAAGGGAAGAAACATAATTTGACTAATTTTTTCAGGTTTTAACCACTGCTAATTAATTTACAAGTGACAAATACGAACGACTTTTACCCCTGAAGGCAGAGTGCCTCACTGAATATTATTTTATGCTACGATTTTTCCTGAGGATGTTAAATTACTACCGGTTGTGCCACTACTGCAACTGCAGGCTAGATCTCCAATATGCGGGGTTCCATGACCCCAGTAGCTCCAGCTCTCAAGAGGTCCCAGCATCATCACCACATTCATACACACTGGAAACAAAAACAGGTCCCACACAGTGCAAGGCCACAAGAGAAGCAGATCCTAGAAGGTCTTATCCAGTCCTGCTAAGCCCGTCCTTCTTCGGAATAAATCATACATCAACTGATTAATTTCGTATGCTTTAAATAAACTAAACAGACAAAAATAACGCTCAGCAGCCTTTGAAGAACTTCATTATTCTCTGAATTCCTTGTGAACTGAGGTGGTGCCAGTTACCTGGGGTGAGCCCTAAGCTTGTCAGCTGACTTCGTGTCAGATGATGAGATTGAGCAGAGAGTGGATTTTGTCTTATTCCGGGGAGGAATGTGGTAGTCACATGAATATTGTGATGGCACTCTGGTCATACTCAGACCATGCCACAAGGCCAGAAGCCCATAAAATTCCTCGTCACCCTACATTTACATAGTCCTCTGGTGAAACTTGAGCGGCACATCAACCTCTCGGAGTCTCTCTGACTTGGGCCAAGTGTTTTTCTTCATAAACAGTACTAAACAGCATGAAAACACAGCTGCTTAAATACCAGTGCCTTTTGCCTTTCCCCAGCATGCCACAGCCTGCCCTTTTGAGCAGCAAACAGAAATCACCAGGGACCTCATTACCCACCTGACACATCAGTCCCCTGTAGTACCTGTTCTTTGTTATAAGCTTATATCTTTTAAATACTACTGAAATTCAGAAGTCTTAACACAAAATAAAATTAAGTACTGAAAGCCAAGTGACAGGGAAGAGATCTGCAAATTCTAAGTGGCTTTAAAATTAATAGCACTTTAAGGTTTTTCAAAGTGCTATTAATTTTAAGCTAGTCCCACAGGAAGCAGTACCTAAAGAAAAATAAACACGAGCCCATATTTTTAACACTGCCAGTCACCGTGTTAACTCTAAGTGGTCAAGGGGTTTAGGGAGTTACTGTATCTATAGTATACAGATAAGCTTTCCATAACAGAAAAAGCGCTTAATTGCAGGATTACCAGAAATCTCTATCAGGGGTCAAGTTCATAGAATGGTTTAGGTTGGAAGGGACCTTAAAGATCACCTAGTTCCAACCCCCCTGCCATAGGCAAGGACACCTCCCACTGGACCAGGTTGCTCAAGCCCTGTCCAACCTGGCCTCGAGAAAGAGGGCTACCTTTAAACAAGAAAAGGAAAAGAGACAAGTCACTGAAATCAGACTTTGCTATAAGCCAGGTGTTGTTGGGTTATTAGTGTACGTGCCTGCCACAGTCCTGGGATCAGGTAAGTCTCTATACCACAAAAGAGTAAACCCAGCTTCTGGATAGTAAGGAGAAACAATCCATGCAGAATGCCTACAGCTCCAGAAAATGACAACAGACAAGTCTGCATCAAGCAGAAGCGCGACATTGTGAAGCCTTCCTTCACAGGAAAAAAAGCACCTTCTTTTGAACAAAGAAGAATACAAACCCAGTTTGCATGAGACAGAAGGTCCTTTCACCCGAGAATTCGCAGCACTCCAGGGAGGAGACAACAGCCCCCATGCTGCAGAGGTGGGGACCTTACTCTCACCATAAATGCAAAAGAAACCACTGCCACAGAACTGGCAGAAGCATTACGGTTGTAACCATCAGGGGCTGGTCATGGCTGCTGCCCAGCAGGTCAAGGTGGGATGGGAGCAGTGTGGGCTCTGAGGTCCTAGGAGACAGGACTCCAAAGGAAATGCACTTGTCTAATCTGACCTCGCTTCTGCTTCGTCCCCAGCAAAAGACTGTCTCCTCAGCTCCTGCTGGAGGCTCTGGACTACGTTGAGGGGAAATATCATCCATAGGTAAAGCTCTTACACTTCTCTACTTATTTTAATTCAGTGTTACTGGTGATGACAGGACACTGGGCTAGAGGGACTCCTGGTTTAAACCGGTATGATCATTCTTGTGTTTAAATAAACGGGATTTCAACACCACCACGAAAAATGAGAAACCACAACCGACAGATAATTCAAAGGTGTGCATCGCAGTCCTTGGTCTTATGCTACTGTATAAACAAAACTATAATAAAATAGTTAAACATTCATATAGAACCCATCTGAATATCATCTGCATACCATTTTGTGTTTGTGAGGGTTTTTTTTTTTTTTTTTCCCCTAGCAGAGAATATGAAGAAGCAAATCGGCTCAGTCAGACCTCAAAAGCAATGAAATATGAAGGCTGCGGGAGAGACTTCACATTGCACCCAACCCCTGGTACCTGCACGCTGGCTTGGAAAGGAAGAGCCTGTTCTCATCTCTGTGCTGCCTGCAGGCTCCTGTTAACTCCCCTCCAGCTGGCTCTGCTGCTCAGGTGGCTGCACAGCCAAGTAGTTTACCGAATTTTTGGACCAAAAATTAGTTAATTTAAACAAACAACAACATCAAAAAAGGAGCAGCTTCTCCCCCGCCACAGAGAAGCTGACAGAGCTGGGTGTAGAGGCACTAGAAGAAGACAAAGCAAAGGAGACCAGTTGTACAGCGTCACAACTTTAACACTTAACCCAAGAGCGGACCCTCCTTCCACCAGCTGCCCATCACTACACTGCGGTAGGCACCACGCGAAATTGCACTACTCATTAGAGCTCATCCTTCCTAGTCCCAGTCTTAGCTCATTAACTAGCAAACCCCTTCAGCTGGAGAAAAAAATAAAAATCTAATGAGGGGTCTAATAATGGAAGGCAACTAATAAACGGAATAAACTTTAGAGATTTTTCATTGTTGACTTGGTGCTAGTATCCCGTTTATGACCTGGAGTCTTAAATGTTGTACTTTTTATGTAAAAGTAACATTTTTACACTGGAAAATACTGTAATTCAGAAAACAGTGCTAGTAAAGTGAAAAACAGAAACACAAGAAATGGGAAAATAGAAGCAGGTCCTGCAAGGCACCTAAGCACATTTTAATATTGAATAAAAGAAGCTAAACCAGCCTGTATGCTAGTGATTTCTGAATGGCAGCATTTTTTGGCAGCATAATCATTGCCTCTGAAAAGCTGCCTTAGGGCAAGTGCTTCATTTAAAACCACGCTTCCAATTAACCACTGTCATTAACTACAGGCAAACAAGAAAAAAGCAACCTGCTGTGCGAGCTTCCTTCCCAGCTGATTGTTAAGGGAGCTGGGACGATTTCCTCCAGCTGGGAAGGGAGCAGCTCTGGGCCGCCTCCACCTTTGCTAGCTCACAGAGTTCTGTTTGGCTTTGCGCCCTCAGCACACCAAGTTTGGAGGGTTTTTTCTAACTAAGCCCCGCGAATCTAAAGGTTATCCATCAACCTTAGCCACTTCTGTAATTCCAGTGTTTCCCCTTCATTTGAATTACATGAGCTGACAAAGTAGTCAGAACCAATAACCATCCGTTGGTTCTCTTTATACAGCAGTACAACCTTAAGCCATTCTCCCACTTAGGAGAAAAATTGATGTTACCTGAATATTAAGCCTTCCTCTGTGGGCCCCAAGGCCATACCGCTTTGCTGTAGAGGCATGGAGCTGGAAGTCAGTAATTTTTAATGTCTCTAGACCAAGTGGAGGACAATCTACAAAACAAAAGATTGATTAAAATTTAATTAAAAAAACCAAAACACAAAAACACAAAAAACCAACAACAAAAAAAACCCAACACAAAACAAGTATTCAAAGTTTCTGGATTTCTCTTGTGCCGACCCAGCTGGGCTCCTCAGCTGGTATAACTGAGCGCAGCGCCGCTGAAGTCAATGAGAAATGGCAACTCTCATAAAATCAATGAAGCAATGCTGGTTTACACCAGCTGAGGATCTGGCTTTTTGAGGGTCTCGCGTAGCTATTACCGCTTGTTATATGCTTCAGCTTTTCACAGATATGCACAGTATTTCCTGTGCAGTGCTTTTCGGTACAAAATGCCAATAAAACAGCCTTTTATTTTCCTCTCTTTTGGGCCTTTTCTTTTTCATCTCTTGTTTTGATTACCCCCCCACCCCCATGTACTCATTCCAAGCTACTGTATGAAGTTATGTTTCTAATTAAAATCTGTTCTGGAAACTTCAGTCACAGTCCCTCGCCTTGCACAACAGCATCTGTTACAGAGGTCTGGGGGGCCGGACAGCCGACCTCTGCGGAGGTAATGACTAAGCACAAACGGAGCAATTTTGAAGCAAGGGGTCATCTCTAAGATCCAAAACCTTGAAGAAAGAAAAGCCATTACTTTAGCAGCTAGCCAGCAACGCAGCAAACTACAGCCTGGAGCTCTGGCTTTGGAAGATAAGACGTTGGAAAGAGTCGACTTCATGATTATCAGAAGAATATTCTGTTCTAAAATGACCCCAGCCACCATGGTATTTAAGTCCCTCACAATGCTTAGCATATTTATCCTCAAAATGCCATGGTGAAGTGGAGAAGACCCACACTCACTGTTTCACAGAAGGTGAAAAAAAGCACTTTGGGAGCATCTAAATCGTACAACAGAGCACAATTTAGAGACCCTGAAGTCAGTGCCAGCTGGAATTGGAAAGTCTGCAGAGGTGGAAAGCAGTGTCATACTTATTTTTTAGCTCGGGTGCTTGTTAGGTTAGACTAGCTTTTGCAATGCCATGGCTGTATCACTTCTGGTTTTGGACAGAGGCCAGGTTTTTCCTGCAGTCGAGTGTGGGTGGTTTGCTGTAACTTGCAAAATGGACTGCGACAGAGACGGGAGCTGAGCATCAGGCATGAATTACAGAAGGGACCTTAAAGATCATCTACTTCCAACCCCCCTGCCATGGGCAGGGACACCTCCCACTAGACCAGGCTGCTCCAAGCCCCGTCCAACCTGGCCTTGAACACCTCCAGGGATGGGGCAGCCACAGCTTCCCTGGGCAACCTGTGCCAGTGTCTCACCACCCTCACAGGAAAGAATTTCATCCTAATATCTAATCTAAATCTCCCCTCTTCCAGTTTAAAACCATTAACCCTCATCCACCCCCTGCTAAAGAGTCCTTCCCCAGCTTTTCTGTAATCCCTTTAGGTACTAAAAAGGGCTCTAAGGTCTCCCCGGAGACTTCTCTTCTCCAGGTTGAATAACCCCAGCTCTCTCAGCCTGTCCTCATAGAAGAGGTGCTCTAGTCCTCTGATCATCTTTGTGGCCCTCCTCTGAACCTGCTCCAACAGGTCCATGTCCTTCTTATGTTGGGGGCCCCAAGGCTGGACGCAGTACTCCAAGTAGGGTCTCATGAGAGTGGAGTAGAGGGGCAGAATCACCCCCTCACCCTGCTGGTCGCACTTCTCTTGATGCAGCCCAGGATGCGGGTGGCTTTCTGGGCTGTGAGTGCACATTGCTGGCTCGTGTTGAGCTTCTTATATGTGAAATGTGGTCTGAAGCCCAGAGCACATTTCCAGGCCCCAGGTCACCCCTCCAGACCCCAAACCATCCCTCCTCACCACCTGCCTGACAGATGGGATCGCTGTTTCGCTTGTGCCACAGTTGCTGCAGATTTGTAAGAGAGCTCCCTCCCACGCTCTCTACCTATCTCTCTCTTACATATATATTTTTAATCGCTCACCAAAATGTCATGAGGGTATGTACCTGAGAATGTCATCCTGGCTGTGTCTGACTCGGACGTGTAGTTTTGCATTTCCCTGTGCAAAGTGGCAAAACGTATGAGATTGCCTATGCTCCTCCTTAGCTCATAACAACCTAAAATCCCTCAGGAAAAATGTTAATTGCTGTCAATTCATGCTAGTATTTCTTTGTTCATCCTCAGGAAAGTTCCCACAGAAGTCCAAGGCCGAAATTTATGTCTTCATCTGAGACAATGCTAAATATTAATAGTGAAGACAAATGCTAAATATTAATGTATTTTCTAAAGTACCAACAGTGATCTTAGTCTTACACAAGAGACAAAACGTAGACAGTTCCTCATTTGGAAGAGCTTTCAATCTAATTATCCAAAACAGAGAAGAGACAGGATGTATAAGGAAAGCCAGAGGAAGGAGTAGCTCAGAGGGTTCTTGTTTCACTGGCCGATTGTTTTAATCACATTTCCCTATACAGTGTTTCATCTTTCATCGTACTCCGACCAGAAGAAGTCTCGGGCTCTGGTAGATCTCTACTGGGAGTAAATCATACAGCTGGGAACTACCTGCCTTCCTTTAACAAGTTCAGTCCTCAAGGCAGGTTTGGAGATCAGTCTCGTGATATAATCCTGCAAACGCTTTTGCACCTCGGTATATTTGGCTCTGTGGAGACTCTCACCATTCCCAAGCACTCAAAAGCCACCCAGAAGTACCCATGCCTGGTCTGAGCTGGAGATAAAAGCAAGCTGCTTTTACACACTCAGTCCATAAAATATCATTTAATGCGATGGTTTTACTGCACCTAACGAGGCTAAGTGGCAATCTACTGCGAGAAGTTAACAATAAAAGCAGGAAATCTCCCGCAAAGTGAGCAGCCAGGTCCAGAAGCAACTCATCCACCAAAGCTTGGTCTCTTCCAGATTGCGTTTCACAACCAGTTCTCCACTCTCAAAGAGGAGCAAGGGCTTACGGAGCTGCCCCAGGGGCAGTGCAGGACACACTCTTCTTTACAGAGACCTATTTTCATGAAACCTGTTGGAAAAACAGTATTTTTGAGCCTGGCAGCTGCCTGTCAGACCTGGCTGAAGTTACCTGGCCTGACCTACGCTTGTCAGTGTGTGTACGAGAAGTGGGTTTGGGTTTATTCAGACTGAAACGTTACTAATTTTCTATAAAACTGCAATATTCTTGGGTTGCCTGTGGATTTCAGGGAGGGTTTCTTAAACTGCAGAGTGGGTATTTACAGGCTGAAAAAAAATTGCCTGCATATATTTTTGTGTATTATCTCTCTTTCTAGAAAAACTGAAGCCTAATAATAGGCTCAAAAACATTCATATGGATCTCAGTTAAACATGCCTGACTGCTCTTCATTTTTCAAGGCTGAATTATTTGTGTTGTCTGTGAATGCATCAGATCAACAGGCCAATATTATGAAATGCTCAATTTAACGGGGGTTTTCAACGAAAACAAGATTAGGCTCTAAGAGCAGGCAGGAACTATCTACAATAGACAGTATAGATTCATTTGATGAAAACTGTGCATTATGTTATTAACAATATGCTGTCCTTTCTCAACGGGCTCAAGTCTTACAATATTTCAAGTGAAACCATTAGGATCTTTAGCATCTATTCAATAGTATCCAGGGATTTATTTTTCACTGTAATTTATGTAAATTAGTAGGAGAGCACCTAACTTTGTTTTCTCTGGAAGTGAAATAGATGTTAAGCTGTCACTTGAATAACTTGCCATATCACATAAAGTTTTATTTTTTTGAACTTAGTAAGAAAAATCAAGTATTTTGTTCCAACACTTGGCTGAAAATAAATGAAAAGCATTCATTTTGGAGTTGGCCCCGCTTTCTCCAGTGACCATCCCAAACTGGGAACAGAGCAGCAGGATTCTCCATAAAAGACCATTGACCTTTAGATGTTTCTGTCTGTGCAGCTCTACACCGGGATGATATTCTTGGAGTCATCGAGCCTATTGTTTGCAGTAGCTTTGATGTATGGAATTTGTGCTGTTTTCCACAAGAGAAGATCTTTGCTTTGCTTTTAAATGAAATGATGTCTTCTATCTATGGCCATAATATTTGACTATTAACACTTTAGGAATATTCATTTTTTCCACATGCATATGAATTCCAGTGTCAATAAAGGGATGAAAAGAGGAGCATATTAGACTGAAATGGTGGTGTTCCCCAGGGGTCAGTACTGGGTCCAGTCCTGTTCAACATACTCATCAATGACCTGGACGAAGGGTTAGAGTGTATCATCAGCAACTTTGCTGATGACACAAAACTGGGAGGGGTGGCTGACACACCGGAACGCTGTGCTGCCATTCAGCATGACCTGGACAGGCTGGAGAGTTGGGCAGAGAGAAACCTCATGAAGTTCAACAAAGGCAAGTTTAGGGTACTGCACTTGGGGAGGAATAACCCCCTGCACCAGTACAGGTTAGGGGGTGACCTGCTGGAAAGCAGCTCGATGGAAAGGGACCTGGGAGTCCTGGTGGACAACAGGATGACCATGAGGCAGCAATGTGCCCTTGTGGCCAAGAAGGCCAATGGCATCCTGGGGTGCATCAAGAGGTGTGTGGCCAGCAGGTTGTGGGAGGTTATCTTCCCCCTTCACTCTGTCCTGGTGAGGCCGCATCTGGAGTACTGTGTCCAGTTCTGGGCTCCCCGGTTCAAGAAGGACAGGGAACTGCTGGAAAGGGTACAGCAGAGGGCTACAAAGATGATTAGGGGGCGGGAACATCTTTGTTATGAGGAAAGGTTGAGGGACTTGGGTCTTTTTAGTCTGGAGAAGAGAAGGCTCAGAAGGGATCTCATCAATGCTTATAAATACTACAAGGGAGGGTGCCGGGAGGATGGCACCAGTCTTTTTGCAGTGGTGCCCAGTGATAGGACAAGGGGTAATGGGCACAAACTTGAACATAGGAAGTTCCATCTGAATGTGAGGAGGAACTTCTTTCCTTTGAGGGTGGCAGAGCACTGGAACAGGCTGCCCAGAGAGGTGGTGGAGTCTCCGACTCTGGAGACAATTCCAAACCTGCCTGGATGCCGTCCTGTGCAACCTGCTCTGGGTGACCCTGCTCTGGCAGGGGGGTTGGACTAGATGATCTCCAGAGGTCCCTTCCAACCCTGGTGATTCTGTGATTCTGTGATTCTGTGAAATGTCTGCAATGTACAGAAATGGTGCGGGAAAAATTTTCAGTACGGCCTCATCTGATTAACTTCAGGTTACTCATCATAATACAACACAATCCACCTAACATTGCCATTTCACTACTGAAAAAATAATTAATCCTGAGTCACACTGTGAATCTAATTTTAGATAACTTATTATGTTGGTGAGGGTCAGAACAATTTATTTTTGAAAAATGTACAGGAAAAGAAACTGATTTATGTAATTCATAAAGACTGCACTTTTTAAAGTATTGCTTTAATATATTTTATTTAAGAAATCTTCCATATAACAAAAAAAATTGCCACACTATCTATAAGGCTGCTTTAATGATTTTGTATTCTCCATGGTAGTTTGAAAAACACTTGCAGAAGCTACGGAAATTGGGTAGCATGAACAATCAGAGCAGTTCATACCTTGTAAGTTCAACTGGAAATGACCTAGTTATTTGGTCATTAAGAAATAACTGGTTGAAAAACTAACCGTTATAAAATACAGGAAATTCAACTATGGCTTTGAAAGACATTTAAATCCACATACTATGCACTTAACAACTTACTAACAAAAAGTAGCGAGCGTATTTGTGTTTTAGAGAGACTGAAAAGCAAGCATTAATCTTGCCGGTACAGGGAAGAACCTGAGATATGCACATTTCTCTCTGCCTGGCCCGTGTCCAACCATGATTTCGTCTGTGATTTGCAGCCATAAACAGGTATTCACTTTAGAAACAAGCCATTAATAAGATGTCTGGATCAAATTAATTCATTCCAAGACTTAAAAAGAGATGGGGCTTGGATTCAGACGATAACATTTGTATCTGGAACAGTGTTCTCGTAAGGTTTCCATTTCAAAATAGCTTTCCTGTTAGCTATGTCAAATGGCTCTATCTCAGGGTCCATTATTTTCAGTTATGCTTCTGCTAGCCAGCTGATTGTATCCCAGCCAGGGGCAGCAAGGCATTTCTGATGCTTCGATGCTTAGCAATCGCCTGCCCCTTGAAGTCAGGAGGGGGAAAGACTTGAGAATTACTTCAGTCCCAACCTTATCTCTTGAAATCTCAGCTTATCAGTTATAACTCATGGCTTGCCTATACCAAGAGCACTACCTGAAGGAGCTACCGAGCTCCTTTCTCAAGCCAACATCAACTCAACTTGCAACCTCAGCATGGCTCTGTGCAAGGATATTAGCCCAGGTGTGAAAGCAGTTTCAGCCTTGTGGCGGCTGTGCCCTACTGATGCAGCACCTTCCACCAAAACTCCGGTCAAAAAACCCACCTTCTGCAGAGCCAGCTTGGTTGCCTCTACATCCACAGTATAATTACACCTGTGCTGCTGCAACATATTCTGTTCTTTATGATAAAACTGTATTAGCAGGCATTCTTAGAAACACATCAATTCCCTAAGTAGAAGATATATGTATGAGCAGGGCAAGGAAAACACTTCTGTTCATCTTTATCGCCTAAATTATTCATTTATTTTATTTACTTCTGGTATAAATAAAGATTGTCAGACAAGCACAGATTGTCTTTATAGCTTTTATATCTAATAAGGATGCATTTAGGAAATCATTCTGTACTGTTCTTTTGGAGGCATAGCGGACAAATTACTGGTTTATTTAAAGGATATTTTCCATCAATTTAGGAATATGTTCAGTTTTTCAAATGGGAAAAAAAAAAGAAGCATCATGTTTCCTTTTCACTTGTCTTTTTAAAAGCCATACCTATAATCCTTTTCAATTCCCTCAAGTCTGTTCTTGTCTAACTCCTCATGCACGGTGATACTCAGACCTAGAAATGGAGAAATACCAGCCTTGTGCAGTCTGGCAGTCTCCTTGACATTTGGACGCAGAATGCATTCTGACTACTTATCTTTTATGATTCTAAATGTGTTTTAACTCCTGGAGCTTTGTCAATTTTGAATATGTAAGAATCCCCTTTGCACTTCATAACGTTTGGGGAGAAAGCATCTTACGCTACAGAGATAGAGCAGTTCAGAGAAGGCAAGAAGAGGTCAAGCAGTGCTGACTGAGTTAACACAGAATTTTCTCTATGCAAAGAATGATTTTAGGGCCAGGATTTTTTGTTGTTGCTGTTGGTAGCTGTAGCTTTGCATTTGGGGCTTGAGCTTGCGCCAGCAAAGTCAACAGAAGAATATCGCTACGATGAATATAAAGACCTCATCACCCTTCCAGTGTAACTGGTTTCTTTAAGTCATGCATTTTCCATCAAAACACACACTGCCAGTATGATTTCAGTAATGCAGCACATCCCAAGTTATGTCTGCATTCAGCAGCAACAGCGGACACTGAAGCATCTTTCAAAATGATGCTGGTCAGTTTAGAGGGTCAAAACCATGTTGCACATCTTGGCCTTGGTGTGGCCAGAGTTTGCCCAAGTCGGGGGATGACAGTGACCGGCAGGCACCGCCAGCAACAGAGATGATCTGGATTGCTGGGAAGGGAAGCAGGTATGGTGCCAGTGTGATGTGCTTTAGGATGCTATTTCTGTTTCTAGTAACAACCCATCACTGTAATCAATACCTGTTTCTTCCTTCTGTAAACCCATTTGCCTGTCAGACTTGGCTCTAGACTCATGCTTTCTCTGGAGACCTCGTTCTCTGGGGACTCAACGCATACCTTGCCAACATGGTGTGGTCGGGCATCTCACGGCAAAATCCCATGTAATACAACTGATTTAGTTTTTAGGTTTGGATTCCCTGTTTCTTTTTCTGAGCTATCCTGGGGTAGGTGCAGAATTTAGGTCTTGTTTAAGCAAAACGCTTAAACAGAGCTAATGAAGAAGATGCAAATTTGTGAAGCTACTGATGTAGGTAAGTTAAGCACACAATTAAGCACGTATTTTGCGGGATGAAGACTTTAACACTTATACTATTTATACTATTCTTAGATCTTTATGGTCTTGAACAAAAATTCTTAATGATGTCAATATAATAAATTTTATCCTAACAGCTAAGGTTAGAGCTTTTCCTATGAAAAGTGAGGTTGATAATCCATCTTCCAACAGCAGAAACTTTTAATGGAAACTCTGGCAATCTAATTCTTGTGTCTCAAGTAATACTTAGGTCACAGGTATGCAAAGTATTTTAATATTGCAATGCACCTGAAAGGTGAAACAACAGTAGCAGCACATTTCTGCTGACCTGCTGCTTGCTGAAAACACATTTTAATGGCTTTGCTGTGATGGACAGCCTTTGTGGGGGCTGAATTAAATAGAACAAGGTTCTCCGTTTTCTAAATAATTTGTTATATTTGTAGTCTTTAGACATTTGTGGGGGGAACATGGTCTAGCTAAATTTTGCTGTTTTGACGATGTGATCGTGGAAGTGTGAAATTTCCGCAGATGTTCATGAGTCACACTCTATACTCGGTATGGCTCAGCTTTTCCCTGGAAACGGGTCCGTGCATTTCAGTCTGAGCAGTTTTCTGACTTTGTTCATGTCCAAAGTGTTGCTAGCAATACATACTAGTTTCTTTTGTGGCCTGAATCCAGGCTACCAGCCCCCATGCACCACAGGTTAATTGAAGCAGTACAGGCAGATGAAGGTTCTTCAAGCACACACGGTTTGTTTTTATTTGCTTTTTTCTTATAAACCCATTCCCAGGCCACTAAAAGAAGAAAGCAAGCAATGTGCACTTACAACAAATCCGCTATATAGAAGTTAAAATACGATCCCATTTGATCAAAAATTAAATAAAGGATTAAATAGATACCAAAATTTTCTATCCTAAGACAACATTAATCGTTCTCTAATGTTGCATCAAAGCTGTATATTTTTCTAGGACCAGCAATGGATACTACACGGGGGTTTAAGATGTTGGAGACTTCCCTCAGAAGGAAAGGGCAATATTTATCACAGCACTGCAACACACACTTCTCTTTATTGCTACTGTTGAAGATTAAAAAAAAAAAAGAAAGCCACAAACGCTTTTGGTTAGAAGGCGCAGACCCCAGTTCTCTTAGGAGGTCTGACCCAAAGCCTCCTTAAACCAGGAGAAACATTTTCACGGGCTCTAGGTGAGGGTGAAGCCTGAGTGAGGCTCCCACAAATGTTGCCCATCTGATATCTCAGAGCTGCTTTTGATGATCAAATATACCTCTTCTTTCCAACCGTGTTCTCCAGGGGCTGCCTCTGGGCCAAGGAGCTGTGTTTTGACAGCCTCTTAGCTTGTGGGGAGGGGACGTGCTTTTTAATCCCAGCTTGATTGCTGGGCTTAGTCTTCCAGGTAAACTCACTCCTTTCCTTGCTACGAGTCTCACCAGAAGATTTGCTGCAACCGTGTTTCATGTGTCCCGCACTACACATGCTTCAAAAGCTAAACCAGCTCTTCAGGAAGGGAGGTAGTTACAGAGAAGTGGAAAATATCTCCTGCCCGATGGCACAAGGCAACGCAGTCCTGGGCAGGGAAGGTGTGGATTTAAAGCCCGTGTCCCACTGGAGTCAGAGGCAGCAGACAAAAGTGAAAGCCCTGAGATGGTTTCAAGGCCACCAAAGTTGTGTCCTCTCCATATCTGACCCCAGTGACACACAGAGCCCTCCGCTGGTGCAAAGACACTGAACACTCCCATGCTTGCTTTATGCCACCTAAAGGCTGAGCACCAGCTGGCAGGACCGGGCACAAAGGTTGCTTGAAAAGTTGCAGGGTACAGACTCTGCGTAAGGGTAAAACTGTCTCTTCTCCTGCTTCCAAGGTTGAGGGAAAATTCGGCAATTAAAGGCAAGTAAAGAATAAATGAAGAATTATCTTGATCCTTTAGGCCAGGTCTGATGTGAAACCAAACATTTCTGAGATCCAGAAACTACACCTTTTTTTTTTTTTTTTTGCTTTCATTGCTTCTCACATTTTTGCTCCCTCACAAACCCAGGTTGTGGCTGGTTCTAGAGGCAACAAAACAGCACATTTGGCAGGAAGAACTTCTATTATTCCTGGCACAGCTGGAAGCAGGAATTTCCAAAAAGGCTGTTCTCTGGGAGATTTCTGGCCAAACTTTCAAAGGGGCTCAGCTAAACTCCAGATAACATGTGACGTTCCCTGAGCTGCCTACTGCTGCCATCGTACAGCCTGCCTAGGAGATGACGTGATTTATGACGTGGACGCTACAGGAGCCCGATCCCACATGCATAAAATCTGCATGTTTGGGCACAAGAGGCATTTCCCATTTTTCTTCCTGGCTCTGGTTCTGGCTGCCTGTGGTCTTTCTGCTCAGGGGGAAGAAGCAACCAGACCCATACATGCCTGCAGGCAGCAGCCTCCTCCAGGTGGAGAGGTGGGCGGGTATGGAAACACTGTCCGTAGCTCTTGCATGTGTTGAACTGGCTTCATCTCTCTTTCCCTAAATCTCTTCAGGAGAAGAGAAAGGCAGAGGGAAGGGGGGTTGCAGGCAGGCACCCCAGAGTTTCTTCCTCACGACCCATGGGAACGCCACCTTGCTGACCTGACACGGGAAAGGACGAGGGTGGAATTTATTGCAAACCTGGTCATAGCATCCAGGCCATTAACAAATGAAAAGATGTGAGGACAAGCTGTATTCAGTGCGGACCATCAGCATAGGGAGGCACTAAGTATCACTGGAGGCGTAGTCCCAGGAAAGGTTTCCAGATGCTGGCAATACAAGGTACCCTCTCATTTGTACCCAAATCTGAAAAGTCCTCCACTTTACCTACAAAGGAATATGTGTATTTGATTGCTCTGAAAAAGATAAATTATTACCTTCAATGGCCAAAAAAACACACAGCCCGAAAAATATCATCTCAATTCTTAACTTTTTATTATGAGCTTTGACTAAGGCTGAATTCTGTGCTATTAATTTTCAAATGTCTCCTCGGATGTTTTTCTGAAACACAGGATGAAGACTTTCAGTAATTCCAGTTAAAGCCACAAAACTGAGTACAGCCATCAAAAATGAGAACTATTCTTTTTTTTCCAGAGCCAAACAAATAGACTTAGCCAAACAATGGAGAAAAGAACTGAGGGAGACCGCTTGCACAATGGCTGGGTACAGGACTAAAATTACCATTAAAAACACATATCTGTCCAATGTGTTCATGCCAGAAATAGCTTAAAATATCAAATCACTGAGGTATACTGCAAGATCAAAGATTCTACAATAAGAACATTAAGTCTAGCCATTAAAAATAAAAACTGAAACTTGGAATACCATTAACAAATACAAAATTAAGACAGAAAATAGCTACTATCTTAAGATACTGCCCTGGCCCAATAAATAAGACACCTTTAAAGTGCTAAAGTTTAACCACTTTAACAATTCCATTTAGGTGTATTTTACCAAAAACAGTACAACTGCATAAAAACAGTTGTATGAGTATAAAATTGGCTTATGGTGCAATTATTTCCCTCCCCCTCTATAAAAGCTGTAATAGCAACGTCATACAGAAGTAAATATATCCATAGGTATAGCACATTCACCATGCAGCTGTACAGAGTGACAGCAGAGTCAGGAAATTCCTTAAACATACATAACCTAGAAATTTTCCATAACTTCAGGCCCTGGAAATATACATCTACCAAGAATTCTGCCAGCTTTAAGGATTTTGCAGCAGAGCCACCCTTTTGGAGCAAAACAGGGGTCCCAGGGAGCACAAGGGAAGTATCCAAGTGGGAGGAAAGGGGCTGTATACGCTCCATTGCGAGGATCAGAATTACACACCTGGGGCTGTAGTATGAAGTTCATCAAGGCCAAGTGCCAGGTCCTGCACTTGGGTCACAACAACCCCATGCAGCGCTACAGGCTTGGGGAAGAGTGGCTGGAAAGCTGCCTGGCAGAAACGGACCTGGGGGCGTTGGTCAACAGTTGGCTGCATATGAGCCAGCAGNGTGCTGAGGGACGTGGTTTAGTGGTGGCTTTGGCAGTGTTAGGTTGATGGTTGGACTCTTAAAGGTCTCTTCCAACCTAGATGATTCTGTGATTCTATGATTCTATAGCAGACCTCATGGTGAAATACACATGAACAGCTTCAGCAGTTCTCTAAAAACAACTAATTTCATTGAAATAGGTGGCACCACTCTGCCATCACCCAGTTTTCGCCTTCTCACTCTCCCTAGCACGCACAGGAAGCCCATCCACAGAGAGCAGGAAAAACTTGAGAGACTGTAAAGGGGGTCTCATTAGTACTGACGAGCCATTAAATTTTATCGCCACTCCTATAGTTACCTCCATTCCTAAGTACTAAATTTACACTTGAGAAAGACTGAAATCAGCCACTTGCCAGTCAGTACTACTTAACATTATTCAACTTCGAATCATGTTAAGCTCTAGCATAGACCAAACTGTTTTAATTCTCTGTAAGGTGGAAAATCTAGTGTGTATGATATTGAAACAGATGCATTAGCTTCCTTCGATGCAGCGATCCAAAGCCTAACGCAAGTAAATCTGGAATGAAGAGAGAATCATTTTGCTGTTCAGTTTTGGGTTTCATAGTAGGCTGTTTAGCTTTCTGACTTAGCTCTTGGTGGGAGCCAGCAAACTTCAGAGCCAGCATGATGAAGTAGTATGAGCTATGCCTTTAGGCAGCAGACAGTCATTAGTCATCTTAGTTGTGAGCTGAAATGTCATCTTTCATTTTTTCATGATTAAAACTAAAATTACGCATTTACCAACAGCATGTAGAATAGAAACAGTCTATCTGCAGTAAGACCTCGGTGAACAGTACAGGATCATCTTTCTGAGAGTCATTCCTCCCCTGCTGGTTTGTGAAAAACGTAATCCTTGCCAATTTTAAGTCTTCCCAAAGAATATATATGCTGCTAATCAGAAGTGACATCAAAATGTGTCTCCTCTGCATGTAGACAGACATGTAGTTGCACACACACCTCCGCGCACAAGCAAGAAGACCTTCAAAGGCGGGCTGACCACTTCAGCAGAGGTTGTCAAGCCAACCATCATACCCCAGCACCCAGCCGTGCTTATACCCCTTGCAATTAATATCCCTCCTCCTCTCGCAGCACTAAGCGTGCTGCCCACGACGAGGCAGCATCACCCAGGGGTGGGAGCGACTGCCCAAGGCTCAGGGTTTATTCGTGAGTCCTCAGCCTGCACAGGCTGGTCTCGGTTGCTGCCCAGCCCTCCTCCAGGTTGCACATCTGGGCTAAATACTTGACCTATATAGACAGCCTGTGACAGGAAATACCTAAAATCAATCCAACTTGGTTTTAAAACCTTTTATAAAGTGTAAGTCTCAGTTTTATGGAGACCTGGTGTGTCTGCTGTAGCAGTGAGTTCAGACATCTGTACAGGTTTTTTTGTCTAAAATCACATGTGTTGTTATTATTTTATATGAAATAATAAGAGAAATGTATAAAAACATACACTTCTCATAAAGCATGGAAGTCACCGTAGTGCCTGGAACTGTTGCTCAGACAATGATTTCAGAAGGAAGTTGTGTGGTTACAATTAACCTGAACTCAAACTTTGCGCTCCTTCCCAACCCTGAAAAAGGAATAAGTTTGTATTTTCTAGAGCACGGTAAAAAAAAGAAAAAAAAAAAAAAATTAGCCAGCTTGTTTGCTTTTCACTTAAGTATTCTTTTTAATGGACCTTTTTTTTAATTGCATGGCTCAAGCTCAGCTCTAAGACAGTACTAAAAAGTCAGAAGCAGCTAATATATTTAAAGTCATCGCCCCCCCAAAAGCAGTTTAGTGAAGGGATGAAAAATTGGCCAAGTGCACATAGAAAATAACCAGAGGTTGTTTGGATATACTCAGAAGTCCTGAAAAGCAAAAGATTTAGGAACTCCCATAACAGAGCTTTCTTCTTTCCTTTAAAGCACCCTATGTCCAAGCTGTTGCACCCTTGAGAAGCACCCTGAAAGCAGAGTATTTGAGAGTTCAAAGCAAAAGGAAGTAAAACTTTAAGAAACAATTAAATCTCTAAGATTTGAGAAAATCAAATCCAGGCCTGGATTGAAATGTGACTACCCTCATTTTAGAA
>VYXH01011595.1:339207-409118 GCA_013397275.1 Burhinus bistriatus | reverse complement strand
ATTATAACGCCCCCCTGTAAGAAAAAAAAAAAAAAAAAAAAAAAAAAAAAAGAAAATAAAAGCCTAAAGAGCAGAGGAGTGGAATTGCTGGGGTGCAAGGAGTGGTGCAGGAGGGATGCTTCCCCTGGGAACAGTTCTATGACTGGTGTTTGGGCTCACTGTGGGGACAGAAACCCCAGGGGAGCACAGGAATCCCACTGGAAAATGGACCACTGATGAAGAAATCTAAGCACAGAGCCAAGCTTGCACAGGCAATTAATTATTCCCTAAAGTAATTTCTGAAAAAGGCATGATTTTTAAGGAGCTCAAAAAACACATGCATACTCAGCAATCAACCTCTCCCTTTCCCACATTTCACCAGCTGTGCTTCCCATGAGCTTTTGTTAAACTTCCCAAAGGATTTTGGCTTCCAGATGACTTTTTAGCTTTCAGATGTTCATTGTCAAAAAAGGCAATGGCACATACCATAGTCCATCCATTTCACCTCCCCCTCTCTACCTGCCCTCAAGCTAGTCATGAAAAAGCCAATTTAGGGAACTAAAAAAAATAATTTTAAAAAATGCCCCAAGCCCAAGCAAGCACCAGGATTCTGTGGTTTTAAAAGCTCAGTGAATCTCTTTTAAATTTTGTGCACTCAGCATTTTCAGAAGCCTCTCAGCTTCCTGCCCACAGAAAGAGAAATTCTAAAAATACCATGAGAAAGACATGGCTCTCCATATTTCTGAGCGGATCGGAGGGAAGAACTGGAGGTTCAGCAGGGAAGCTCTTATGAAGCTCCAGCTCCGTGTTACAGAGCGAAGGAGCTGGAACAGTTCAAGCAAGGTTCAGACAAATATCTCAAAGCGTGGGCACCTCTCCAACTCAAATGAGTATGTGTTCAGAGGTCCTTCCTCCTTATTCCAGCTTCCTACAATCCTCCAGCTTTGTGCAGGCCGCAAAAGATTCCCAAAATTCATTCTGTCTAAACATCATTTCTGCTCTGTTTAACAATTCAGCCCTGGTCCAGCAAAGGCTCATAATCACAGGCTAAACATTTAGCACATTGGAGGTTTCACTGATTCAAAGCTAAATGTGTCAGAAGCGTCAAATGATACAAAATGTGAGTTATTACTGAGTTTAAAATTGCATGTGTGCATGTCTGTTTGCTCAAGGCTGAAAGCCGGAAGATCCAAACTGAAGGCAAGGCACTTACCAGCCTGTGGACCTCAGGAGGACAGCTCAGGAAAGCATTCAAATAAACCCAGATTTATACTACTTGCCCAGTGAGGCTTGACATCCTTTCCCTGGAGAATAGGGTCATGCTAGCAATAGCCCATGTTGGCACCAACAGAGCCCTTGTGTCCACTGCAAAACAGGAATGTGCTAATGTGAAAAGTGCAGGCTATGATGTGGGACTTGTCATTGAGTCGATGGGAAGCTCAACACGAGCCGGCAATGTGCACTCACAGCCCAGAAAGCCACCCGCATCCTGGGCTGCATCAAAAGCAGCGTGGCCAGTGGGTTGGGGGAGGTGATTCTGCCCCTCTACTCCACTCTCATGAGACCCCACTCGGAGTACTGTGTCCAGCTTTGGGGTCCCCAACATAAGAAGGACATGGACCTGTTGGAGCAGGTTCAGAGGAGGCCACAAAGATGATCAGAGGGCTGGAGCACCTCTCCTATGAGGACAGGTTGAGAGAGCTGGGGCAGTTCAGCCTGGAGAAGAGGGACCTTAGAGCTCCTTCCAGTACCTAAAGAGGTTACAGAAAAGCTGGGGAGGGACTCTTTAGCAGGGAGTGGAATGATAGGATGAGCTGGAATGGTTTTAAACTGAAAGAGGGGAGATTTAAGTTAGATATTAGGAAGAAACTCTTTCCTGTGAGGGTGGTGAGACACTGGCCCAGGTTGCCCAGAGAAGCTGTGGCTGCCCCATCCCTGGAAGTGCTCAAGGCCAGGTTGGATGGGGTTTTGAGCAGCCAGGTCTAGTGGGAGGTGTCCCTGCCCATGGCAGGGGGTTGGAACTAGATTATCTTTAAGGTCTCTTCCAACACAAACCATTCTATGATTAACTCAACTGCTGCCTTGGAGAGCCCATCCTCCTTCCCACCCACAGGAGCTACAGGAATTTAGTAAGCATAGGTATTCTGCACTTGAAAAGCCGTGGAATAGAGAAAGCTTCGAGGCAAGATTTCCTGAGCATAAAAAACCCACGTTTTCCACCTTGCTAATTGGGAGGAAAAAAGTCTGATTCAGGATTAATGAATAGAAATATGGAACGGTTTTGCACAGGAATAGTTCTGTGCTATTTTCTCTCTACTTTTTCAAAGAGCTCTGTGACATTTTAGCTGCATACTAGCATTTTTTTATCACAGTTTGAAAAGTTTCCTGTCCTATTTCTCTTTAAGACTTTAGGGGCTCTCAATCAGTCTGTATGATTGCCATTTGACTACCGTGCAAGCGTCAAAAAACCCCAAGTACATATTTGCTGTTTGGATAATAGTAATATCAAACAATTCAGATGCGTCTCCAATATTTTGTATTCCACATGCTACTAGCCATAATCATGATCTGGATTATTTAAAAAGTATACTTATAAGAATTTTTTTCCCCCTTTTCATTTAATAGTTTAAAATAACACTGAATGCCTTCAGCTGCTGGTTGAGAGCTTTGCTCTTTGGTCGTTGTGGATTTGAACTATTGCTTGTAGACAGACATCATCCTTTTTTTTGTAGAAGTGTTTTCAGATCCTAAGCAACAAGCAGTGGTTTTACAGAAAAATTGGATCAAGAGTATATTACTCCCTGTATTTTCTTCTCTTTTTAAACATAGAATTCAGTCATTCAGGCAGACAACAGATGTTATACTTTGTGATTTCAGTGGCCAGATACCTCAACCCTCATTCCTCCTGGGCTGCAAGTTCGGCAGCTGAGCAATTTATCCATTTTCTTCTCTGAGCCTCACACATCCCACCCATCTTTGGGCCTCTGCAGTAGCTGGGCTCACTTTGTCAGCATTTTCAAAGGTCTTTGGAAGAAGACTCATAGCTTTCTGCCTCTATATATGATCCCCCAATCATCTGTTCCACTACAAGATGGAAACAAGATTTTTTGGGGCCCCTTTCTGTCACTTACATGTATCCAATGAAGTATCTGATGCAAAGGAACTGGACTAGCTGTGAAACACTCATCTGAGGAGCTTGCAAGAGTTTTGGACTGCAGTCTTCTGCTGGGATCTGAAAGCATCCAGAGGAGCCTGAGAAAAAAAAAGATCTGCCAAAAGATCTGTAAGATATTTTTCTCTTTATCTTAGCTGGGGTATGTGCTGGGCCCTGGCTAAGACTGGCCCTGGCTCCTCCTCTCCTCTCCTCTCCTCTCCTCTCCTCTCCTCTCCTCCTCCTCTCCTCTCCTCTCCTCTCCTCTCCTCTCCTCTCCGTTCACCAGCAGCATAAGAGTGATCACCTCACCTTAGGGGAAGCCTCCTGCTCCAGAGGCATGCACTGAAGACTGGGGCATGTCCCCATGCTGTTGTGTCCCATCCCCATGCTGTTGGGTCACCTGCATCCTGGAGCAGATCTGAATCCAGATTTACTATGGGAAATTCCAGCTTTCCCTCCAGCTATGTGTATAGGACATATATAACCCAGACATACTTTTGGCAGAGTTCTTGATGGATTTTTTTACTTGGAATTTAAAGTGCGTGAAGTGCAGTTTAAATACCCTGTGGGATAAAACTGGGTCTATCATTTTTGGTAGGATATTTGCCATCCAGCTTGTGGTGGCAAATGTAATTCTGTTTCTCAAGTGTTTTCTGTAACTTCTCAGTACATAAGCAATTAAGGGGAAAAAGAGAAAAATCATGTTGTTAAAGCTGAAGTTTTAAGTTCTACTTTTAGGCAATCACATATGCAAGACTGTTTGGCTGAAATCGAAATTTCTGCTCTAAGCCAATGACAAATCTTTGGGAGGGTTGAAATCCAGTCCTGTGTTCAGATACCCTCTGTCATGTGTATGGGGCAAACTCATTACGCAATTGAAAATTATCTAGGGAAAAAAAAGAGTGTGTTAAAGCCAAATCTGGCATAAGCGGTGGTCGTAATGGTGGTGGTAGGGAGTGCTTACATCCAGATTTGAGATCGGCTCTTCTAAGATACTTTGAACTTTTCCCTTCATTTGACAGATGTTTTAGGAGGACCCTGACAGTAGAGAGGAGCCATAAACCTGTCACCGTAAAACACTGTATCTCTGAAGAGGAGAACATAAAAATACTCTAATTTCTGGGAAAGAATGAGAAAGAGGGTTTTCAGCTGCTCCCATTGCAAACAACACCGTCTCCCAGCACACCACGATGATTAACACACTCAGGCAGTTTACAGTAAATCTGGGATGTGTTAGAGGAAGGAGATGCTTGGCCTTGCTCTGTGCTCCCTTGTCAAACATAACTCCCCTTGAAATGGGAGACTGCTTTGCTTTCTAGAGTTCATGTGAGGAAACAGGTAAGAGGCAAATCTGGAGCCAATGGAGCCTGCAGACCTCCTGAGCCCCTCCATAGGCCAAAGAAAACGCTGGAAGTCAAGCAGGGACATTTGGGGTTCCCCTTCAGGTTCTCTTTTAGGTCCCAGCCAGGAAGATCAATCTTATAGAGCCAAAAAAAAAGGAAATGGCAAGAAAACTGAATTTGTGATATCTGGGAGTGTGGAGAAGAAATCTACAGGAACCACTCAAGCCCCATAATTTAAACAAACAAATTAGATTCAGGAAGCTCTGTTAGGCATTGTCTGGGTGAGCTATTGATGTCCAAAAGCACAAGCTGAACACAGGACTCTGGTGCTTAAGCCCAACTGAGTCCCGTTATAGAACAGCTGAACGCTGTACCCAGCATTTGGGGCATATCCAGCATGTCTCCTTCTGGATGGTGAAGATCTGTTTGCCATGTACTAGGATTCAAAACTGAGCATTCGTCTGTCCACATTTCCCGAACAGAGCAGTACACTGCAAACGTGTCCAACACTCCGGGCTCTGGGTGAAACATGGCCACCAGACATGGCAACGGAACAGCGTCTTTCCCTTCATCTGACTTCAAACGATTGCCCAGATGGCCAAAGCGCTCTCGTTGCTGAAGTGAATGCACATCTCGCAGGGAAGGTTGTTGAATATCAAGCTGCTGGGGCACACAGGTGCTTTCAACCCACGCTGTAGGAGACACTCCTCTTTTCATAAAGCTCAGAAGGAGCTGAATGGGGGCTGGAGAACTAAGATGAGCATGATCCTCCAACCTAAGGGCTAAGGGATGAGAAATCCTGCCCTGAAGATTATTTTGGCATTTGTATTAACTCACATTGGATGAAATAGAGAAAGATCAACTACAGTTTCAATAACAACTACCAAAACAGTGACTACCTGTGGCCATGTTTCTAAGGACAGGAGCTTCTCTCTTAGATTTTAGTATGTTGTCCTGAGCACAAGACCACATCTCTTCAAACCTCCTGTATTTTTAGATGTTTATAAATATAACAATGCACATAACCTTTTAATATTGACTTCATGAAGATTTAAGTTGCGTTGTACATTGAACTTGGTCCTTGGGACTCATGTTGATTATAGCAGAATAACACTATTGCCAAGTACACACCTCACATAATTCACAAGCAGCTGATGTATAGTCCTACAAGAAGTCTGTCAGGCAGCTCATTAAAAAAAAAAAAAAAAGATAAACCACAATATAGATCTGTAAGTGATTAATTAAAAAAAAAAAAAAAAGCGAGCTCAAATATTCAGGTACACTTTCACTTTGAAAGTAATATTCTCTATGTTGGTAGCTAGAAACTACAGAGTAGATACAACGTGCAGCAGAAAGAAGTAAAAAGACATGTAAGCTGCCAGTACATGATCTATGTTTAACTTATGTATACAACACTGCTTATTACATTCCTTGTTTGGACTGTTGGATGCAGCAGCAAATTTGCAAATGCAGCATCCTGCTAATGCTCGTGTGAAAGCAGGGGGAGAACTGTATAATTTACTATTTACAGACCTGTGCATTTACAGGATTCCCAGACTGTAAATAACCACAAGTAAACAGAAGATTAATCTTGTATCTGGAGGCTTTCACTACTAAATCAGATGCTCAACTTCACCCGTGAGCCATAGTTAACTGGCAGTCACTGTGGTCCACTGGTGCTTCCCAGTGTTTGTGCCGGTTTCTGCAGTATCGCGTCCCAGGGAACACACTACGACGCAGCCCCACACAGAGCACACACGGCAGGTTTGGGGCTCACCCGTGTGTCAGAATAGGAAATCTTTCACTCTGCCTAATCCAAGAGTAAAATGTGTTTCTCCAGCTCTGACATATCAGTAGTATCTCATATAATTTTTTTACAACACATTCTTGTAAAATATACTTTTGGGCCTGATTCCCATTTCTAAGACAGCTCCTTTAAACAGTCCTCCAGAATCAGAAAGTCACTTCAAAGACTCTTTTTCTTTAGAAAAATGATGTATATCACTGTGGAAATACGGAGTAAACCCTGCATCATACCTCGTCACCATGTAGCCTATAATAATATGGTACAAACCCTTGCTTGCCAATGCCAGTATCTTACCCACGAAAAAGGAACTACTTTATGTCCAAGAGGACTTAGATGTCTATCAGCAGATTCTCCAGAATATCCATTGTAACTTAATTCAAACAGGGCTAGAGAGATTGACAGCTAAACCCAAGCACTCCAAAGATGCTTTAAATGACCCCCACATACTTCCTCCGATGTCTTCATAGGCACTCTGACTCTCAAAGTCACCATCTGGCATCTCTTCATTTCCCCCTTGTTTTTCTCACCTTTTTTTTGTTGCCATGTTTAGCTATGGGTATAAAAGAGAAACAGTTTTCTTTTTACACCTGTCAAGTTGATTTAGCACTGCCTGGTGACTGCACGAAGAATAAAACGCCTTGCTCCTCTCTGATGGTGCTCCATCCCTTCCAGCACACAGCAGACACCCAGTGTAACCTGTTCTTCCCCACACTGGGATGATAAAACCACAGAGGAATGGAATCATAAATGTTCCTTTTGTTGTGATACAAGGAAATTAGAGATGTGTTTGCATCAGAAGGAATGAATTAACGTTGTGGTGTATTTTACTAACGGTTTAATGGAGGTGTTTGTCATTACTTGGTCAGATATGTAAGAACTCCACCAAACACCTTTTGAAGTCAACAAAAATAGCCAGAGAAAGGTTTCCAGAGGAGCCAGGCAAGCCCCTGAGAGAGGTAGCTGTGGTGCTCAGTGATCAGCATCATCCGTGGCTCAGGAAAAGAAGTCCCCATCCGGAAAATAACCAGACAGCAACAGTGTTTGATACCTGTCTTGGGGCTGGCCACAGTGTTCTCTGAACACTCTTATTTCATTGTCCATGAACTTCATTCTTGCCTGGGCATGGATAATGTCTCCAGGCAGGCTACTGAGAAGTAACTTCTAGACTGGAGACGTAACTGCACAGGTACGATGGCCATGACCATCCCTGACTGAAATCCCACGCAAAACTGAAGGAAACTCAAATGCTGTCTTTGATCCACGACCTGTTGAATTAAATAGGACCAAACTGTCCTTTAAGGTAGCTCCCAGGGACAGAAAGATTAAAGGTGATTGTCTGTTTATAACATGAGCGATTATTTCTACCACATCTGTTTTCCCTTGGTGAATGTATATTTGAGCTGAGTAAAGGCTATGGAGTGTTTTGCATGTGTAATCACTGAATTTTAACAGGTAAAGAATTTCGGCTACATCAGAGCTTCACTTGTTCCTGTTTTCCCTGAGTTCCCAAAAACCTAGTGTTAAAGGGACATATTTATATGTTCATTTCAAAAAGCCTTGCTTTATAAAACAAGCAGTACCGCAAGACATAACGTCACCGGTGGCCTGACAAGAAGACCAGATCTGATGCACCCTTTGCTAAACAATAACGTAAGCACGAGCAACCACTATGCGTGAATATGACAATCCAATCTCAGCTCTGTACCCAGACAACAAATCTTTTGGTAGTCTGCTTTTTACACTGACAATGAATTGGGAAGGGCTCAAAAATCCCAGGAAGAAAGGCTCAAATGCTGAAAATTCAAGAAATGGCTTCTTCTGCACCGTACCTTCCACTGCTTCATCTTTTTGACAGATTCTAAATTCACATAGCTGACAGAAGTCTTCATTCCAAAACTAAAAGAAATAAGTGAAATATGATTGTGAACCATTGGATTGACCTGTCTAGCCAGCTCACTGAACAGAGAATAACATTAAAAACCAAGAATGAATTCAAATAATGAATGACTTGTAATATGTTGGCATTTCAGGAACAAGCCTAGACTTAGGTTCATAATATTAAAATCTCTCCAGTGAAACCATCCTTTTCTTAAAGAGCTATTTTTCTCACCTTAAAAATTAGTTTGAATTCAGAGAAGACTGCTAGGAGAATTATTGTAGAAAATGGTTCCCTCTAGCATAATCAAATGTGTTTATTCTTATATTTTTTTTCTCATGTTACATTATTCATTGAAGCCACAGGTAAGGAAAGATGTTAATCAAAAAGGTATGGCCAATTTTGAGGGCATTGCTCATTATTCATTCTTAGTCATCCTTTGTCCTCTTTTGTTGTGACATTCTTTAAAGGATGAGCTCTTAAATGGAATGGCTATGTTACATTTCATTATTCTACATATTTGTAGAAGTGCTGAGGAGGAAATAGAAGCTGGTAGATGAAAGAAAGCTCATTAAAAGCCACATGTTTTCATCTTTGCTTGTCACATCTGGCAATTAGGAAGTGATACAGGTCATATTAAAATTCACGGGATATGCACCTAGGGCCAATGAGTTCGTTCTTAAAAGTTGGTAGTATAAGTTTAAGCAAAAGCTTTAAAATGACAATCTACATTACAGGTCACAGGAGTGCTCCATTTCCTCTGGGCTTCTTAGGAATGGAAGCCAGCTACAAGGTTTAAGAGAGCTGATACCCACGGGCTAGAAAACAGCAGCGCTGGTAATTACCCAGCATATGGGTAATTCTGTGCTTATTTCTTAATTCCTATATGAGTCCTTTATCACCGAATAGCCTTCACTTAAATACCAGCCCATCTACGCAGTCATCCCCAACCTTCATTTTACCCTCTGAGCCAGCTCCCTAACCCCAAAGCCTGTTCCCTGTTCCCCTTGAATCTCTTTTGTAGTTCCAGCCCCATTTCCCTTCACACCTTCCCCCTAAGCCCTCTGTCAGGCTGCCGAAAGCCCCTGCTGCCTCTGCTCCTGGCCAGGCCCATGCCAGTCACCTGCCCCATCTGGCTTTTGGCCCTTGCATTCCACTCAAAGGCACCTTGCCAACGTTTCCAATAATTTCTTCCTAGCCAGAGCTCTGAGGCGTTACCCCATCTTCAACGTGCCAGCAACGTTCAACATGCTGGACTTCAAATGTCTTTGAAGAACTCTGATGACTCCCTTTGCTCCTAGACTTCCTCTGAACTCTCTAGGTACGCCTTCAGCCTGCCTGTCTGTTTTCAATCTCCCCCTTTTCCATCTTTGTTCTAGCTAATCCCATCCAAAGCCACAATTTTGGCAAGCAAAGTGGATTGATAGGCTACCTTCTCCTTCTATGTTTCCTTCTGTTCTAGCTGGAAATCTGGTGTACCTTGGTGACCTCTTTTTAAGTGCTTTCAGCTATCAGTTCGATGCCTTATATATCGCTCTCTATCATCTTCCTAGTGAAAAAATTCACTATTCAAATGCCAACAACACCATAAACTTATCATGTTTTTAACTTTGCACTCGCTTCAGGTCTTCATCACCATTTTGCAACAAAATCTTTCCAGTTTTTCCTGAGTAACATCTCTATGATTCAGCTTTTCCTCCTTATTCACTCGTTGGTCTCTCTTCAAGCCTTCATTATCTCATATCTTGATAAATGCCTCAATTAATGTACTATCAGTCTATTTTTATACACTCAAATTCTTTCCGCAAGATAATTTTCATGGTTGCTTGCACTGGCCGTTTTAGCCTCTTTTTGCCTTCCCTTACTGACTCCTCCTCAGACACTCCTGACCCATCCAAGAGATTCCTGTGCCCTACATAAATTAAAAAAAAAAAAAACAACAAACCAAAACCCTTAAGAATTACATTTCTGAACAGGTGGCAACACTACACAAAAATAAACAAATATGGGGCAACTAAACAGTGGTGCATGTGAAGAGTTTCGTCAAGCCTGGGGAAAGCAACAGATAAGACAGGATGAAGGAGATGATGACTACTACACGGACGTGTATGTTGGACTGCACAGAGATCAAACACCGGGAAACCTGTGAAATACAAAATAAACTTGCGCTAAAACCCTTTCTGAGCACTGCCATATAAATAAATGTGACTCCTTTATTTTCTAAAGGCAGTCAGAATTGAGGTATGGCCAGAACAAGAACAACTACAACAAGCATAAGTTTTGTAAATCAAATCAAAATAATTACGGATTTAATTGTGGCAGATTTGGGTGCAACAGGAGGGACAGTGGGAACTGTGCAGTGATGACCCAGAGCAACGTGCAGCACTGAGCAGTGCTCGTGGGGACTGCAGACAGACCCCCAAAGCGTTGTAGGGGTCTGCCCTGCAGATGGTAGCTGAGACGGCGTATATGAAACTCTATTAAAGGCCTCATAAAAGAAAAATATTGACGTTAAGAAGACTCTTTCCACCGATTTGAACAGGCTTTGGGTGGATGCCTAGACAAACAAGGATGGAATTAGAAAATGGAAATATGTATATACAGAAACCTGTCAATCCAACTGTTTACCTTCCAAGGATGACTTAGTACCACTTCATTTATGAGTCGTTTAAAGGGCAAGGAGGCAGACTGCTATTTGTAACTGTTATCTGAATTGAATATTTGCAAATACTATTTCTATTTATACTTTTTTTTTAAAAAAACAAAACATTGCAACCCCACTGGCATCAATAGGATTTCTTTCTACATTAATATTTCACAGATTGAAAATATCTATATTCTCACCACCTTCAGCAATTAGCTTAAATAAATTGGGTCTGTGTCATCTGTTATGTGCTGTGTCCTTCAGACTGCTACGTTTGATTTCAACTTTGATTCAAAGCTAGGGCTGATCAGCACCAGCTGTGCAGCCAAAGGGCAGATCACACGTTCCTGTTCCTCCGCTTTCTTCATCCCAGCTCCCAGCCAGGCTATTGTTTGTTACAATTAATTAATCCCACATGCCCGCCTGCCAGCAAGCCTCACAAAAAGCAAATTTTTGTATTTACTGCATGGCCAATAAATTAATTCCAGTTCCGGATATATGTACAAACACATAAATGTATACATAGACACACAACACACATATTTACACAGCCAGATTTATAGTTACTATTCATGGATATCTGTTTGGCAACTGCTATTATTATTTCTAGCTGTCCTCTTAACAGGCCAGACACGAGAAATTATAGCTATGTATTATTATTTAGGCACCTCTGTGAAGGGCCGGATTTTCAGATCTTCCATTTCAAACCGATCCCTGGTGACATGGTGACATGGCACTAAGCTTTGGAGTCACTGCACCAGCAGGACCTGGCCCTCGCCTGCCTTTGGGAGAGGAGAGAAGAGAAATTTCAAATATTACAGCCAGAACTTTTAACGCCGGCTGCAGTTAAAATTGCCTTCCTACTAAAAACCTCCTGTTTTCACTTACATCTTAAACAAATGCTAACCATTCTCTTTGCTGGGTGTTTGCCTTGGGGCTTATTATGGCTATTTCAGTTAAAATAGTTCAGCTGCCCCCGAGGAAATACACTGCATTTCCCCATATTAAAGTAAGTCTAACAGCCAGTTTGTTGAGTTGGTGTCAAGCCTCCGTGTGCTGGAGCAAGGAGTGAAAGCTCGGTGGAGAGGATCGGTTGGTTGTTGTACCTCTGGCTACTTTTTTAGAAGCTCGTAGGCTTCAAAACCTCTTATTGCACATGTCTGGTGAAAGCTTGGTAGCTCAGCTGTGTCAAAAGAGCACAAGCCTGCTGTGGAAGGAGGGACTGAGCTGTTTCCAGCTGCTTTTGGTGGTGCATCATGAGCCTTTCCCGTGCTTCCCTTGACCTTGTGCTTGGCCATGCTGAGGAAGAGGAGGAGGCTGAGGAAGGACCTCACCCGACTGAATGCAGAAATAAAATGACTCCCTGAACTCAGAGAGTCAGGCAGGGTGGAAAGTTAAAGACAGTACAATAGAAGATGAATCTTGCACAAGTCAATGGGTTGGCACACAATGGAGTGTTTTCTGGGGAAGGTTTGAGGAGGTCTTTTTCTCCCTTTCTAATTCCGTAATTTCTTGTACAGAAAAATGAATGTTATTCCCATTGTAAAATCAAACATTCTTAGGAAATGACCAAATTCAGTCTACCTCTAAGACCTCAGTATTCTCCCTGGTACGTCAGCAGTGTGATAGAGTTTGGATTTTGTACTGCTGTCTCTACAGTGCATAAACCAAACCAGGTTTGGAAGGGATGAGTGTTCCACAACGGTGGATGTGGTTATCGGTACGGCTGCTGCCTTCTCTGCACCTTAAGGTCCTCGGTGCAGCAGGTGGGGAACAAGAAAGATGCCTGTCTGTAAAGATAAATGAACATTGCCCTCACAGATCGGATGCTGTCCTCATCGCTGTCATGTTTGGTGGAGTATGTGTGAAGCCGTGGTGCTGGAGAAATTGGGAAAAAAACAACAGGGAAGGTGAAAGCAGAGCTGAACTGCAGAACATCCCACTACAGGCTGGAAATCTATATTGTCTCCACCACACTGAAGAAGGAAAAGCCTGGTACCTAATTGAGTAGCTTTAAGATCCATGTGTTGCCCTTGGTTAGGTAATGAACCTAATAAGCCAGTCCTTGAGGTGGTCCAGGCAGTATGATCTGCTTGGGAAGTTGCTGGCCCCTGAGGAAGCCACAGGTATAGATGTCTCGTCTCTCTGCTCCCCTGGATAAGGTATATTTGCTGTCACCCGTGATTTCAGCCTCGAGTCGTATTGGCAATCCAAACTGGCTGCCCCACAAACAGTTTTCCAGATTTCAGAAATGATGATTTCTTGTCACTATTTGTTATTATAAAAGTTTGTATCTTAAAATCACAGAATGGTTTGGGTTGGAAGGGACCTTAAAGCTCATCTAGTTCCACCCCCCTGCCATGGGCAGGGACACCTCCCACTAGACCAGGTTGCTCAAAGCCCCGTCCAACCTGGCTTTGACTGTGCTAATCACAGGCTAATTAATTTTGGTTACTGTTGAAATTAATTTGAAAATATTTTGTGTACTATCTGCTAGACGTAACCGGGAAAAGTTAAAGCCACTCTCCAGCCCTTGCTCCTCTGTTCTGCTGCACTACACGTAGTAATGGCTCCAAACTGCAAACTTTGTGCCATACGCTTCAGCTGTTAACATTAAAAGTTTCCTTCTGAAGTAAAGGGGAGTTCAGCTGTAGGGGTGTGGGATTTGGCCCCAGATTTTACAACTCTAAAGTTCATGGGCCAAACTGACTCCTAACTGTCCCAAACCAGTAAAGTACCTACCATACATTCGGGAAACACAGAAGGAAAAAACTCTTCTTTCAGGGTGGTGCAATTAGCTCTTAATGGGAACAACGGGATGGTAAAAGCTCATCAAGTTTCTGCAGACTTCAATAATTGCCTATTTTCATCCAATCAAATGCAGCAAATAGAAAATGGAATTAAGGGTGGCCTTTTTTATTATAAGGTATTTTTGTTGCTGTTTAATTTCTTTATTTTACAGGCCAATAATTAAATTGAGCTTGTTGCGGTTTAGTCTTATACAGGAAGATCTTTGTTTACATACCTTCCTCTGGAGGGCTTTAAAGTGAAATCTCAAAGAAATTCACAAGTTTATAAGTAAAAATAATTCAGGAACCTCCTTAGATTAAAATGACAAGGGATAAAGTAAGGTGTCACTGTATATAATCAGCTTTTACTTTGTAATCTGTCTCTCTGCTTATAGAACAGCAGCTTTAACAGCAAGCCAGTTGTCAAGTGTAATTAAGAAGGTAAAGTCCGTATACTAGCTAGAGTGCAGCATAATTAATACTTTACCACTCTGAAATCTCTTTACTTCACGAAGAAAGGGTTAAAAACCCTATAAAAGTTCTGTAGATCTGTTCTGTGGGATATTAAAAATTAATGCCTTGTCATCATCACCACCATGAACACATTTATTGTTACTATTACCAAGACTGCCATTAACTGGATATTCATTAACGCTAAAAGTCACAGTCAGCATGAGATTCAGCAGACTCCAAGCTCTGGAGGAGGAGGTGGAAAGTTACCTGGTGGAGTTTCAAGAATGGATTTTCCTTTTTTGTTGCTTTTCTTCGGTTTTAACTCTTTCCTGCTCGGTTTGAACCCTGGGTGCTCCTCTGTCTCTGCAGCGCGGACAGGTCCTTCCTCTCCAGGTTGCTCCGTGAAAGGAAAAAACTCTTCACCGGGATACGGAAAGGAATAATAATGATCCCTGTTGCTAATCTCCTGCAGGTAATAATCCTGATCGTCCATGGGTACAGCCCGGGACACAGCGCCCAGCAGTGCCAGCCCAAAGGCGCAGAGAGCGAGGCAGAGCTGAGAAGAACATGAGCTTTTCTTGCACAGGGCAATCATTACCGTTTGCTTTTGCAGGAATCTCCTCTGCGAGTCCCAGAGCTTTATTTGGCAAGAGGGAAAACAGCGAGCCTTGGCAGCTGGCGAACCCCCCGGCTCCCCCCGGCTCCGGGAGACGCAGAGGGCTGAAGGAGCCTGCCTGCGAAAAGTGCCTCCGCTTTGGGCTAGTTTCGCAAAAGTTGCGAGGAGCGCAGCGGGACGGAGGGCTGCGGAGGGAGGGGGCAGGACGGGGATGCATGTGATCCCCGGGCTCACCAGCCAGACAGACGGACAAGCGCTCCGCTCCGCCGGCGTTTGGCAGGTGGGATCTCCAGCGTGGTTAGGTTGCTGCTTTTCCTCTNGCACCCATCTCAGCCTCCCTTGTTTATATTTGTTTATATATATATATAAAACTTATATATAGTTTCTGTATAACTTATATTAGTTTTTATATAAAAAATACTTATATTATATTATATTAGTTTATCAGTATTTATATATTTTTTTATATATATAAACTATATATAAGCTATAGGTAACTAATAGAAGACATAGTATGTGCCAATTTGTAAGAGGCTTCTCCTAGGGTGTATGGGAACTCCCTGGACTCAGCCCAGCTGAAAACCAGGAAGGACATGTTTCACCAGTCACCCTTTTTCTCACTCTTTTTGGAGTGATCCTGACTTTTGTTCTCTCTGAAACATCTTCTAAACAGATTAGGATGTGTTGTGCTGGCAGCTGCACACATGCAACCCAGTGTCCTTAACGGAATCAATTTGTCTGAGAATAAAATCTTATCTTTCATCTTTTTAATACCTCTAAAATAACCTTCAGTGCTGAAGGAAATGTGCAGCAGTTGGCTCACGTGGAATATGAATCCTCACTCCTGTGTTGAAAATACCAACTTATATTTTCATCATGTATATTGTATTTCTTGCCATTGTCCAGTCATCTAGGAGAAAGTATTACATCTCATACCCCACTCTTTATTCTGCCTTTGCAATCACATCTTGTGTGTGTTTCTTTTACTACCATAATAAGCATAATTTCATATCGTAGTACCTATATCTTTCGGTATATTTGGTGTCCAGGCTGTGAGTGATCCAGTCCCATATATTTAATGATCATCCTTGCTTTCTTAGTCACTGTCTCAAAAGCAATTTAATGACTATATTGTCTGTTGTCCTTTGTTTTAGACAAATTAAAATGTATTTTCACTAAGAATTCTATTTTCATTCTTCAGTTTTACATTTTATTAAATGTGAAAACGATGACTTTTCCCTATTTTAAAGACAGGAATTCTCATTTTCTAAAACTAGAACAAAAGATACTTTGCTTTTTCACTGCTTTACTGAATTAATTTTTTTATTTTTTTTTTTTTTTTTTAAATCCTTTAATAGAAAACTGCTTCCCATCAAACTTTTCAGATAGTTTTATCTGGAATAGATGGCTTTGCCACCTTCGGCACAGAGTGTGCAGTGACTGGGTGCAGCGTGGGAGCTGAGACCCACTGGACAGGGTGTGTGAAACAGACTGCTCGCTCTCTGTATTCAGTGGCGGCCTGAATATCCTGGATATCCTGTCTTAGCGATTTCACAGATGTTCTGTTTTCCCTTTCCAAAGTATCCAGTCCTCTCCTCCCTTGGTCCTAACTTATGAGGGCAGAGCACGAGCTACAGAAAATGTCTATAATTTTGTTACCATTTGCAGTACAGTCACTCCTTTGCAAACATTGCGGACATTCACATATGTGGTGAGAAGTAATAGAAAAATAGACTTTTCCATGACATCATTAATGACCTATTTTTTCGGTAACTAGAGGAGCTTGAGCTGCAAATTACTATTTAACTCATTGCAGTGGGTGAAGAAGGATACACAGAAGCAGAAGAGGATTTACATTTCCAAGCATAACAAGAAGTATTTTCATAAAATAGAGTCAAGTATACATTAATTAAAGATCTAAGGAATGTGATTTGAAGGAATTTTACATTATTTGCTTTTGGCTACTTTACACATNTTGTTGTTGTTGCCGCTTTCTTCCAAAACCAGAGTTACAAGACGGTCTCAGCTAAATCCCCTAACAGTGTCTTTAGTCTTTCCGCACGCAGCTGATCCGAGAGAGCATTTATGCAAAGAAAAGTAAACTTGGCAGCCAGCCTTTGCCTCCCAGCCTGTGTACAAAAGTGTTTCCCTCCCCCGGGAGATGCTGTGCCGCTGGGGGTGGGCACACGGAGCCGGGGGCGAACCCCACCAGCATCTGGCAGGGCTCGTCCGCCTGGACTTGGACACGGGGCGTACATGAAGATACATGTGATGTGGGTCTGTGGCAAATAATCCTCATGCTATATATGCTGTGCTATATTCCCCTTCAGGGTATGGGTTTTTTAGCTTTTCCAAATGTAGGATCCCTCTCCAGCACCCATCTCAGCCTCCCTTGTTTATATTTGTTTATATATATATATAAAACTTATATATAGTTTCTGTATAACTTATATTAGTTTTTATATAAAAAATACTTATATTATATTATATTAGTTTATCAGTATTTATATATTTTTTTATATATATAAACTATATATAAGCTATAGGTAACTAATAGAAGACATAGTATGTGCCAATTTGTAAGAGGCTTCTCCTAGGGTGTATGGGAACTCCCTGGACTCAGCCCAGCTGAAAACCAGGAAGGACATGTTTCACCAGTCACCCTTTTTCTCACTCTTTTTGGAGTGATCCTGACTTTTGTTCTCTCTGAAACATCTTCTAAACAGATTAGGATGTGTTGTGCTGGCAGCTGCACACATGCAACCCAGTGTCCTTAACGGAATCAATTTGTCTGAGAATAAAATCTTATCTTTCATCTTTTTAATACCTCTAAAATAACCTTCAGTGCTGAAGGAAATGTGCAGCAGTTGGCTCACGTGGAATATGAATCCTCACTCCTGTGTTGAAAATACCAACTTATATTTTCATCATGTATATTGTATTTCTTGCCATTGTCCAGTCATCTAGGAGAAAGTATTACATCTCATACCCCACTCTTTATTCTGCCTTTGCAATCACATCTTGTGTGTGTTTCTTTTACTACCATAATAAGCATAATTTCATATCGTAGTACCTATATCTTTCGGTATATTTGGTGTCCAGGCTGTGAGTGATCCAGTCCCATATATTTAATGATCATCCTTGCTTTCTTAGTCACTGTCTCAAAAGCAATTTAATGACTATATTGTCTGTTGTCCTTTGTTTTAGACAAATTAAAATGTATTTTCACTAAGAATTCTATTTTCATTCTTCAGTTTTACATTTTATTAAATGTGAAAACGATGACTTTTCCCTATTTTAAAGACAGGAATTCTCATTTTCTAAAACTAGAACAAAAGATACTTTGCTTTTTCACTGCTTTACTGAATTAATTTTTTTATTTTTTTTTTTTTTTTTAAATCCTTTAATAGAAAACTGCTTCCCATCAAACTTTTCAGATAGTTTTATCTGGAATAGATGGCTTTGCCACCTTCGGCACAGAGTGTGCAGTGACTGGGTGCAGCGTGGGAGCTGAGACCCACTGGACAGGGTGTGTGAAACAGACTGCTCGCTCTCTGTATTCAGTGGCGGCCTGAATATCCTGGATATCCTGTCTTAGCGATTTCACAGATGTTCTGTTTTCCCTTTCCAAAGTATCCAGTCCTCTCCTCCCTTGGTCCTAACTTATGAGGGCAGAGCACGAGCTACAGAAAATGTCTATAATTTTGTTACCATTTGCAGTACAGTCACTCCTTTGCAAACATTGCGGACATTCACATATGTGGTGAGAAGTAATAGAAAAATAGACTTTTCCATGACATCATTAATGACCTATTTTTTCGGTAACTAGAGGAGCTTGAGCTGCAAATTACTATTTAACTCATTGCAGTGGGTGAAGAAGGATACACAGAAGCAGAAGAGGATTTACATTTCCAAGCATAACAAGAAGTATTTTCATAAAATAGAGTCAAGTATACATTAATTAAAGATCTAAGGAATGTGATTTGAAGGAATTTTACATTATTTGCTTTTGGCTACTTTACACATGTACATTTCAATAATGTATGTATGTAAACATTGTGTTTTCTTTCACATACAACAGTCTAGTTCTATAAAATAGTATCTATAAAGAGATAGCTGTGTTGGTTTTTTTGTATTTATACTATATATTATAGCAATGTGTCCCATTGAATTTGGGCCTCTTTAACAGGTGAGCATGCATAGTAGCTGTATGTATGTCAATGCGTTACTATAGCTGCATACACTATAGCAGCAGAAGTCTTCTCCTGCCAATATCAGACCTGTACCTGTTTAATATATGTAAAAATATACATTTAAGTGAGACAAATAGCAACCCAAATGTTACCCAGATCACCCATCACAGCACCTTATTATCTATGTACCAAACAACTCATTGCTGTATGTCCATGTTGTTTAAGTGAGGTGTTGGTGGTAACATTAGGGGCCAAGTTGTGTGCCAGCAATGTTTCATCTCATTCTTTCATCTCACCCCTAATATGTTTTTAATTCACCGGCAGATCTCTGGAAGTGTTCAAGGAAGGCCAGGTTGGATGGGACTTTGAGCAACCTGTTCTAGCGGAAGGTGTCCTTGCCTATGGCAGGGGGGTTGGAACTAGATGATCTTTAAGGTCCCTTCCAACCTAAAACATTCTATGCTTCTATGATTACAAGCAAGTTCATCAAATCAGTGAAGATCTTGATGAAGTTTCCATGCAGTGCAGTTAGAATCATAGAATCATAGAATCCCCTAGGTTGGAAGGGATTTTTAAGATCATCGAGTCCAACCATCAACCTAACATTCCAAAACCACCACTAAACCATGTCCCTCAGCACCACGTCTACTCAGCTTTTTAAATACCTCCAGGGATGGTGATTCCACCACTTCCCTGGGCAGCCTGTGCCAATGTTTGATAACCTTTTGGGTGAAGAAATTTTTCCTAATATCCAATCTAAACCTCCCCTGGTGCAACTTGAGGCCATTTCCTTTTGTCCTATTGCTTGTTATTTGGGAGAAGAGACCTCCTTTCAGGCAGCTGTAGAGAGAGATAAGGTCTCCCCTCAGCCTCCTCTTCTCCAGGCTGAACAACCCCAGTTCCCTCAGCCACTCCTCAGAAGACTTGTGCTCCAGACCCCTCACCAGCTTCATTGCCCTTCTCTGGACACGCTCCAGCCCCTGAATGTCTTTCTTGTAGTGAGGGGCCCAAAACTGAACACAGTGTTCAAGGTGGGTCCTCACCAGTGCCGAGTACTTCCCTAGTCCCACTTGCCACACTATTCCTGATACAAGCCAGGAATAGTCCAGTTAGGTAAGAGTCCCTGTAAGGGCCTCCTTACCAAGTGATCTAAGGTGAAGGGCCACGAGGTGCACGTTGCTAGAAACAGAAGTCATGCCTGAGCATGCATGACATGGGGACATCTGAACGAGAAGAGAAGCTTGGTGAGGAATTTGCGGTCAGCCACAAGGCCGTACCCAGCAGAACGCATCGAGAGACTCAAGGAGTGGCAGGTTTGCTTGCACACCTCCACTTCTGCAGGAAAGAACCGTAGCCACTCCTCCACCTCCTGCAGTCACCACAAACAACTCTCTTTTTCTCTCCACGTGTACCTACCTTAAGAAAGATTTATTTATGCAAATATACCCATCAATATCTATTCCTGATTTTCGACGTGTGTCAGTAACCAGCTCCCTGATATTCTTTTCTCCTGAATTTTAATACTTCCTGCAGGTGTGTGTATGGAAGCACTGCTGCTCCTTCCAGACCCACCTCTGCTTTTGGGGTGTGCATGCATCCAGCCAGCTGGGACCCCACAAAGTCTGTCCCTAGGTAGAATTTTGGTCTTCCTTACTGTAGGAAGTTTTTACCATTTTTTTTCTCTCAGTCAGCATCCTAGTAACATACAACATACAGGAAAGGGGATGTTTTTTCTTCTTAGAGTGGCATGGGAGTATTAAGTTCACCGAAGGCTCACATGTCTTTGGCCTAAGGGCTGTTCCTTATTTCTGCCTGTGAAATATCACAACAGCATTTAAAAACTTGCAGTTGATTTGGAACGAGATAAAGCAAACTAATATTTTTGTAGAACAACTACATTATCCTCCCCTCCTGGCCCGACGCCAGCGATAATGTGTAAGTCATTCTACACTTTGCTTTAAATCTTTGTCCTGCTGAAGTGAAACACAACGTGCTGCTACCTGCAAACGAGCAGGGCTTTCCCCCTCTGTTCCCAAGAAGTATTTATTTGAAAGACGATGGCTTACCCTCTATGTTGAGTTAACGCTTCTCAAGCTGTCTATTTTGAGCCAGTTTCAACACCACCCCTGGAAAAAGAGACATTTCCAGCTCCCCCTCGCCCCTCGCCCCAGGCAAAATGTTCTCTTTAGCTGGACCAGTCCTCGTGTCGCCCCCGAGCTGGAGATGCTGAGGTGCCAGCAGCAGGAGGGCACGCGTCAGCCGCCCTTTCCTGCCCTTCCTGTTCCTCGAGATGGTGTTTCCCAGCTCTTATTTCACATATACCATTTTAACAATATACGGCTTTAGTGGAACTAGCGGTTTGTGTTTGGGAGAACTGGGTTCTACGTGTCGTGCTCTTCCCCTCCCACCTCTGCAGCTTTGTTTCTCCCTATCCGGTTGTCAACAACCATAACTTCATGAAGTTCAGCTTCAGGAATACATTTTTACTGAAAAGAGGCAGAGTCGTATGTGTAAGCACTGTCCTGGTTCAAGATCTTCGTTTGTATTTATACTACAAAATCAGCGATTGCAAGTATATGCTTAATTCAACTCCAAACTGCTTGGTGACTCCTTCAACTTCTCCTCTGGAATACGTGCATCCTTTTTAAATTGGAGAAAAGCTTTGTGGTTTGAAAGAAAAGATGAAGGAATAGGCATCCCTCTTTCATTGCCATTCCACGGTAACTTTCTGAGGTAGCACATAAGGTTTCTATATGCCTTGGCAACAAAACAACGCTAAAAATAACTTTCCTTCCGAACACAAGTAAAGTTTCTGTTCCTTTGTACTTCAGATCTGTTGTAAATCATGGAGCACAGAATGGAGCAAGAAAATAGAATTACACTTTTTAAACAGTCATTTTCTTTTCCGCATAAAGCGTTTACCCCTGCTGTCAACAAGGTCAAACCATCTCAGAGGAAATGGAAACCTAAAACTGACATGGGGAAACACAAAGTAAACTGCATTTAACATTTATGCGTCTCTGAGATGCCTGTTTCTTACGTATGTAACAGAGCCAGACAGTGGCTAGCTGTCCTCCTGCTTACCTGCCTACACCGCACGCGGCCCTGGGGTATCTGGGCATTTAGAAACCCATTTGCACTTGGAGAGAACTGATCCTTGGAAGAGTGGCTCTTACTGCAAAAATGACTGGAAACAAAACCAAACTCTCATATGGAGACATCTTACTCCTTTTTAAGAGGCATTTGACTTTAAAGGGAATGTCATTATTTTACCAGGTGAGGGACACCAAAAGTACTTAAGATCTTAAGGCTTGTCTCTGAGCACGTCAAATAATGATACAAAATATGAGTGAGTCTAAAGAACTGCCAGCTACGCTCCCCTCCCTCACAAGCAGGCTGCTGTTTAGGAAAATAGATTTTAAAATAAACAGATGACATTAATGAAGGCAATTATTTCCTTTAGCAATTGCTTATTTTAACCGGTTCGACGTGCAGCGTGCATCCTGACTGGGGAAATTAGCCCAGTGTATTCTCTCTAACTTTTCTCGTAAGAGCAACGTGACCTTCAGATAATCATTCAGCATATTGCCTTTGTGCTTGTGTCTGAAGAAGGAGCTGGGATTGCCATGGAAACAAAGGTTCCGTGTTCTCTTATACTTCCCTGTGCTATGATACTATTTTCACTATGCTTAGCAAGAAGTGGAATTGTGGGATTTTCATGTTTTGAGCATCCCAAAGTCATCATCTTAGGTGATGGCTCAATTCATGGCAGAAATGCTTTGAATGTGGCGCAGAGGCTGCACCCGTCATCATTATTATTTAGGGATATTTAGATCAGATACATCTGCATCAGCACGTTTCTCCCGGAGAAATGAAAAATCTCTATGTACTTTTGTTTTTTAGAGTTTTCTTTATTTTTTCCTTCTGTGCTGAACAGAGGAGAAGAAACAACATTTTAAGAAAGACGATGTTAACCAGTGACATAAACAAAGCCAAAAAGAATTTCTGGCATTTTTGCAAAGAATGCAACAGTTCTTTTTTTTTTTTTTTTTTTTTTTATGATGGAAAGTACATTTCTTCATACCCCAGAATGCCTGCAGATTTTTATATTGACAACACATTGCCCTGGCACTTGGCAGGCACTGCTGGATCAAAGCCAGCAGGATTATCCCTAGACTGAAGAGGCTGCCTTGCAATTAAAAATTCTGTAATGCTAGCAGTACAGAAAGGGGAAATAATAATATTTTTTTCCCAATACTGTTTTTCTTTATTTATCAGCATTTGAAAGACTGTAGGTCTGCATTAGTTTAAAGTAGAGGTTTTTTACTTTGTTCAAAAATGGGCAAATTTTATGTGCATTTTATTTCAAGTGTAGGACTGAGCCAGCGTTAAGCCACCAGGGATGACTGGGTGACAGTATGGAACAGTTGGCAAAAATGGGACAAAATGCCCCCGCTGCGCACACAGCCAGGCTGCGGGTGATGTCTGGCTAGACTGTCCTTTTGGGTTTACTTGTATGAAAACAGCCACTTCCAGCAAATTCCCATGGGCATCACCTACCTGCCAACATTTGAATTTCAAAAAGGAATGACTCTCACATTTCAGTCTGGTATTTCCTGGACCAAAATTGCTGTACATGTGCCACACGGAGTGTGAGCAGTGTGTTTAACACATCCCAGGCAGCAGCAGGGAAATGCAATGAGGAGTTTGAAACCTACTCAAAGGCCATTTTTAATGGGATTTCTTCAGTATCCACAGCCTAAGTGTAGCCTGAGAAGTCATGGACAAAAGTCCGGTGGGAACTGAAGATGACATATAAATGTAATAGTCTTTGTCATGCTAAATGCAATAGAGCTGCCAAATGCAATGTCATCAGAGAGCAGTCCTTAAAATTTCTGTGTTTCAGGATTGTGTTTTCAAGACAGAACAACAAACAGTTATTCCTTTCAGATACACGTAGTATTCATGGATGTGATTCATTTGGGCCAATAAATACATAATGGAATACTTCCATATGATAACTATGGCTCTGCATACCTTATGTCCAAATCCAAACAGATTAGAGTAGTTTAGTGAAGTTTCATTACTTATAGCTAATGCATTTGTTTGAATGTGGGAAAAGCTGACTTTGTTTATCTTCATAATCACATATTTTGTCAATATGCTGTAAGTACCTTCTGTAGTACATTCGCGTATTAAAACAGTGAAAATACAAGAATTTATGGGAAAGGAAAGCTCTGGAATGAGTTTTCACTTGTCATACAGAAGGCATGAAAGATTCATGTCAGACTTACATTACCGGGTATGCCAATATAATTTCACAACTGTGTAATAAACTTGTTTGAACTTCGCTTATAGCCATTAAAAATGGGCTTGTGCCAGCATGTTGGATAAAGCTGTTTGAAAGGTGAAGTGGCAGGCTCTAAAGATGCAGTGAAGCTTTAAGGCTATACAGATGTTTACTAATACAGGGCATAACACAAAGTTCCTAAGAATTTTTTGCTGCCTCATATCACAAATGCCCAATTCTTTGAAATGCACTAATGTGTTTTTCCGCATAGGTTCTTGACACTAATTCTGCCAAGGAAGTGGGATGGTGAAAATCGCCTTGCATTTCTAAATCTATCTTAAGTATTTGGTTTCCAAAAATCACAGAAAAACTTTGGTTGAAAGGGACCTTTGGGAGACCAGCATCTCCCGTTTGAGTCCCCTTGTATGTTTAAATTATAGGATCCCCAAGACAGAGTTTATTTCTCACGATGTGGTTGTATATCCCACTCATTAATGGGATCAACACTGTTAGAGATATTATTGACTTCAAGAGAGTTATTTCATAAAGAGTATCATTAACGTTTGGGCTACTGAATCTGAGTTTTGGAAACATTGAAACTTAGCTAAATACACCCCATAGTGCAGTTCAGATTGGTTTTGCTTGCTTTGTACTGGTTATGGCAAACACAGTCCAAGTAAAACAAAAATCCAGCTTCACTTGAGGCCAGATAAACTTGTCAACTGAGTAGGGACTAATTTCCAGAAGCATCCATCAGGGCTTAAACAGCTTACCTCAGAAATAATGACAATAATATTTTTTAAAGGAAATCATTTGTGACTAATAGTAAGAAGAACCGCTATCTCCTTTGCAACAATATCCAGATGAGTGAGTTTATTTCTTTTTTACTGTCATAACTGGAATGATAAAAAAACTGGTACAAAGCGATTTCAAAATTGTCCTGGCATTTTTGAGGATGCTGTTATGTATTGTTATTGCTTATGACCTTCTCTTCCTCTCCTGCCTGTGGTCCCTACACCTTTGCCTTGGGATGGGCCTCCTCTTCTTTGGCCATGATGTAGTACGGCATTGACCACAGCACATCGGGGGAGAGGTTGAGCCCAGAGGGTTGGCAGAGCAAGGACCACATTGCTTCTCCAGATGGTGAGGTGTATATAGTCAAGCAGGGTGCCCAGTTCTTCTGTGTCACTTTCCTAGACTTTAATACAAATATTGCTACCGAGACCTGCCTTCACACTTATGATTGTGTTCTGCTTCATCGCTCCTTTCTCCTTGTTGGTGGCCACAGTCTCGGGGCTTCATTTCATGGGAAATCTCAAGATTTGCAGTGGTTTTGGAAGGAGATGAGCAGATCTCCTGCAAAGCTGGCAGCCTGGGGAATTGGACATCTGCAGACTGAAGCCTTGAGGTTGGCCTGATATTTATGTAGGTGTAACGCTGCACCATAATTATCTTCCCCATCTAGTTTGACGGGTGATTTGAAGCTGTATTAAATATGATGTTTTTTCTGAATATAAACTAGCATTTTCAAATGCATTCATCATCTGTATTTTATTCACTTCAGACAAAATCCCAGCAGAAACTCACGAGAGGCTCCGGATCATTTGCAGGGAACATTACTGACGGCCTCTTTGCCAGCAAGCGAGGAAAAATGAAAACTTAGCTCCTCTCTCTCCAGAGAACTCCATCATGCACTCACATATTTTGATTAATTAATGCTGAGTGACAGCTTTAGGTTTTAAGCGTACTTTACATGTATTTTAAATGAGATTACAGTCATATGAGGTCATGATGTTTTATAAATTGTACAAGTCACTTGCAAACACTCATCTGAAAACCGTGATTATATAAAAAATGTCACACCCTTCCTATGCATCTGGATTATATCCAACAAATGCAAACTGCCAAGGGTGTTACAGAAGCATCATTTTTCCATCCGTACTCCTTCAAGCCCCATGGAAGATAATTTATTTATCAAGGTCTTTGGAAACACCTGTCCCACTGTGCTGCACTGTCACCAAGGTGTTTGTCCACTTGTCTTCCCAGATGTCTGTCCATCTGCAGTGCCCTCATCACTAGTCATTCTGGACTCCCTGATGGATTTCATCTGAACTGAATGGAAAAATCAAGTTAGCAAGTAGATTCCCTTCCCATGGCATGGATGTTGGCTGAATAGTGAAAATACAGCCAAATTAGTAACCCCAGAGATGGAAAACTGCACTGTGAATTTAACGGTTTTCTGTTCTGTTTAGCTAGCTGATTTCTCAACATACAGATAGCTTCAGACCAGCCCAAGCACATGAATGCTCTTGCCAAGACGGCGATCTGAGGGTGTGGAAGAGAGCCAAAGGTACTCAATCAGGACAGGGGAGCAGGAGATAGGAAGAAAAATGGAACTCACTGTGATGAGCAGCCATAAGCATCAAGTCGTTACAGAAGAGCCATAGAGGGCACATAGAATGGAGATCCAGAAGAAATTATTCTCAACATCCTTTCTGCCTGCACGTGCTACCTGTGCCTCAAGTCCCCTCAGGACACTCACTGCAAGCTTAGGTTTTTTTCTTCTTATTCCTACATCAGCCTCCCTTTTCCCAAAGGCTGCAATAGTCTTCCAGTCCCTGGCCAAAATATTGTGTCAGAGGTCTCCCCTGGGGGAAAACGCACCATCTGTAGAGGGGAGGTACTGCTGCTCTTTTCATGCGAGAGAAAACGATGGTCCGAAGCTGGCGTTTCTGCACCAACATTTCTGGTGTGTGATTTCCACCCGCCTCACAAGGCTAACAGGCAGGGGAGGAGGGCAGACTGCCGAAAGCTCTTCCTGAGTCAGCTTCCAGACATGTAGGCAGCACATCACCAAACGGAAGGGAGTTTTGTAGGCACATTTGATTTAAATCCCATGTATTCATCCTAACTGCAGGGGAAAAAGGAAACTTCAATCAAAATACCTGTCCTACCAATGCAGTTGCCATATGTGGAATTCAGGTTGCACCTAAGAACTTCTGGGCTTTTTAACAGCTGTGAGTATGCGTTGTGATTGGTTTCATAAACTAACATGAATACAGTCTTTGGCAGCAGATCATCTTCCCTGAATTTTTACAATGAGACGAGCTGTCAGCCACTTCTTTCTTTAATCCCAGAGTTGCAATTATTTTGCTTCTTGATTCAGCAGGTGCTTTGCTAGAAGGCCTTGGTGAGTACCGTTTGAGCAGGGTGGGAAAGTCCTTCCCTGCCCCGAGCTGCTTGGCAGTCTCTGAACACGGGCGAAGGGCTCTGAGCCATGAGGAGGAGAATGCTCAGGTAGACATGAGGCTCATGAGTGGTCATCTCCGTTACTCCCCCGTCCACCACCTCGCAAGTCTCAGCAATTCACTGCAGGACAGTGTTAGTTATTCAAGACACTCAAGCATCTGCTCAGACAAAGTAAGGGTTTTCCAGTGTCATATTTTCCGGTGTGAAATGCTCCGTGTCATGAGCCTTCCCATATCCACAAACATCTATTGCCTCCAGGGCTGCACGGTGGACTGTGTCTAAGCAACCTGAGGGCCAGCACAGCAGGGAAGAAGGGCGTGATTTGCCTAGAAAGATTTCTTCTGCTGTAGCAGATGTATCTTCACCTCGGTAGTGGAAAATTAGCTTCAAAATTTCGAGTCAGCTGGAGGATCGCTTACAGCTACTTTCTATGTGGTTCGCATCTAACTGTGATCCATCATACATACCAGACTAATAGATTACAGTGCAGCAACTTCAGCTTCATCTGCCTTTATCTTGGAAAATCTGGGTAATGGCATTAAGTGTATTTTTCCATAAATAATTTGTATGAGGAGGCCAACCTTGTAATTGCAATGGAAAATATTTGTTTCTTTTTATTTCACCCAATCATGTGTAAATTCCTCCAGCCTACTTGTCTAAGACTGTCACAAAAGAAAAAAATGCTTAAAAGGCAATGTTGGAAATGCCCTGCAAACACCAGAAGCTTAAAATAAAATAGTAGGCGAGAGAAAGGCAAAGCAAGACACAGTAAATTCCAGACAGACAGCCAGATTCCACAGATAATCGTTAATCTGGAAAAAAAACCTTGTAATTTCTAAGATTATTGGAAGAGGGGTGGGGGGTGGGGGTGGTTGCTGTTGATTTAAACTTTCTAGTAGTTAAATACTCCTGCATAAATAGCATTGCCGCTGCTCATCTACCGCAGCGGCGGCGGCAGGCGAGAGGAACCACGCGCAAGGGTTCAGATGCAAACCGCATCCTCATCCCGCCCGTGACCTGCCGGGAACGCGAAGTCCGCTGGCCGCAAACCTTCTGCAAACATCACTCCCAGCTCTAATTTACAACGATTTTCTTTTCAAAAAGCTCTAATGAGACGGTGTTTACAGAGCCCAGCTTGTGCGTGTCAGCGGTGCCGGGGAGCCCGGCGGCCGGTGGTGCAGCCCTGCCCGGTGGGCAGCCCCGCCGTGCCGAGGCGTGCAGCCAGCTCTGGGCTCCGGCAAGCCAAAAAGATTTTCTTCAGGCCACGTCAATTAACGATCCCTGAATTTCTATCTCAATTCCCTTGCAGGCAACCCAGTTATTTTGTAGCTTGGTCCTTAATGCCTGTGCCATCATTTCACGTGACCCCTTACTCCGTTCATTGCAGTGTTGGTGTTCTCAGCCCCTCAAATTTTTCCAATAGCTATTTTTGCTAGGAAAATAGGATGGAACCAGAAGATTTTATTATCAGCCCAACAGCAATCTATTGAGGTAACCGTGCCTTTGCAGACAGACATTTCTGCTTGGTCTGTCAGTCTCTTTCATTTCCTTGTCAGAAAAGAAATGTCTGTGCTATAAAGAAAGGTTTAAAACGGGACAGTTGTGATTCTAGTCTCTTCGGAGTGGACTGTAATTGTGCTTCTATAAATAAAATATCAAAAGCTGTTAATCCTGGAGAATCAGAAGTGCATGTTCCTCTTTAAACAGACAAGCAGTGATACTGCACTCTTTCAAAATCCGATTTAGGACTCAAGAGAGAGGAAAAGTGGGGGTTTTTTTCCCCCTCTGATTTCTCCCTTTCCCCCAGGCGTACAAGCACTCTTTGCATATTTTCCCTTTGTCCAGGTTTTTTGCACTAGCAACAACACGTGGTCCAGCCACGAGCACCCAAAGCTGGGGAACAGCAGAGCTGCGTGTTGCTTTGACCTCTGTCACTGACTTGCTGTGGGAACCTGACCATGTTGCTTAAACTTTCTGTAACTCACTTTCTCTATTTATCCTCCTTGGAAAGAGTGCATTTTTATGCAGCTGGTAAGAGCTATTAGCATTATTCACTTGTACTTTCATGTGCATTTGTATCTTGAACACAGGTTCAATATTACCAGATAATTCTGGCTTTGAAAATTTATATTAGGAAGATTAATTAATAAGTTGGCTATGAATGGTGCTCCACCACCCGAACAAGAAGCCAGGAAAAATCTTGGCATCTGTTCAAACAGCGTCGCCTGGTTGCAGCCTGTTCTCCAAATTATTTCTTGAAGAACCTACAACTTGTAAACTACCAACTGGTTTTACAGACAGCCTGTTCATAAAAGGGATTGCAAGAGTCTCTTGCCTGTTAATATGAGTTTTGAGGTCCCACCTCAGCGCAAATTTCCCGGCTAAAATGGTGATAAAGTATAACCATGCTTTTCCTTTGCCATAAAAGAAAACAAGAACAGGTAAGATGCCAGCTATATTAACGGTTGATTCCTATAAATTGTACTTCTCAAAGCAAATGAGACAAAACTGATTGCTTATACTTTTCACTGAAATTAGGATATTTCCCTAATGGAGAAATGTAGCATGCAAATTTTTTTGACTTATACTCAAAAGATAACTTCCTGCGTATAGCAAGTGTGTCATGTGCATATTTTTATAGAAAGGTATAGGATTATTTGGTGGTTTTATAAGGTTGCTATAAAGTTGTTGGTAGCATTCTTAATTGTTCAGTTATATGATGGTGGCTGTATATTATATATATATGTAAATTTATAATTGTAATGTATATTGTACGCCCTATATATGATAACACAATAATACAGACTATTAGGAGACGCATCTGTACGGAATAGTGTGGCTGAAGCTGGGAGCACACAGGTGGAGTGTGTTTGCCAGCAAACCACGTTATAAAGGCTGCTGCCAGAAGACAGGACCTTTGATAGACCTTGGGATAGGGAAGGGGTGGATATAAGAAAGGGAAGAGAAAAGTTAGTTTCTGAAAGCTTTGCTGTTCCTGAATTTAGGGTTAATATCACAAGAGGACCACATTTGCATAAATTGGGCTTTGTCAGCACTGATTTCTCAGAGGTGCTGGCGGTGAATCCCTGTCATTTTAGATGTAAGACAGGTTGCTAAGCCTTTGCCCAGCATCAGGAAGAGGTGTTGTCACCGGAGCCCGAGGGACGGTGTGCCCTGGGCAGCAGAGCCCCTGGCTGCAGGGACGGGCTGGGTGCGGAGCGGGCTGACCGCCTTTACAAGGGCTGCTAATGAGGGTTTCAAAATGAGGTCAGGGATTTGTTTTTGTCCAGAAAAAACATGCAGCTGATAATGATGTGTAACTTCTCCTTTCTCCACACTTATCATTAATTCAGGCTAATTCTGAAGAATAGGCTCATGATCTGGATGGTAAAAATTGTTATAATTGGATATTTAACTCCCTTTACAGAAGCTCAGAGGAGCCGAACACTCTTGGACAAAAGCAGCAGAAACTCTTAAAAATGTCTGTTGACATTCTCAAAGGCTGATGTCATCATGCAGCTTTTTCTTAATAAAAGGGTGATATGTGTGGGTGCCTACTGAATTAATTAACTCTTCTTTCTGTGTGGCTCTGGATAGTTAATGATTAACACTTCTATCACATGATAGTGGTCAGAAAGGATTAGCTCAAATTACTACTGTTACATCTCTAAATAAATGCAGATCATAACACCAAATAAACAGCCTCAATGGCCAAGCCAGACTTTAAGTATAACACGCAAATGAGCTTAATACAAATAACGATCCTGGGTCATTAGTAAGTGGGTGTGAGTGTCCCTCTCTGTACGGGTAGATGCTGTTTCAGAGGATTTCTTGCTTTTTGGCTGTATTGATACTTGTTCTAGAAACATTCCCTCCTGTCCAGATCTGTTTGAGTCCCCGGATGTATCCTGTGACAAGCCCAGGGCTGACGGATGAATTTAAACTGTAAATGGAATTTTTAGAAGAAGCCCGGAAAATACTACTGCATCCCCCAGACGGGCAGTGAATCAGCTCCGTGAAGAGCCTAGAAGCCATCTTCATGCCAGAAGAGCTGCAGGAGTGTGAAACCCTGGCCTCCCCAAGAGTGCTGCCTGTCTGCCGTGATGCCAAGCTGCCACCAGGACCTTGGTGTGTGCTTTGGTGCTTTGGTGCTGCAGACCATAACTGGCAGTTATTTCAGACCACTTCACTGTTCCCGGCTTTTCAAGAGCAATTAGAATCATAGAATCATAGAATGGTTTAGGTTGGAAGAGACCTTAAAGATCATCTAGTTCCAACCCCCTGCCATGGGCAGGGACACCTCCCACTAGACCTGGTTGCTCAAAGCCCTGTCCAGGGATGGGGCAGCCACAGCTTCCCTGGGCAACCTGCTCCAGTGCCTCACCACCCTCACAGTGAAAAATTTCATCCTGCTATCTAATCTAAATCTCCCCTCTTCCAGTTTGAAGCCATTACCCCTCATCTTATCACTACGTGTCCTTATAAAAAGTCCCTCTCCAGCTTTCTTGTAGGCCCCTTTCAGATACTGGAAGGGGCTCTGAGGTCTCCCTGGAGTCTTCTTTTCTCCAGGCTGAACAACACCAACTCTCTCAGCCTGTGCTCACAGCAGAGGTGCTCCAGCCCTCTGATCATCTTCGTGGCCTCCTCTGGACCCGCTCCAACAGGTCCATGTCCTTCTTATGTTGGGGGCTCCAGAGCTGGACACAGTATTCCAGGTGGGGTCTCAAGAGAGCGGAGTAGAGGGGCAGAATCACCTCCCTCAACCTTAGTGGTGGCAGTTCAGGGTTTGTGTTGCCAAACACCAGGTTTCCATTGTTTCCCTTGTGTTGTTGAAATAGTGAGTTGTGATATACTTTTTCCTTTTCTTTTTGCTTCCCTCTTCTGTTAGTATGCTGCTGTGTACAGCCCTCTGCTCTCTGGGGGTTCAGCATGTGGACATCGGTGGTCTGGAGCTCCTCAAGTGCATTAGCCTTGCTTATCTTCCCTGAAGTCCACTGGCAACACTGAGGAGGGCTGCGTGTAGGCAGACACCAATGAATAGCTGCGTTCCAAGATCAGGCCAAATATCTGTTTCAAAACCAGAACAGAAACTACGACAGTTTACATTACATAATAACCCGTTGCAATAAAAATTATGATTAATAATGTTTTATAGACCGAGATACTTGGGATGTATCTCCCCACATAAATTCTCTGTCGTCTGTTAATAAGTCAGTTCAAGCTACGGGATGCTCCTTACCCAGAGCATCAGTAATTTGTATTTCATAAAAATAAGGATGTGGGAAAGGAAATCAGCATTAACTTTAAATCTCTGCAGCCTCCATATTGTCTGTCAAAATCCAATGAGCCAGGCCAACTGGAACAAAAGTTATTAGAGAAAACATTCTCACAGTATGGATAGAAAAGCCTAATTAATTAACTAAACAGGCTAATTAGAGAATCAAACTGGGATTTGGTAACAACATCCAGAGCACTAATAAAATTAATCACATGTGCACAATTAACATGCTGTAAAGATTTGGGCAAATAGATTATAGGTTTGGAGTCTCCTTTGAACATCAGGAAAAGGGGGAGGAAGATCTTGTAACCAGGCCATTGTTCAGATCAACTGTTGGGCATCAATTAATGGAAGAGGCACTGTAAAGTAAGATCAACGGAGATTTCTGCAATGCCACCGGTGACAACAACAGAACCAAGGTCAGCTTGTATGGCTCGAGGGAGCCCATTTACTTTCAGCTTCTTGAACATTTCCTTGTAATTTTCTCCAATGTGATGGATCCACTTAAATGAGATTGTACATAAATGCCCATTATAATTAATAATGAGAGCAGCTGCAAGGACCGTAGATGTTCATTTACTCAGCCTCCAGCATGGCTCATGCTGAGACCCGTCAGTGCTGCCCCAGCTGCTTACAGTGGGCAGGCTGGTTTGAACTGATCATACAAGACTGAAGCACATGCAGGTATAAATTGCTGTAAATCTGGTGCAGAGAAAATTATTATTTCATTCTGGCTGCCTAGGTTTTCTGGAATAGGTGACCCAGTCCTGGCTTCCACTATCTCCAAGCTGTCGGAGGGAAGAAGACTGTCCTTAACGATGTGTCTGCAGCCAGCTTGCCCTGTCCACTCCTCCTTTCTCATCCTTGATGTGCCCCATAACACTTGTAGTGGGTAGAGGGCTGTGACATGACTTCTGCCTGTCAGAAAGGGTCCTTGTTTCTTCATTGCAACCTTCACAATGGAACGGTCTACACGACTCAACCCCTGGAAGCCCCCAGAGACAGGATGGAGCATTCAGCCTGGTTACGCAAGGGGAAGCCCAAGGGGATCCAGGTCCAACCATCAGGGTGAGGGTAGCAGCAGCCGGAATAGAAATAACTCTCATAGCTAACATTCAAAGAACATAAACCCAGAGTTTCAACCAGCAAACGGCTTTCACTTTGCAGAAGCAGAGCCTTTGTTAAAGGTCCATTTCCACACTTGTAATGAGAGCCATACCTTTATGAGAGCTGTGAAAATAAATGAGCAAGCTTCAGCCTCTGGACTGGTGCTAGCCTCTACAACATTTGCAGGCGCTATCATCTTACATTTTTGAAACTTCATGTCTTTCTTCTGTTCTGGATGGAGTGGTTATGCTACGACATATGTTCCAAAACAATACCAACCATACCAGGGAAAGACGTCTTCTCTATAACAGTGAACAGTGTCACATACACGTCTTCGCTTGTGGCTGCCTGGTTCACACTAAAGGCAACATCTCAACTTGAGCCATTTTGCTCAACGTTGTTTTGAAAAATAGCTATTTCAAGGCGAAATTTGAGAAAGGGAGACGGGGGTGAAAGTATTTTTGAATTTCACCACAATTGAAATGCCAGTGTTTGCAATGCCAACCCACGCAACTGTTGGCAATTTGAGAAACGTTTCAGAACAGAGCTACAAGAAGGATGCCAGCATAAGAAATACTGCTTTCCAAAACCCAAAAAACTGTTTGTCTGCACTGTGCAACTGAACACTTGACTGTGGGCTAGAAGTCCCCTGGGTGGAAGCAGGTTTCCAACAGTAGAGGGCTCTTTTGGCTCAGCAAATGATGGAATTATCAGCTCTGGTAGCTGAAACTGACAGATAAAAACAAATAAAAAGCAGAACAGAAATGAGCTGCAAATTTTTAATGGCAAGGCTAAACTTTATTGGAACAACTTAACTGGTGACAGATGTGATAGAGAAGTGAGAATGTCTTTAAAAGTTATGAATTTTGGTGTAGAAATAACCCAATAAAACTCCCTTTCTAGCCTGTACTGTTCAGTAGACCAAAATGGATAACCACAAAAATCCATCACAAATTTACAGCTTCTCATTCCTCTATGGAAAATGTCATGAGCTGAGGATGGGCGGGTTAACATGATTCTAATTTCTAGGGTTTATATGTTGGTATTCTAGAAATGTGTTTTGATGGAAATGTTGTCCACAGAATTTTCATATTTGTTTGGGTTTTAGTTACGTGAGCTCACCACCCGGCTACTTTTACAAAGTGTTCGGAAATACCATCTGATGCTTGAATTTAAGATTTGGAGAGAAAGCAGGGTAAAGTAGTTGAAATCAGCTAACTTAGGGTTCTTGGTGAGTGGAAAATGTCCCATAGGGACATGAAGTGGACATTATAGATCTGTAATTTAGTTACAACAAAGTTACCTAGTTGTGCATCTTTTATTCCTGAGGCCACTTCATAGACTCAGGATCTTGAATGATAGGAGCAGAAATGAGCACATGTGCATGTAGATGCAGAAAGTTTATACTCTTGTGGTGGTTGAGTTCATCACGAACTCAGCCAAATGACTGGCATTGATATGACTTCTATATTATTAGGAACATTTCATCTTCCCTCAGCAGGACAAGCATTAGGAAAGTGCTCTGATATATGTTTCATCTAAACAATAAAAAGTAGTCCCACTTTACGGGAGACTCCACACCACTTCTAGGTCAAAACTTGATATTAATGTTTGATGCTTAATGTCATGTCAAGAAGTTTATTACAATAAAGTAAATAGCATGTATTTGGTACATAATCCTTTTCTATGAATTGGGATAATTTTTTCTCAGTTCTGAATTTGTCACCGATATTTATTGTATAAATCATTGCTGTATCTCTCTGTACTGTGTGGAAATTGTAATTAATCTCTGCTTAATCTGAATCTGCCAATTAGAGGTTACCTTAGCTCAGCATCATGTGTAAATGCACCAAAACGATCCAATCATGTATACAGCCTATACATGGGGTCTCTTCATGGGACACAGGGAATATTTGAATGTAAACTAAATACAGGCAGCTCTTTGAAATTCATAAATAAATACCATATGTCAAACCTTTTCACATGCCCTTGTGTAAATTGTTGGTTTGTTTGCACTATGTAACCAGATGTTGTTATACAAAATCTCCCATGCTGAGCGCTGTTACTAGAAGCTGCAAAGAGCACATGCCGTTAGCAAAAGAAACAGTGTTCTTGCCTTTTTTCCTTCTACGTACAGCAGTTTACAATATTTTACCTCTTACTCAGAATGGGATCAGTCCTGGTTTACACGCTCCTGAAAGAAGCAGCAGGCTATATTTAGGCAATGCCCAGTGCCAGCATTTCCATTAGCCTTGAAGACCGCTCATTCTCCTCTTCCTTCAAGGTATTGTCGCCTTTTAGCTCCCAGCCATTAGGCTGAAGCTCACGCAGGAACCTGTTCCCTTTCAAGAGAGAGCGGACGGCTGTCCTTCCCTCCTGGGCTACTCTGCCCAGGCAACAGGGTGCAACTGCACATCTCCAAAAATGAACAAGTTATTGGCCTTAAGTTGGGACACAAGCTTTGCCTTTGTTGCTGATTCAGTGCATGTTCTTGGGCTCGCTTTCTCTACTTTCACACAAAGGAATAATATCAGAAAAACTGAACTTTTTCCATTCTGGGGTATTTCATCGCAGATGACTTGTCACCACAGTTTGCAGCTTCCTGATGTACTGCAGAGCTCCCGCCTGCGTGCCACATTCACGGCTGGAGCTGCTCAACCAGGTGGTGGCTGAAGATCTACCCCGGTCTTTAACCTTCCCAGGATGAAGGGGTGGCTTTAGCCTGAACAGAGCTGGAGACTTTGCGGCCGACTTGAAAGATTCTTCCCCTTCTGCTTCCAAGGGCTTCTTTCATAAGCAGCAAAATGCTGAAAAAAAAGCGGACATTTGTGAATATTTCTCTCTCAAAACAACTGTGGGCATTTCAATGCCAGCAACTTTTCGGAGCAAACCGTTCCTTTTGGAAGCACGCAGTTTTTCACATGCAAAGGGATCTGATGCAGGACCTGCATGTGTGAACTCCTTCAAATTATTACCGTTGCAGAGCTTGAACCCCGCGGAGGAGGACCTTAAAGATTAAAGGGAAAGAGAGGGGGGAGCTCACCAACTTTGTTGAGTGGTCAGAGGGGTGACAACCTGTAGGAGAAGGACTCATTCTCCCTCTGAGAGCAAGGCAGATCAAGCCACATTTATGAGCGTTGTGACAAAGACTTTCTTCAAATACCAAATACAGTGTCTCACAACAATCTTCTGCTTTGATGTGATCAGCTACCCTTATCACTGCTCGCTGCAAAATCTTTCTGCTGTCCTTCGCGTATGGAGATGTTTTAAGCAATTAGGAAAACACGAGACGAGCTGTTCTGCCACTTTATTTTGTCGTTCATTGAAACAGACCTTATCGTACAATGTAGCGGACCACCAACTGCTAGGAAATTCAATCAGAATACAGCATTATAGTGAAAAATTAGCCTCCTAAGGAGCAAGTTCAGTTCTGTTCCACTGAACAATGTGTTAAGAATATCTCTGAGCATATGGCTCCCCTATGATCCCCATTTAAAAGCAATCTGAACTGATTGATGATGGAAATTAAAGGGTACATCTAAGCATTTCCTACAGCTGTTGAAACAGAAAAATATTTATTTAATTTTCCCCTATAGGAATATAGGGCTTAAATTTCTATAAGGCCCCCAGCTACAACAGCCATGATCAGCAATAGGGGCATAAGGCCTGGGTAATGCTTGTCTCATAAATGCTGCTTTTAACCACCTACTGGCTTCACTCATGTCTATCGCCATCAGATAACAGAGTCTGTATCTGGAGATGAAATCATAATGTATTGCAAATTAGCAATGTGTTACTCTTTGCAGTACTACTATAGATATCCCGAAGGCCGTAACAAGAATTTCTGGTCTTAGGTTTGGACGCAGAAGTGGGTCAAAGCAAAGTCTCCGGTTCAATAAGGGGATGTGCCCACCTTTTTGGATTTGAACAGGTTTGATGCATTGTACTAGGGAATCCTCATGCCCAATTTGTGCTGCTGGTGTCTCCGTATTTATGCAGATACCTGGGATCAGGTGATTCCCAGAGAACGGCACCCCACAGACTGCAGGGGCCGAGATGTGCTGGCTCCACAGCCGCTGCAGATCACCGTCATCGTAGCAGAGCTGGCAGAAGCCTGGTGATGTGCTATGGAGAGTTCTTACAGCAGAGGGGACAATGGGCAGACAAAGATATAACCTTTTAGATCACCTCCGTGTGAATTTTCAGAGACCATCTGTAGGTATTTGTATCTTTTAGTATCCTGCCTCATCATGTTCTCATCAGAAAAGCAGAAAACAGAAGAGACGTGCAGAGGTGGAGACTCTGGCTCTGTGTTAGTGTATCTACAGGATGATGAAACATCTTTGCATGGAGTTATAATTAAGGGAAGTGTTTTTGTTCAGCTCCAGATACTGGGATCAAAATTCAGTCTTGAAATAATGACGATAAAGTTTCCAAAATGTTTTGGTTTTTTGTTTTTTTTTTTAAGAACAAACTAATATTTAGGAAAATAACAAAGGGCTTCTTGCAAAATCAGCTGGCAATATGATGTACATAAAAAAATATTTTACTAAAAGCTCAAGGACAAGCTATTCATTTGTTTTGTGACCTGTGGTCCGAGCAGAATTCTGTAATACATTCCCTTTGGTCTTAGATTCATCCAGGAAGAAAAGGCATCACATGAGCCCAGGTCTAAGGATCTGCTGTGTCTGGAAGGTGAGATAACTGCCATTTCTGAGCTGAGCTCAATTTCAGTATTTCGATATACAGTCCACTCGGGCTGGAGATACGCTCCTGCCTGTCTTGTGCTTCTTAAAACCTATATTCGTCATTAGTGCAATAGTAATGCAAGAATTTCTATGTCTGAACCTCCCAATAATGCCAAAGATTTGAATTGTCCTTTTTTGGCCTTTTCTTATCTGTGAGTCAATACTGAGTCAGTATTTGCTTCTCCGATAAGAAACAGTAAAATCTATTCATCATTATAAATACGGGGAAGCCAAGTTGGTCTTTTAGGGAAATTTACTGAACTGCTCCAGAACAAAAGAATGCAGCTACTTTGAATTTCTGATGGTGTAAAAGGTTCTTTGCCTTCTACCCATCACCACTTACAGTGTTTTAATAAGAAACAAAACTATTGACAAGGCAATGGAACGAAAAACCTGTAGCAACCTATAGTTAAGCAGTAGCCATAACAATGTCTTTTAGACCTTTTAATAAGCTAAACAGTCATAATTCAATGAATCACAGACCACATGGCTGAGGTAGCTGGATATTATCAAATGTGAGGTATCAAAAGAGAAAGATGAATAAGGAGGAATGTAGCAGCCACTGGTGAAACCTGTAAACTCTTAATCCAGGATCTTCAAAAGTAGTTTGATGCCCTATTTTTAATGGTAATTGGTAGGAAGCTGTTCCATAGCAAAATACAAGTTCTACAAAGAAAAGGAAAAGAAACAGAACTTTATTAAAGTAACACATGACTCAAAGCCTAGAAGAGATGCCTTATAAAGAGAAACTTCACTCTTGTTCAGCTTAACAAAGTGAAGACTGAGAGTCATTTGATTGCATTGGAAACATCTTTGCAAATTACAGAGATAATCAAGTTATCTCTAATCTATTCTACATTTAGAAAGGGGATAAGTGATCTTATCGGTCTCTTTAGCTGCCAAGGCTGTGAAAAGACATACAAAGCTTTTCTTCTGGGTCTGGTGACTGTTAATGACTGTGAGGAATGCACAGCTACATATAGCATCTCCATAGAGCGGAGGTCACACAAGCATTTCTTAACACTTCCACTAACGTCTTTCACCTTCTTCCTTTTCCATTGCCAGCCAAACTGCAGTTTCTCCCTTCAGTGCCTCTCTTCTACGCATCCCATCTCCCCCTTTACCTTTCTCACCTGACTATGTTTCTCTGTCCACCTGGGACCAAAAGGCAAGGCTTCTCTGTAATCCAGAGCCTGGAGGACGCCTAGATCTGCCTTTGATAGATGACCCTACAAAACCTTTTATTTGAGCTCCTTCGGAGCAAACCTCAAACAGTGTATTTGCCTCCTTTGCAAGGTGCACTAGTCACTGCTGGCCCCTTTGTGCTTTGTTTGGCTTTTGTGGCCTGAGCAACAGGATGATTTTGTTAAGGGTGCCAGACAGGTTTACAGCACTGGACTGCTGTGTGAGAGAGCACAGCATATCCCACAAGATGTTTTTTAAAAAGTCAATAGAATTCCGTGTTCTTAAACAGGAAAATATGTTGCATTGCTTCTCAGTCCCAGCTTGTCCTAACATTGTCCCTCCTGCTATATGTTGATGAGGGTTGGTACCCTGATTTCCTGATTAATATCAGGAAAAAGATAAATCTTAATACATATTATAGCATGCACTATAAGCACCACTGTTTCTGTCAAGGTGCCTTTTCTGCTGGCTTGAGCTAACGATAAAACTGCTTACACGTTGTAGTTGATTGTAAGTAGAACTGACTTGAACCGTTCATGCTGTCTGAATGATTAAAATTCTCCAGATGGATCCTCAAAATACAAAGGTCATATAATTAGTCTCCCTTTAAGTGAGAAATTCTTTCTTTAGGGTCTACCTACAAAATAGAGTGTAGTACATAATATACATATCTCTGCGTAGTTCAGTTTGGAGTGTCTTTGTGCTGTAACACTTCTCGGGCTGGGAGAATGTTCCCAATCTAAAACACAGACACTTTGTACCTGCTACCGCACAGAGTTGATGTATTTTCCTGTCACACTTATGAACATCATATGAGCAGCAAAGACCTTCATTATGAAGTTGTTAAGTAACAAGCTTAGCTTTTTATGCCATGTTTTTAATCTCAATTTGTCTGCTCCTCTAAACCTCCCCTAGATTGCCATGAAGAATTTTGTGGGGTTTTTGATCCGTATTAACTACGGATGCATTTGCAACAAGAAAATATGCCTTTAAAAAGATGTAATTTTTTTTTTTTAATTGTAAGTAATGGAAATAAATACTTGTTCAATTATTAAAATAATCTAGAAAAACTTAGAAAAGTCATTGGCCCGTCTACTAAAAATGCTCTGTTTTTCCAAAAGCTTTCATCTAGATTGAATCTCCAGATGTTGAATCCAAGTGTAGATCTAAACCACGAGTTTTCTCCTGTATTTTCTGCCATATATTGCCTCCGATGTATCTAGAGATGGTTGAAATTTTTCTCATACATAAGACAGGTACAAGCCCTCAAAATAGAACTTAAGTGCAACTTTTCCAGTAAAGCAGCAATCAATTTCCACTCAAACTAGAATTTTAGTCTGTGCTTTCTGAGTTTTAGGAGGGCTGAGAAATATTTAATCTACAAAGTTTCAGGCAGAACTTTGTGATGATATGTGTGGCAGTGTAAATACAGTCAAAGTGATTAGAAATTAAAACTTCACCTTTTGAGGGCTCACAAAAGGCATGGACTAAGGGACTCTTCATTTAGTTATGTTCAACCTCAGCATCATCTGCCACTTTTTTCTTTGTTACCATTACTTTTCACTATTATTTCCTTCTCCGTCTTGCTACCTGGCAGGTGACACTTGCACACCAAATCACTGTGTCTTTAATTTTCCCCCTTAATGTTTTTTAAATTCTTTAAAAATTCTAACTCTACTGAGTTTTAATTCTAATTTTAATTCAATTCTAGATATAGTTAATTTCCTGTGGGTTTGGGTGAATGTCTTTATTTGGATGTTGAGGAATGTCACTGGCAGATGTACAGCGGTGATATTATACTCTAGCTTTGGACTCCTTCAGGCAATTTTCCCTGTAGATGCCAGGGCTCTCGCTGTGGCCAGACTGGATTTCTTTTCTCCAGGAAGACTCCATTATGAAATGAATTCCTGTAAGTTATTATCTCTTTTTACAGATCTCCAGTTTTATAACATGACTAATTCTATCTCACTTAAATGTAATAATAATCTCATTCTAAAAGCCAACAAGATTCTGTTCCTGAAAACTGTCTTACAGTTTTAAAGGACCATATAATTTTTAGCAAGGCTGTTCCATTAATAATTTATTTCTACAGTTTCTCTCTTTTCTTTCAGAGTTATCTTCATTGTCTTCTATACTTCCATCTTTTATTTCTCTCTTTCCCTTTGAGTTATCTGTGTGAAGGAGGAAATCTTGTGAGGCTATTATTAAACTTCACCTAGAGTCGTCTATCCTGGATAGGTTCAGATATCAAGGTCACCTTTCTAAATTTTGTCCAGTGTGAATTATATAAAGAACAGAGTTTAAGACACCTGAACTTTTAGTCATCGTATTTAACAAAGTGCACATCTTTGTACATTAAAAATATATATAATGCTTCTGATGTTAAAAGGTATCTTAACAAGATTATATTCATTAACAATGCAAATGAAAGAGAAAAAAACGGTCAGATTAATCCTTGAGAGCTCAACTCCAGTGTTTTATCATGGATAATCCTGTATGTCATCTAATGGAGAGAAATAAGGCACATCTACAAAGTTGAAGAGTTTGGGGAAAGCACTAGTTGAAGATCTTGAAAAGTAAAAAGGAAGGTTCTAATTTTTGAAGAAAATCTAAAATCTCTCTCTTAAGCTTTAAAAATGTATGTAAGAATGTATAAGTTTCAATCAGCGTTGTCCTCATTTGAGGTAAAACAGAATCAATTTTCTGTTTAGTGCTTATACTTTTTAGCTAAGCCTCTTCTAACTAACTTAACTCTCTGAAATTAACAGCATATTGTGGAGACACTGTTCATTCTCAGAGTGATAAGACCTGATTGTTTACAGTTGATGCCAAGGGACGGTATGCAGAGAGGCTCCAGATTATCCTTATTGCTATAACAACCAAGGGCAGCCAACTTTGTTACTTGCCCCGTTGGAAGGTGGGAAGCAGAAAAGCCTAGAGGGGTCACACCTGCGGGGAGGAGCGGACAGGACAGGTGACCCAAAACTGACCAACAGGGTATTCCATCCCATCTGCCTCACGCTCAGTATAAAAGCTGAGGGATCAAAGGGTCAGCCCTCTTTCTTCAATGGCCGGCATCCGAGGAGGACTCTGTTCATCTGCTTTTGATCCCAATCCATGTATTCCTGAATCCAGATCCGTAATCCAGCTCCCATCCGTTGCTAAGTCCAGTCTGGAACTTTCCCTGTGCCTGCTGGTGATGTGATCATCATCCTGGCAGCTTGATACAGTTTTGTATATATTGTATATATTTCATTATTGTCTTTTTATTATTTTATCAATTTATTAATATTTTCATTAAAGTAGTTTAGGGTTTTTTTCTAAACTCATAAGTCTCTTTCTCTCCCTCCCCTCCTTGGAGAGAGAGGTTGGGGGAGAGCATCTGTTGCTCTTTTCAGTGGCCAGTCCAGCCCAAACCACGACAAGCATTTAAGTATAGAATTCCTTCCTAAAAAATACATAACATTCATGTTAAAATATATATAAGAAATCTAGGACAGTCAATGAATAGTAAAACACTAAGGTTGGGGTTTTTTGCAAGCTGAAGTTTTTGCTATATCTTAATTTCATGTCCTATTGACCTGTGAGGCAGTTTACATGCAGCTAAAGTAAACAGCGCAAGTCTGCCAAGGAGAATGGCACGAGATAATCCATGATGGACAATTATGGAAGAATGTGTCTTCAGCAAGAGTTTCCTGCCACAGTTGGCCAATCCACAGGGAAATGGGGACATTTACAGTAAATCTTTGATCCTCACTAGTCTTGAAGAGGCTGTCTTTTCTTCAAGAATGCAAGGAAAGGGATAGGACGCTCTTCAGCCCTCATTAATGAGCAAGAAACTCATCTAGGTGCCACCATAGATCAGCTGTCTTCTCTCCTTCCAGATGCAAAAGTGAGGAGTTGCCCAGGTTCCAGATGTCACCACAGGTAAATCCCCAGTACCGTAGGTGGACGCAAAGCAGAGCTCCTGTGCCAGAGCTGCTCCTTCAAGGCCGGTGGGTGATGTGTCTTCTCTGTCACTTGGATGGAAGGATTTGGTTTTCTCCCTTTGTACAACATGGGAACAGCTTTATGTGTAGAATTTTGCACATGCACCTCTCTGCTTGGCCCTGGGAAGCAAGCTAAATATTGTTTTCAGCCGGTTGTCTGCACTAAATAAGCCCTGTGCTGCCTTTGGAATATGCTCATAAATTTAAATCAATATTGAGCCTGGAGTCTCCGCTCCTTGATAAGAGCACATTTTTCATGTTGCAAGCATATTGTTGAGACTCTAGAGGCTGAATCCTTGTCTGCCGGCCAACATCTGGGGTATCATTTTTTAAGGCAAACATTCTAGGTCATTATAAACTGCACTAATCTCCCTTGTTGAAATTTACATTTCTAAACCAAAGAGGGATCATGATGCATTTGTCCTGTCACATGCTATGGCATTTAACCAGGAGGTTAATTCATTGATTGACTTACCGCCTCTCTTCAGCCTGCTTTGCTACTAATCTTCCATACAAATGGGGTTAAGGAATATAATTTAGATTTACCAGCATAAACAAAGCGTACAGCCACCCTGCTAGGATATAAAGACTAGGGAATTCAGGGGATAAGAAGAAAACAGCATAGCTAAAGAAGCGATAAGATTAACAGTATAATCCACGTGCTGAAAATGTTGGAAGTTAGAAGGAACACTCCGGGGAAAGGAAAGTTTCTGCTTCCAGCAGAAGGGGATGGAGAAGAGAGCAGTGTGTCCTCCCCACCTTGGAAGCTGTGTCCATGAGTCACTCTGGTTGCAGATCACAGGCTCCCCCTTCTTGCAGTGTCTGAATTCGGTGCCCAATGGGCAGGGCTGAGCATTCCCCTGTTCCCCTGGAAGTCCACGGTGGTTTGAAGACCCCCAAAGGACACTGCTGTGAGCCCCAAGGTTGCTGTCACTGCTGAGCTGCGTCACGGCAGCTGCACTGCCATGGCTGTAGTGGGCAGAAATCTGCACCAGGTGACTCAAAACACCTGGAATACGCAAACTAAAAGAAAAATAGAAATAAAATAATCTCATTGCTTGGAACTCCTTCAACCAAAGCCCTCAGCTGAGATGGCTGGATTCCTGGAAAAAAGCCAAAAATGGAGACGCTGGGTTTGTTTCTAGCTCAGCTTATCTGCCCACCTCCCATCCTGCACGGGTGCAGAGCAATCCTCCCCGTGCAGGCGCCAGGGGAGCTGAGAAAACCCAGCACCTCTCCACATCAGCCCCTCAGTGCTGCTGTTTTACAGATTCAGAGCAATTTCTACCCTGAAGGTAGATCCTGTCAGTCTGTCTATCAGCCCAGCCACATGGGAATAACTTATGATTATTAAAGTATCATGAGCTCACCAGCTTGGAGACCCAGTGGGCCCCAGGGACTCTCTAGCATCAGCCAGCATGAAAGAAAATAGCAACTTCTGTCAAAAGGGCACAGGTTTTGCAATGTGCAAGAAATATTCCTTTACATCCACTGCCAATCTTGTGCTGCTGTGGTTGTTGCTGTGCTGTGTTGTACCTCGACGAACCTCTCCTCTCCCATGCTGCGGAACCAGGGCGCTGAACTGAGACCTGCCGATTTCACCACGTACACTCAACGGAATTCATAGAATAGTAGAATGGTTTGGGTTGGAAGGGACCTTAAAGATCATCTAGTTCCAACCCTACTGCCATGGGCAGGGACACCTCCCAACAGACGAGGTTGCTCCAAGCCTCATCCAACCTGGCCTTGAACACCTCCAGGGATGGGGCAGCCACAATTTCCCTGGGCAACCTGGGCCAGTGTCTCACCACCCTCACAGTAAACAATTTCTTCCTAATATCTAATCTAAATCTCCCCTCTTTTATTTTAAAACTGTTACCCCTTGTCCTATGGCTCCACTCCCTGATCCAAAGTCCCTCCTCATCTTTCCTGTAGCCCCTTTAGGTGCTGGAAGGGGCTCTAAGGTCTCCTCGGAGCCTTCTCTTCTCCAGGCTGAACAACCCCAACTCTCTCTGCCTGGCCTCATAGGAGAACTCTCAGACTTGCAACATGTTCCCTTTTGACCCCCAAGCAGGTTGTCCCACTACCCGTCCAACCATGGAAGCTCTGCGCAGATGGCAATGATGGAGGGGGAAGCCATGAGGGCTGACATAATTTGTTTTGACTGATGCTTTGACGTGGTTTGGGAGAAAGGCTGTGATCTTGCCGCAACACGTGACATGAAGTTATGAATATCTCAATTAATGAATAAGTGTTAGGTAAAATAGTTTCTCCCATCTGCCTCCATTTTCTTCTCTCTTCCATCCTCTGGTTAAAATGATTTAGCAGTCAGGACATTTTCCAGTGGGTAAATTAAGGGGAAAATGGGTAAATCTTAGATTCAGAAACAACGGAAGAAATCGTTAAGTGAGGGTATTGTGGCTGCCTTCTCAGAGTGCCGTGTTTGAACAGCAATTTCCTGCTTTCTCTGGCCATGAAAATCATCTTCTTAGTACATGGTGGCAAAGACTGCTATTGAAAAAGGCTTAGCAAGATGCCGACTTCAATCTACTATCTGCAAAGCATTCAGTCTTTTTTGCAAAAAAAAGCAACACCTGTGCTTTGAATACAAACTGATGAAAGCAAATCCTTGCCAACTTAGAATTTTTGCCAGATGAGAAGGTGAGAAACCTCTAATTTTAGTGTCTTCAGTCTGGTCATTGCTCTTTAGCCTAGGTGATCTGTCGTCTCAATTGTTTTTTTTTTCAGAAACATCAAAATAAAATTCCTTTTGCCTGTCTGCACCTTATATTCTAATAAAAGTGTTTTACTGAAATAATAAACTGGCAGAACTCTGCCTCTGGCCATAGCCCATGCAGCCCATAAGCACACAGTTGCCTTTACAGGCACTGAGCCAATCTTAAAAAAGGAGAGAAAACTGAAAATATTTTAATGGAGACTTCCATTTTAAATAAAAATCACATCTTAATAGAAAAAAAGATTATTCAAGCGATTCTATTTTGAGCTAATCAGAGAGTATCTGACATCTTTAAAAATTACAGAATTTTGACAGAATTGTAAAAAGTTGATGTTCACTGTAACGAAAGATTTTCCCCTTATTTTATAAAGACAGTAAGCCAGGGAGTTATCATGGATTGACTATCACAGTCACCTTCCCTGAGAAATGTTTATTCAATATTTGGCCGCTTTTCATTCTTTGTCCAACTTTGGTCTCACAAAACCAAAACACAGAGTTGAGGGACGTTGTTTGGGACTTGGACAAGAAAAATAAATGCAAGAGTGTTTTCTGATCTGCTCCAGTTAGAAATGAAATGGATTGTTCTCTATTTTTATTAATGTGTCTGGACAATTTTGACCTTTTGGGAAAACACCAAGCCAGAAGTATTCAAACTGTTCCCAAGATACAACAGGGCAATTGAAGTTGAGTTGTCCTATTTACTGTTGTCTTGGAGGAGCTGGACTTTTCTGGCTGATTTGTCTTTTCTTCTTTACCATCACCACTAAGTGGTAAAGGATGCTTCTGAAATGTGTATAGCAGATCCCAAAGAGCATGTGAATTTGAACATTAGGAGGGTTTAAGGGCAAAAATATCACAAGTCCCTGAGAAAATGTCACCAGCACATTTATGACAGATATCGAGAGTTCTCAGAAAAGGTAGATATGTTTTGTGTGCAAATATCACTGAATTCAAACGCTGTTGGTGTGGATGCGGCAATACAAGGAATAAATAACACCCCCAGGGCAGACTCAAGAGAAGGACCATTAATGGAAACCACTCTTTCTTTTCTTAACTCTGTTGATATTTTAGAAGGTAAAACACAATATGTCCAAGGCAGGCAGAGGTTTCTTCGGTTAGAAAATGTATGTTGTTTACCCTTGTATTCTCCGGGTAAGGATTACCCTAGCTCTCAGTTTGTTGCATTTTCTGCTATACAGACTGATCTCTTGTGACTTACTGGGGAATATGTTTTCTGAAATAAAAAGCTTTTTCTTTAAACAGACTGTGACATGACTTTCATCCAGCTGACAAAACGAAACAGTGAACATTTTCAGTAGTACGTAGGAGTGGGTTTGGGGGCTTCTGTTTACATGCAAGAATTACTCAAGGCAATGAATCAAGTCGCTGGCATCCAGTTTGGTCAGGACCCTACAATCTATTTTTCTTTGTATAATAATATTTACTCTCAAAGCACCCCCAACTACAGCCTCAACATGTCAGTCCAATAGATAAATTTCCTGTACAAGGAACAACAGATACTTCCTTTTTTCCTGTACCACGAGGCTGTGGTTTCTGCTTCAGATTCCTTTCCTTAGTTCTCCTACTGCACTCATTTTTCTCCAGTGCAACTTCCATAAAGTTATTCTTCACATTTATCACCGTGACCAAATGTACACTTGGAGACAGAAATATTATTAAACAATTTTTGCAAATCTCAAACCCAGCTTGTTTATTATATTTAAATAAGAACAGATTTTTTAAAATTTGCAACCATGTCTTGGTAATAACCCATGGTACATTAATAAAATATGTTTTGTTGCTTGCAGACACTGTATGCTGTCCAGAGGTTGTTCCAGTAAAAAAAGCACATCCAGATATGTTCTTTAAGTGAAGTAAAGAAAAACAAACAAGGTCAGCCCAGCAGACACATTTCAGTGGCACTCCTTGATCTGTTTGTTTTTCTTCACTTAAAAAACATATCTGGATGTGGTTTTTTTACTGGAACAACCTCTGGACAGCATACAGTGTTTCTTGAGAAGATGTTGCAGATGGAGTGATGCATTTCACTTGTAGAGAGAAGCAGTGATATATTTATTGATATAAAACAGGGATTTAACAAAGTTTGATGGTAAACGCGACAGTGTTTTAATAAGATTTGAGATGGCAAGGCACACTTGGTTATTTCCTGCATAGAGGACAGGGTCAGACAAAGCCATCAGGGAGACCATCCCATTGAATCAAGGTTCAGAAAGGACCCCCTGGCTTTCTAACCTCCTTCTCAGAGAGGAGTCTAGGTGCAGCTGGATCCAATCATAGTCCCAGACTTGATCAATGGCTTATGTCTAAAGGATTATAGGTGCACAATCAATCCTTTATATCACTTAGCTAAGATTTCAAAGTTCAGCATACTATTAATCACTTACTGAGGATCTATTGCAGCAAGGAACCTCTGAACCTCGAGGAGTAACCTTGAGGGCATCCCTACTCAAGGGGAGACACTGGTGTGCAGACCACTGCCCTTCAGGAGAGCTTAAAGGGCTCTTGGGCTGTTCACTATTTATGGGGGTAAGATGATTGACCTGTAGTCATATTTGCATATTGACCACAGAACCAGCATTGCTCAAGTTAGCCCTTGGCTATTGTCTTGTTATCTGTCTCCCCAAAACCACGTTGAGCCCCAAATGCCACCATCACGACTACATGCACATATTATGATCACCATGGGTGGTTATTGCTTGGGCAGGGTTACAGGAGGTAAAGATCAGGTGGTGCCTGGAGAGAGGTAAGCATACTGTCACAGAAGAGAAGAGATCAATGCAGTATCCACAGAGGTCAGGTTTTGTGTAGCCAAGGGAGTGACCTATCCCAAAGCCTTCCTTTGCTTGACCCCTTCACTCATTGCCCTGAGGTCCCCAGCAGAAGATGTTGCTGTCTGTGGAGGAACAAGTCCATGGTGTTATTCAGCATCCTTTTCTCCTTGTGCTGGGGACAAGGACATGGGTCACCATAGACTTGGGACCTGGGACAGTTTGTTGGCCCACCTCTCAAGTTGCCAGGTCCTCATGCCACAACCATGCTGTGTGGTCCACGACATGGGTAACGTATACTGAATTTGGTGGTGTTAGTGCTGCAGTCAGTGACACACGTCCCATTGACTTCATTTGGACAGGGCTTTCATTTGAAAAGAAGAAAAATTCATCCAATTTTCTGATTAACGAAAAAAAAAAGATGATTAACCTTAATGTTAATCAAAATTTACAGAAACAAACGTCATTTTGAGTCCAGGCAAGGTAAGCAAAGTTATTGTGTTGGAACGAAGAAAATCTACTCAATTTTATAAATGGTAGAGCCTGTGTTGTTATTATTATTATTGTTATCACTGAAGGAAAGAGGGAACAAAAAGAAGAAAAGATCCTATTCTATTTCTTAATGTTCTTATGAGTCTTGAGTCACAGTTTTTTTCTTCTTGGGTCAGAACATTAATAAGAGGGTAATTTTCTAGTTGGCTGTGTGTCAGGTATATAATCTTTATCCTACTTTTTAGAACAATTAACACTTACAAGACTGTGATTATGTTATGTGCTAATCCACAGAAACTATTGCAGGAATTCCCAGAGACAATGTCCTCAAAACCCCACTGCTCTATTTAACTAACTTAGAATGATAAGGCCAAGAAATCATACACTCAAAACTCAGGCCATTGTGGATACATTCCTTCTCCTGAACATTAAAAATCCTCAAGTACTCTTTTTGCAGATATTTGTGATTTTGTGGTGATTTAAATAAACAATTTCTCAGTAATAAGGACTACGTGTATAGCACTGTCAGGCATTAAGCAGAATGAGATCAGATATGGAAAGCATTTTTCATTGGAAAAGAGATCTCAATTCAGATTTTAGATCTGAATTTTCTTTTAAAAAAAAATAAATTATATCAAAGTCACTTATTGCTCAAGTAATACCATGGATATCAGTGGAACTGGTCTTATATTCAACAGAAACACAAGCTCCTGTTTCTGTGCTTGTTTTCAGATGTAAACTTGCAGCTCTGCGAAGAGAGTACACCCACAGCAAACCATTGAAGAGGGTCTTGACAAACAGTTCAACCATGAATCAGGGCAAAGAGACAGGAGATTTCAGAATGATAGGAAATGTTACTTCTTTCGGTCTTTTTTTAAAATATTTGTACTCTTCCTTTAATTTTTAAATCAAACTTTGAAAATTTTAAGCAAACATCTGACTTTATTCCTTTTATTCTTTACGTAAGTCAAGGTTTAGAAATGTATACGGTATGCCATATAGAAACGTATGTGAAAGTGTATATGGTGGGATGATATGTGCCAACACAAAACCAAAAATAAGTATAATGTAATTGACTATGGAAAATGGTGTCAGAAGGGGAAGGGAAATTGCAACGAAAGATTGGGATAAATAAAGAAGAGTGGGAGGAAAGGAGAAGGGCAAGAGCACAATGAGCTGTATTATTTTCTTAAGATATGGGAACATCCCCAAGCCTTGACTTCTAGAGGACATAAATCTGTGGATGTACACTGATATCAGCTCAGCAATGTCAACATTGATAGCGAAGTATTCTCCTCTCAGACTTTCAGCAACTCACTCACTAGCTCCACCATCCCTCGGGAAATTACCTTAAGGGCCTGGGAATGGGTCTGTGAGAGCAGCATGGAGTGGTAAAAGGTAAGGTTTGGGTTTTAATGACTTTAAGCTCCTTCATTTTGATAATCTAGAGGGTTGGAGAGTTATTTTAAGAGTCTGAGGAAAATCCAGCCTATCATTTCAGGATGGCATGCTCCAGTCACCTTTGCAGCCTGGAGAAAAATCTCATTGAAAGCCTCAACCACGACATGGGGAATTTTTCCTTAGTGACATCAGCTGATGTTGGCAAATATCCTGCTCATGCTGAGAGAGGTGAAGAGCTTGCATAATCTGGAGTGATACAAAATACAAAGAGACCAGCTGCAGGCTCTGGACCTATCCTGGGCTGCGTGGCAGACCCGGAGCAGCACTAAAGTCATTTGATTTATGTATTTGTTCCACTTTCTCTATCAATGGTGACCAACGCAACATGATGGCAACTGGAATTGTGACAGTGTCTTCCCCTACATTTCACTTCACCTCTACTGCTAGTACTTAACTACATTTTACAAAATTTGTACCTGTTTCCTTCTAAACTGTCAAGATCAGCCTCATTCTGCTTCCTTAAACTTAGCAGAAGTGAAAAAGTTCTTGGAATAATGAGACAAAATAGTATCATTATGTAACTGGGCAAGTGCCGGCTTTTTAATAGAAACCGTAATAAATATATTAAATGAAAACATGTGGGGCTAATGGTTCAAAGGCCTCTTTATTTTCGTGTGTTGGCAGTGCCTCCTCCTTTAGCTCAGCATAGATTTGGTATTTCCTAAGTGTCTCAGGTGTCAGGGAAACAAAAAGCATTTTTATTTATATAGCATTTGTCATGGTAAAAGCATAGAAAGGCATTGTTTTAAGGTCAAAAACGTAAACAGAATCTCTTGTGAAAACAGATGAATGCAAATACTTGATTTCTGAGGAACGCTACCTGTGGAGTAACCAACCCACCTGCAGCCATAAAGAGGCAAATCCATGGACTTGTGTTCACTGTGTAGGCTTCCAACATTTGCCGTGACCCTGGAAGAGGGCTGGAGGTCAGCCAGCCACCAGAGGCCAACGCACACCAAACACTCGAAGAAGAAGCCAGCCCACAAAGAACAACACTGCACGCACCGTGCCACTGATGAAAGATTTTATTACAAGTCATCTGGTAATGAATATTTTCTTTAAAGGCCCATCAGCTAAATTTATGTAACGTGCAAAAGTCTCAATTTTCTTTTAAAAAGTTCATTTCTAGCCCACATGGCTGGGAAGGCAAACATGAAAATGAAATAGGAAACCCGTGGATAAGGGGGAAAAGCAAGCTTCAGAAAAAGCCCAAATGTTTTATTTTAATTAATCTCACATTTCGTGGGGTTGGACTCACATTTTTCAATACATGGGATTAGCAGCAGTGCACATGCAATATATAATATTTTTCCTTTTAATTAAACCTGAATTAACTGAAAGCATAGGATTTCTTATGTGACCGAATGTTTTTTAGAGATTTTCTGTTTCCTTGCAGCTACACCGCAGTCCTAGAGTGGAGATATCCAGCCTTATCCAGGAGTGCTCAGTAAAGCTGACGTCTATCAGAGCTCTGAAGCAGTACCCTTACCGAATGAGATGTCCTACTGATGTTTTGACTGAAACACATCTTTTATAAATTTAAGATGCTTTCCTGGACTTTCACACACAAACCCAGAGGAGATGTATGAGAGTAAAGACTGCTAGGAGCTGAGGATTAGTAAGAAACATCAGCCTTGTGCTTGATAATGTCAGTACAGTGCAGTATTTTGGATGGATGAATGGAATCAGTCTAGTATTAGCCATCCTGAGTCAAATTTCAAAGGCATTTTTTAATTTGAACCTGCATGCAGTCCACTTAGAAGCAGCAAAATGATTCATATATGCTTCATCTAGTTAAAATTCTAGTTGGATTTTCTTCCACAAGCAATGGATTAAACTGGACTTCCTATCAATCTCTTAGCATGGAGATATAGTACGATAAATTGCCCTTGAAAATAAAAGTGCAAGTCTCTTATTAATGGTAATACTACCCAAAAAGTTGAACAGATGCAGAACTTGACTCTTTCTCAGTTGAAAAAGCACAGCATTCAGTAGATGTAAAACAGGATTATTAAAGGACAAAGTTGAATCCATAAATATCAGGATGCAGAACGTGCATATTTGTGGTGGAAGTGCTCTCCTCTTTCCCTCTCAGAAGACCCAGAAGTTGGCACGGTGCTTTCAGCTAAGTTGACACAGGTGATTTGCAGATCTATTGCTGTTGCAGTCTGACATCTGAAAAATACTTGTTTGGCATAACAATACGTATAACTCCTCCCACTAATGACTACTACATTGAGGATGCGAGGAATAATTATAATGATGAAAATGATATTTGGAAATAGTAGCAAACAGTACTCAATCACAATTAAGCTAAAAACATAGTGGATCTCAAACAACCTAAGGAGATTTCAGAGTTGAATAGAAACAAAACCAAATCTAAATGAGGCAATACTGACCTGGAAAAAGGTGCTTCCTTAGAAATGGAAAATTAAAAGCTGATCATAATGCTTATGAAGAAATAAACAGTGTCAAATTTCTCCAAATGGCGATATTTCATTAGAAAAGTATCCCTCGGCTTGAAAGTTTCCCCTTTTCTAAAGACAATTGCATAAACAAACGGCCCATTTTTAGTTTTAGTACAATTGTTTGCATAGCAGTTAGTTATAAGTTGCTAGCTAGTATAACAGTTTGAAGCCAAAAAAAGAACTTCTTACAAACAGACTGAGAAATATAGTTTAAATTTAGCAGACGAAATGCCAGAAATAAGCAGAGAGGAACTGATGGAAAACGAACTTCCAGTGAGACTGAAACAAATATTGGCTTCAAATACTTTTAACCAGCAAGCCGACAAATTCAGTTAAACTGTTGGAAGACATTTGGATGCTCATTCTCTGAAGCAGATATTTTTGATTCCTTAGGAAAGGGAGGGGGGAATTTAGCGACTGAAAAGACAGCTCAGTATTTCGGGCTGTGGTATGAGGTTTAGTAGAGAAGAGGAACCATTATAATGACCTTGCCATTAAAATTATGCTGTTCATATTGTCGTTAAATGGAGGAGATACTAGATGTGTTGGTGTACCATGCTCTATCATCCAGAAGTTTACAAGAGAAGAGCTCCCACACAAAAGTGATTCAATTAAATTATTTTTAATCTACCATTTAAAAAGGGGGGAGGGGAGGCTTTAGTTAGCCTCACCCTAAAATGCTGAGACCTCCAGCTGTGGTATATCCATGTCAGCTGAGCTATACTGCAAGATCAGAAAATTGTGGGGGCAGCTTTATTTGCCATGACTATATGCACCCCTGTAACGGCCAGGGTGCCAAGCCCATGCTGGCACAGGCATGCTGCTGAGGTGTGGAAGCTCCAGTAAGAAATTTATTAAAACTGTCCGCTAGCATCAGGCCAGAGAAAAGGACAGATATTTTTTATTCCCTCATCTATATTGGCTAACTCAGAATATTTGGGATCTTAAAAAAGCCTTTGGTCACAGATACTCATGGCTGATAGTTTCCTCTGTTAAGACATTTTATATTTGGGTGGTGGCATTGCCATAAAATACTTTTTTGACTACTGGAAGTGCTCTGATCTCCTTGCTGGCTGTATCCCACGCACCGGGATGAGGTATGGATAACCTGCGGGAAGAGGAAGGAGGCCATGGGGTGTCTGATCCTCCCCAGGGCATCACGTGCTCTGGCTTCAGGACCCGCCACCAGCCCTGCAGAAGTAAAGACCCAGGAAAGGGAATAATACATTTGTCCAGTTACTGCCTGTTTCTGTCTCCTTATCCTCCAGCCAACGTTCGACCAGGCAGAGCTGCCTGCTGGGAGCCATACTCAGGAGAAAGGTTGAAGTGCTCCACGCTTTCCATCAGAAAGCTCTTTTTACACTCTGTCAGATCTGTTTGCAGCTTAGGTCAGCTCCACTCATGGGAAATATGGTTCTATATCCTGCTTGGGACCTCTTGGTCCTCCCCAGCAACTACACGTCTTCGAAAATCCTAGTTAAAGACTCAGAGTAAAAACAAATTAACAATGGGCCTTGAGTTTCTCAGTCACAAATAACTGAGGCTTCTTTCCGATGAGCCAGCCTGCATCAGCAGTTTCTTCATCTCGTCTCACTCCGTAGAACATCCCTACAAATCTGAAGGGCTTAGACTGCCAAAGGATACAGACCATGGCTGGCACCAAACAGTCCCAACCTACACATAGGGTAATGGGTACCCAATGTGCATAAATCTCATTCTTATAGACATTATATTCCTGTTGACTTAAATGATGCTGCGTTAACTCCTGTCAAGGTACGGAGGTGTAAATAACACTCCATCCACCTGCACTATGTAGAAGTCTTCTGCAAGGAAACTGGGGCTGGCCACCAGCCAACTTCAGGGAAAAGTTTACACATCAGGTTTTCTGCTGCAGTGGGTATGGCATACAGCCTGCTGTCAGCCTGCTGCCCGATTTTGGTTTCCAGGCTCCTCTCAGAGGTGACCCAGAAGGGTGTGATGACTCAGCTCGAGCGCTGAACCGAAAAGGATCCCCACACAGAGCCAGCGACCCCAGAAGGATCCACTCCGAGCTTGTAGATGCCATTGATCACGGTTCCCCAAGGGCAGAGGCAAGCAGCACGCGTGCATTTGGCAGCCATCCTCTGTTTTCGAGAGGGCTTTTGTACAGGTGGGGAGGTCACTTTTTAGCAGATGGTTTTATTTATTTACATCTCAGCAGCCCTTTCTTGGCTTTATTTGTATTTATTTCAGGCGTTCTGTTTGTGGTTGAGGGATTGCACCGGAGGTGTGGTGGTACATTATAATCAGCGCTGACCGTTCTGCTTGTTGAACAAATGACAACTGGCAGCCTTTGCAGTGTTTCCATTTCGTAAGCACTTACTGCCGTGTCTCTCTGTGATGAAAACACATGTCAGCTCCCAGCAGCGTAGGACCACCTGGAGCACATTAACATCAGCGCGATTTAACAACCTGATCAGAACTTTTTCAAATGACAAGTGGCATTTGGAGGAAGCAGGACGTGGAGACCTCACCCAGCCTTTCCAAGCGAGCACACTTCCAAATGTTTCTTGGATTTTCAGCACTCCATAACTTCCAGCTGTGTGGGGTACAGTATATCAGAGGCTCTGAAAATTTCCAGGAATTGCAATATTGTTACCAGAAATGCAATTGTACTTGTTAAATACTATGAGAACTGAGCCAAAGAGGGGAGCAGCTCTCACTGGTAGGTGCTAGAATTGGGTTATTCAAAGTAGTCGAGGATCTTGTTCTTCTAAAAGGAAGACATTTTCTTCCAGAACTTGCAATGACCTTTTGATCAGGATCTTTATACAAGTCGCCGCCGAGGAGAATACGGCTATATGATACTGAAAACCACACTGAAATAGCACGGTGATTAAAAAGTCTCGGAAGTCAGGGAATGCCAGCGTCAGCCCGTGTGTGTGTTTGTGTGTATGAGAGTGTGGGTGTGGAGGCTGTGGGACACCCTCAGCTGGGGCTGCCTCTGCCACTCTCTGTTAGCACAAGAGGCGCTGCGGGGCCTTAACTCCTCCCCGAACATCCCTGGCTATGAATAATAGCAATCCACAACAGAGAAAGCAATCTGAACTCTTACAAGGATACTTGGGAAGGATGGAAAAGATTGCATAGGAATTAACGCAGCGTTTTAAAGACCCTAGAGGACTTTAGCAATACCAGCCCAAAGATCTCTTATTCTTTCCTTAAAGACTTGAAACACATTTTGTAGTTTCGGAAAATGACTTTTTGTATAGCTGAACCGGAAAAAACTCAGCACAAATAGTAATTTTTGCTTTGTTTTATTTTTCATGTAAAGGAAAAGCATGTTATTTTCACTAGGGAGGTGGATGATAAGTACAACGAGATCAAACCTTCTTTTAGCATTACAGTATTATGACTGATAACGGTCTTCTCTTTACTATATGAAATCTTCCTCATGGCAATTAAAAAGAGCCCTAGAACAACAAACATTTCTTTCACTAGTTTTCTTTAATGAGAAGCTTGGAAGGGACCACTTGGGTCTTCAAGTCCCATTCCATGTAATGCAAGGTAGTCCTATAAATGGATGTTTAGTTCAGAAGGGTCCCTAAAACCCCATCTGAGGTGACCTACACCCTGCAGACTACACCACCTACCCCAGCAACACATCCAGGACCTCAACTCAAAGGTCGTGTTATAAAGTACCCCAGGGAGAGAGAGGGAACAATGTAGGAAATTCCCAGTTACTCTAGCTCCCTGCAAGAGCAACAGTTTTGCTGTTGGATAAAACTCCCAAACGTGTATATAAATTTCCATATATTTTAAGTAAATTCTTGTGGTTTTGTTTCCTTACTTTCTTCCCTGGACGAGCAATTTGTGATATTCCAGTCTTTTCTCATTCATGCGTCTGGAAATGCCTGGTTTATAAAACACCAAGATCCCAAGGCCATATAAAATTTTGATGAGACATGTTCTCCCGGGGGGTGAGAAGATTCAACATTTCACCTGAAAGCGCCTCTTCTGTTAAAACTAGGCCACTTCAGCCTATCGACTCACATGGCCGAGGCAGCAACCCACGCTTTCTGTTTGGATTAGCTGGCTGGTAAGAACAAGTTTCTGCTGTGAGAAATGTCCCTCCAGCAGCAGCCAAGTGCCTTCCCACTCACCAGACGGCTCCCAGCAGATGTGTCTGATGCGCGTCTGTTTGCTCAGGACCTGCTGAGCTCTGACATTCCCCCGGCACGTGGTGGGACCACCACTGGGGAAACACCTCCCGCAGCTGGGACTTTCTGCTCCTGCGAAGTGCCAGATCCCCGCAGACCGAGGGAGTGGGCTTTGTGCCATCCCACCCTCGCACATCAGTAGAGAAGAAAGAAAGTCTCTTTTCACCAAAAGAAATACCCAGAGGAGTCCCAGGTCAGAGCTTTGGAGAGCTTCCCAGGAGCTTCTGTTGTTCTCTCCATGGATGACTTTGGCACTGCCCCACCTTCTCCTGCTGTCCCTGTGCAGCCACCCCGTGTACCCCGTGGTGCACATCTGGGGTTTACCTCCAGGAGGGCTGTCCATGCTGATGAGAAGGAATGCAGCGGCACCGTCTCTTACCCAACATGGGACTTGCACATGTCTAACAGCCAGGCTGACAACCACAGAGGGGTACTGTATCTCCTGCTCCGAGTCCTTGGAAACCTGCCCTCTGGTTCTGCCTGCTGGGTTTTACTAACCTGTGCTCGGAAGGGGCACAGGAGGATTTTATTCCTTTCAATGGATTGCCAGTAAAATGATTTCCTAAGCAATAATGACAGGGTCAAGCAGATACATCTCCACCAAGCACGTCCCAGAGTGCATAAATGTACCAGAGGGCAGAAACAGACTCTGCAGTTCCTGGCACTTCCCTTCTGCTTGTGTCTGTAGGGGTGGCATATAGAGGAATCTTCTTTTTCCTTGTTTTATTGTGACTGTAGTACATCTTTTCATTTTTCGGTGCAAAGTCTGCAATGTTATTTTGTGTAGCCTTTGTTGTCAGAGTAGAACTTCAAGTGGTTGCAGTTGAAATACTGTCTTGTGATTTTGGTTGAATTTTTGTTTAATCCTTAGCCAGTAAGAAATCCTTTGAAGTAGCAGAACTATGCTTCTCTGAAGGTTGATCTGGACACATAATAATCAGAGAGAGAGAGCAGGCAAATGTACCGGAGCAGAAATCACAGGTTTGCTCTCAGGTCCCTGACAGCTCCAAACAGATACTCTGCTTTAGCTTTGCTTGCTTCCCCCTTGCTCCAAAGATAGAAGTAACAGTGTGAGGACCTTCCTCCGTTAAGTCCCCCCTAATACTGGCCTCAAACCAAGCAACAAAATCCTTACTACAGGGGCTGCCAACCAGCTGAGTAGGTGTTTTGTCTGCTCAGAGCCCTTCTCCAAAGCATTTCCACAGCTCACTGCTGCGGGAAACCTTCCTGCTACCCTCCTCCTCCCCAGCTGAGCTCCAGGCTTGGACCACCAGAGCAAGAACCAGCTCCCGTTTAGGCTAGGGAGGGGATGGTGGATGTGGAGCCCCCCCGGCTCCCCTCAGCCTTCAGAAGGTCTGTGGGGACCCAACTCAATGTCCCCAGGTCCCGCTTCTCTCCCTGTTGGTGGGGGTGGTGTGTGGCAAACATTTAACTGGAGCAGCACGTGCAAAAGAAGAGGAAAAAATCAGCTTGAGGTGTGTAAGTCTCAGCTGTGGCTGCGCGGCGGCAGCTAACGAGGTTATGATCCAAGATGGGATCGACCGGTGGCACCGTCTGTATCTGCTGCCTCTCTTAAGAGTGCCTTGAAACCCAACCGCCCGTCACACAAGTGCCATAAAGCCTGCAAATGCAAAAGCACGACAAATAGCTGGAGCTTTGAGGAAATGACGCCAGCCAAATGGATTTTCCCTCTGCTGAGCAAAATCTCTCAGCAAAGGGACTGTTTGGATTAGAGGAGCAGCCTCTTCTCTCGTTTCCATTCCTCGCTGAGGGATGGTGTCCACCTCACGGGAGGGTGCAAGGTGGTTTTGAAGAAGGCGAAGATGTCCCATATGCAAACCAGGTCGCTGCAATGCAGAGGGGAGGGCAGGGCTTCAGCTCTGCTCTGCAGGGAGGGGGTTCACCTAATTTTCATGCTGGAACAACCTGAAAACAATTATTTTCCCAAATTTGTCCAATAAATCATAAAAACAAGATTGTAGGTGTTGGAAATAAGTGTTGCTGCCCCTTACAGTCCTATTCAAATGGACTTTAAGCACGTGAAATGATTTTTAAAGTGCAATGAACATAACTACATGTACTTTTTAGGCATCTAAGTGTCCTATTGTGACTTACTCAGAGATGCTTTTCTTGGGTAATATTCTCTGGGCTTGCATCTCAATGTATAAATTTTCCATATCCTAAACATGGAATAACGTTGAAAGATTGTAGTTCAGGGAAAGAATATTTATACTTTAATATTCTTCTTTATGTGTTACAGAGTGCAGGAAAAGACTTTGGCATCAAAATGTGCTGTGAGGTAGCAACTCCAGGTCTCCATCCAGGCATGCAGCTTGGCTCTCTTGCAGCTGTGCTGGAACTGTTGAGAGTGTTCATGTTCACCTTTGGGCTCAGTAATCTTGGGTTTGCGTTTAAAGACAATTTACACTTTTTTTTAAGGGATATTGATTATACTAAAGATTTCTTCAAGCAACATCTGGAAGAAAGGCATGGTGGAAGTATTCGCACCAGCCTAATCTGCAAACCTGAGCCCACGTTATTTGTGTTACATCGGCTCATTAAAACTGGGCTGCTGTGAAAATGCTTCGAGGATAACCAGGAACCAGCTCAGCTTATTCTGGGGACTCGTGTAAGCCGCAGAGCAGAAAATCTGCTGCATGTGTCTAGAAATCAGTGGCTCTGGGGAAAAGTAGGACAAACATGTCAGGAGAGCCAGGCCTGAATGGGGCTAAATAAAAATGTGGTATTTCTTCATGGTAAGACTGGCAAAATGTTATAAAATCCTCTAGTAAATTAAGAGTTTTTTCTTCTTAAGCACATAGTACATATCGTAACATCATGTCAATCAGAAGGCCTCCTAAAAGAGTGCATAACGTAATGCTGAAAGCTCCTCTATCTATGTTAATATTGCAAAGTATCTATGTTAATATTGCGAAGATGTCATGGACAAAACTTGAAGCGCTGCGCTGGTAACTGATGCTGTTAATCACAGCACTAACTACGCTGTCTAAAAGCCTGGAACTTGGTATTTGCTGTGGAAATGGAAACTCTTTCAGAGTTTTGTGTAATTTATAGATTTCTGGTCTTCTGAACTATTAATACAGGAAATTCCCCTCTTTTTTGCCATAGCCACAGTGAGACAGCAGACACCTATTTTTGAAATGCAGTGAGGATCTACTTTAACTGTTCATCAGGAAAAAGCAGAGAGGGGATGGCTATAGAGGAGATGCAAGCAAAATTACAATTCCTGAAAAATGTGCATGTTTCCAAGCATAGAAAATGATAAAAAACCCCAATATTTTCTTGGGTTTTGACTTTAGAGACAATCAGGTTTTGTTTACCTTCAGAAAGCTTTGTGAAAAGCTCCATGTATTAAAAAAATCTCAGGATATTGTTCAAGCTACTTATTCTAATTTGTTACATTCCTCATATTCCCTTTTGCCTTGTTCTTTTAAAGCAATCAGTCAAGCAAATACCAGGCTGGTTCCTTGAAGCAGCAGAATTTCTCCTCATGCCTGTACGTAGGTCTTGCCAACCTTTCTAAGACAGTCCTTCACGCTTTCCACCAGGAGCTATGTGTGGTCTCCTGCCCATCCATGGGCTGAGTTTCCTAAGTAGCCTTCTATTTTTCTTCCAGTGCCAGGTTACCTCATGAGACTAGGAACTTTTGGTGATCTTTTCCTCTCAGGGCGAATATTAGTTCAGGCGTAATGCCAAGCCAACGTGGCTGGTTTGCCTGCTGACATTTGCCAGGCAAGGTGAGCCCAGGTCTGTCCTCTTAGAGGCTTCCTCAAGGGTCTGACGGGGGTCTGGGGTCGATACGGTCATTAAAATCTTCTGAGTCCCAAGGAAGGGCATTACCTGCAAGATCATCTTCCTTGCCTTTAGGTTTGGTGACTACACCCATGAGCTGGGTGTTTTATTGTCTGGGCCAAATCCTTGACGCAGCATTCTTGAAAGTAAAGAAAAATGCGAGCAATGAAGAATATGTAACTCTTCAAAAAAGTAGTCCTAAGAGCAGCAACAGATTTTTAAACACCCACAGCTGAGGGCTCTTCAAATTTTAAAGATTTACAGTCTGAAATTTCTTAGATACCTGCCAAGACAACAGTGAACAGTGAACACTTCTCAGTGGTTCATTCCTTTTACAGTTGGAGGACCAAATCACCCCGGCACACGCCACAGTTTCTCTGAAATAAGGCAACTTACTCCCACCCCTGCTAGGGCTGTGCTTGGAACCTTTCATCTCTCTGCCCTGACTTCTCCAGTTCTCCAGCACTTCAGTTCCTGAACTTCAGCGTTCAAATTCCCAATTTCTTGGCTTTGCCAGCAGTTAACTTCAGCAAATCCTGCCTCCTGCTTCTGCCTCCTGAGGTTTTATCATGCTCACGCTAGTACACTTAGGCTAGTCCAAGTGCTTTGAACCTTCTGGCCTCGGAATCTCGGGATTTTGATTGCTTGCTGAATCGTTCTGTTTCAAATAACTGTCTTAGCTCCTGCTGTGCTGCCTTCAGCCCCCCAGCCTTTAATTACCCAGCAACATGTACCCACCGGGACGTTCATTAAGTAATATACACTTCTGTAGCACATATAGGAGAAAGAACAACTATTGTAAATCAGCTTAATGTAAATGTATAAATTCAGTACTTCTCAAATACAGTAGTACAAAAGCTCAGCCATATTTAGGAGGCCAGGACTGCTCTGCAGCACCACCTGCTGAAATGAAATACACTTTGTAATCCAGTTTCAGAAAGGCACGTATTAACTGTTCAGTCAGGTCAGGCATCATGCACACATGGCTTTGGGTCGGGAACAAGTGTTCCAGGATTCAGCCTGGGCCATATGACACAGCCCTGTCAAGGACTGACTCATATGCGCCTTTTTAGAAGGTGTTATTTAAACGTAGAGGGTTTTTTTCAGTCTAAGGAACTTTTTATCAAGTTTTGATAGTACCACTGAAGCAAAAGGTGCTTCAAGACCACTCAGTTTGGTAATATCACTGTGAGGCAACACAGCACTTAACAAATACTGTTTAATGATTCAATAAATACTGCACTGACCGCTTAGCATGCAACTGCCACAGAAGGATTTTTCAGTGGGGATGAACTGTTCATATGTCCTTTTCCTGATATACCATGCTACAGGACAACTAAATAGTGCACTGAAATAATAAACTCACAGAAGTTGGGCCTATGTTTGCCAGCCACAGTAAGGAAGTGGGATTTTTATTTGATACCTTCAAAATCCATATTAGTTGCACTGAGGTTTGAGAAGGGATTTGTATCCGGCAGCATGGATCAGAGTGAGTTTGAAGGTGAGCGGCTACCCCAGTCCTGGTCGGCTCATGCAGGAGAGAGAAGGGGTATCGTGATGTCAACACCTCTATGTGAATAGTCAATGCTGTGCTGCATGTAAATTGTACTGCTGGGCATGTTTCGGTCCTGATTCTCTCAGTGCTCCTTGTGTTATGTTGAGTTATATGTGAGTTATCACAGAATCACAGAATCACTGGAGTTGGAAGGGACCTCTGGAGATCAACCCCCCCTGCCGGAGCAGGGTCACCTACAGCAGGTTGCACAGGTCGGCGTCCAGGCGGGTTTTGAATGTCTCCAGAGTCAGACACTCCACCACCTCTCTGGGCAGCCTCTTCCAGTGCTCTGCCACCCTCAAGGTAAAGAAGTTCCTCCTCACGTTTAGATGGAACTTCCTATGTTCAAGTTTGTGCTCATTACCTCTTGTCCTACCACTGGGCACCACTGAAAACAGACTGGTCCCACCCTCCTGGCACCCTCCCTTTAACTATTTATAAGCATTGATGAGATCACCCCTCAGCCTTCTCTTCTCCAGACTAAAAAGACCCAAGTCCCTCAGCCTTTCCTCAGAACAAAGATGTTCCAGCCCCCTAATCATCTTCGTAGCCCTCTGCTGTACCCTCTCCAGCAGTTCCCTGTCCTTCTTGAACCGGGAAGCCCAGAACTCCAGGTGCGGCCTCACCAGGGCAGAGTAAAAGGGGAGGATAACCTATGCTGAATTATGTTGAGTGACATATGAGTTATATTGAGTTATGTTGAGTTACGTATGCATTTGTCTTATGTAGCATGAGAACCGCTTTCCCTCTACCACTCGGTGTAATTCTGGGGAGATCTCTGATAGAAGCTTTTTGTGAGCGGACCTCTCGTAGGCTGCGAGCCAGGGGAGCAGGCATTGCCCACCCGGCTGCAGTCACCATCAGACATGTCCCTCCTTTCCTCCAGGCTTCTTTTGCCTCCTCCCGGGTGTCCTTGGCTGCGGCCGTGCTGGAGCAGGGTCTGGCCATTGCACACTGGCCTTTCCAGCTGCTGCTGCTGAATTTCCAGATATGCTCTGCCCTCTTGTGGTGTCCTGCTGGCTTAATCACGCCTCATTTCTTGCTGGTTTTGCTTACACCACTGGAAAATAAATGCCTGGTGACCCCTCAAAGCTGCAGCTGGAGGGGATGGGGTGGCAACGTGCTGCACCCCACCTCTCTGCTCCTGCCCCATGTGGCCTCCAACAGCAGCATCACACCCCACCACCTAAAATCACCAACGTGCTTTCCCACAAACAGGGCCTAAAATAAAAGGCGTATTATATTTTTGCCCTCTGCTACACACCCTCTCAACTGGAGTCCTGCCCTTGGATGGGTCCTCCCATCCAGAGCCTGCAGGCAGGGATGGAAGATACCTGAGAAATCTCCTAACGCCACCCCTGATCTCTTCTTAGCTATACATGCAGCATTTAGCCACTCTTTCAGACTCTTGGTCCAGCCAAGTAGCTCCTGTTCTTATTTTAGCCCCTCTCCCTCAATAATTCTTCTAGTGCCTTTAATATAGTTTGCTCCTTTCCAAGCCTAAACGAAGCGTTGGTCTCTTGTACGAGCCAGGCAGAGGGAGGTGAGGAACCTGCCTTTCTGCGGATCCCATCCCAGTCCCTCCTGACTCTGAGGTTAGACATCCCAGTGCAACACACAGCAAAAACCAGACCTGTGGGGGGCTCAGCCGATACCTTCCCAATTAAGCCAACATAGTTTCTCCAGGTTATACCACTATTTTCCTCTCCTAAGCCTTTTCAGATAGTCAAAAAAAATCCATTTTTTTTTTTTCTTTTCATCTGACACTGGCACATCTCCTTCTGCTTATTTTTCTGTCAGATTTCTTTTATTTTTTTGCTACCTTGCTTGGGAGCTTTTACTTTCTTCAGTGCAATTTTGCCCGATTGATTTGTCTCACCGTTCCAGGATTCCATTTGACTCAACTGCAGGATTTCTTTCTTGTTTTCCCCCCCTCCTCCATCCCTTTCTGTAGCTCTTGTATCTCAGCCTTTCCCTCCTGTAGGACCACACTGTCCCAGCTGCCCCGCGCGTATCAACAGACAGCAGTTTTCATTGCGTTCTATCTCTGATTTCAACATATTAGAGGAGGAGTTAACAAGTGTAGACCCACTTAACCACCCAGGTAATTGGGGCCACCCGGGCAGGACGGCACAGAGGGCAACCCTTGGCTTCTACCAGGCCTGGGATAGCTTGGCTGGAGATATCCGAGGGTATTCCTGCTTTAATGCCTATTTAATGGCAGCGTGACTGTTCCCCGAGTGGGGAGCTGGTAATCGCTCTTCTCGTAGAAGACCTGAGAAAGCAGCAGTCACTTAAATGAAGTCAATTCACGCCTGGGGCAATACATATAAATAAATATACACACACCGTGTGTCACCATGAGGGCTGAGCTGGGAAGACAGAAAAGCTGGGCATGATCTAAATTTTGTTGTGCACTTGTCTGACTTACGGATGTGTTCAACAAGTCCATAAACCAAGAAAAACAAACACTGAAGTTTTAAACAATTTTTTTTTTTTTCTACAACCACTTTTTTCAAAATGTCAAAAACTGGGGAAAAAGACGCAGTTAGGTTGGCTAAACTCTGAGCAGCCACTGATGAATGACATTGTACTACGTGTGTGGTGCAGACAGCCCCAAATCTTTGGTGTCTGGGAAACCCAAAATGTTCCGTAATAGGGATGCACTGGTTTTATCTTCATCAAAAGCTAGACCCTCATGTTATTTCCAAGTCATCTGTGGCTTAGGCCTCTGTAGCCTAAAATAAATAAAGTTCTGGAAGCTGCTCCGAGGCTGGGTTTGTTCTTCCCCTGCAATGCTGTGAGTACCAGCACAACCCTTCCTTTCCTCATTCCCAATCATTAGCAGAGGAAGAGATTATTCTGTGAGTGTGTGAGACATACTCGGACTGAGGAAAGAATTATTCTGCCCCTCTTTTGATAGTAAATGACAGTGCTTGCCTGTGCTTTCCTTGGGTAAAATGTCCTGAGCAGCAGCTTTGCAGTGCCATCGGTGCCATGCAATAAGTTGTTAGCACAGAAACTGCTACTTCAGTAACTATACAGCGATTTTAAAGCTCTTAGAGTTGTGTTCTCAGCATTTGTCCTCTAGCCCTCCCGTGTCTGTGACCCATAGCCAAAAGGAGGGCCAACTGGTGGGGAAGTAGGGAAAAGGGAATCATAGAATGGTTTGGATTGGAAGGGACCTTAAAGATCATCTAGTTCCGACCACCTGCCATTGGCAGGGACACCTCCCACTAGACTTGGTTGCTCAAAGCCCCATCCAACCTGGCCTTGAACCCCTCCAGGGATGGGGCGTTGCAGTGTGCAGGATCTTGCTGCTGGGTTGGGGATTCAGACTGAAGACAAAGGGCATGACTCTTCTGGAGGTAGGGAGCCAGGTACCAGCTGCCACCAGAGGTGATGAACTCGTCACGTCATGGGCTTGGGACTTCTTAACGCTGCAAGCATCAGAGGAGTCAAACCAACCATCATTGTGATACAGACGTGCACACAAATCTTCCCCCCTCTTCCCACAGCCTTAGACATCATTGGAGAAAAATGCATTTGGTGGGTGATACCAGGAGAAGGCAGATGGACACCTAGGGCGCCCACCATCCCCAGTCTCCTCTGCCCTGGCATGCCGGAGTGTTCGAGCAGCCCCTGCCCCTGCCAGCCCAGCTACCGAGGCACCAACACACCTACACCTCCTCCAAGGGGGGGGCTTTTTCACCAAGCAAACGGATGCTCAGAAATGGCGAGGGTGAGGGATGGAAAGTGCGTCTTTCCTCTGAAATCTGATATGTTGATTACTATTTGTGTCTCTTCCAAACCTTATTTTCTGCTAATTGTGGCTTAATACGTACACAGCAGGCCTTTAATTTTCAACGACAGCTTTCAGCCTGGCAGTCCATTAAGCCCCTGCCACGCTGGCAATCATTTTTAAGGGCCTTTCTATTGATTGAGGCAGCGCCGAGAGCCTGCAGAGATTTCACAGGAGCTGAGACTTAAAAGCAGGACGCAGCCGAAACCAGCAGAGGTGAGCATCTCCCCGGCCTCAGCCGCTGATGACATCTTTCTCCTGATGCAGGCAGAGAGCTGGTACGGACAGAAGTATGGATGGAAGCCCTTAGCAGCATCTCTGCAAACTGGGATCCCCAGGTCACAGCCTGAGAGTAGTTTGGCAGCTGCTCTGATCTGACTACTTATTAATAACTAGAAGTACCACTACAATAACGTGACCCGACAAATTCCCTCAGCGCAGAGGTACGTGCTGGATGATGGTCTGCGCTGGTGCTGGCAAATCCCCTTGGGGAGGCTGCAGCGCATGCAGGACCCCATGACAGCTCCCCAGGAGGGACCGCAGGGATGAGGTTGTAGCCAGGTGGGGGGTCGGTCTCTTTTCCCAAGTAACAAGCAATAGGACAAGAGCAAACGGCCTCAAGTTGCACCAGGGCAGGTTTCGATTGGATATTAGGAAAAATTTCTTCACCCAAAAGGTTATCAAACATTGGAACAGGCTGCCCAGGGAAGTGGTGGAATCACCATCCCTGGAGGTATTTAAAAGCCGGGTAGACGTGGTGCTGAGGGACATGGTTTAGTGGTGGTTTGGGCAGTGTTAGGTTGATGGCTGGACTCGATGATCTTAAAGGTCTCTTCCAACCTAGGGGATTCTATGATTCTATGATGTTGGGGCTGCGTGGAGCCAGCACTTCTCCGCAGTGTCCCCAACTCTTGGGCTGCACTGGAAATGATATTCCTGTAGGCATCTGAAAAGAAGTGAATTTATAAAAAAAAAAAAAAACTTTTTTTTTTTTCCTGCACCTGCATTTTCAACGTAGAAAAAATGCATGCATGTCCACGGCACAAAGTGTTGCCCGTGTTGGCCACAAGATGGTACTGCAACACAAGCGGTTTTTTTTAGAACAATCTAGCTGCTCATGAAATTCTTCATTTAACACATCTGTGTTAGGAGTATCTAGAAGGAGTAACTCTTTGTGGCACTGTTGTGCCTTGTCTTTAATAAAAGAGCATTAGTCTTAGTTGGAAGATGGATTAATTTCTTGGCAAAAAGACATGTCCAGAACTGTGACAACTTCACTGTTTATCTTCAGTTTATTAAGCTGAAGCATACACGCCTGCGCACTGCACTCAACAGATAACGACATACCATTTTCCATGTAAACCAGTGCTTGTTTTTCTTAGCAGGAGACCCTTTTTTTTTTTTTTTACTGTTCTTCTTCCAGCCAGCCAAGATGCTTGGCCCGAACACGCAAGGTCTTACAGAAAACACATTTCACATTCTTCTGCAGTAGCAGGGAGAACATTTGGAAACGACCCTTGCCTCGGTGCCTTTGCGCTCTGGGAAGCTGCATCTTTCCCTGATTACTTTTGTTCAGCAGAGATAAGAGGAAACACAGTACAAGAGACACATTTTCTGAGCTCTTTGCAAAGAGCCACTGCTACACTTTGGCAAACATGAAAATGTATTGTCTTGATAGTAAGTTCAATTTCTTAGCAAATTGCTGTTCTGGGGGTGTAGGTCAGCTCAGTGCTACAGTGAATAATAACAAGAATATTGAATTCTTTCACAGCTACAGTTGTCAACAGAAAGGTAAAGGGAACTGGAAGAACTTGGGATGAGCTTTATCCTACGCAGAGATTTGCTGGAGTGAAGCCACCGAATGGCAGTGGTACACTGTCTGCTCTCTGGCTGAAGAGAAGGGGTTTGACACCCAGCACCGTCACCTCACTCAAGAAAATCAAAGGCTGTTTTATTTCATTCTGAGTCACCAGATCAATAGTATTTTTACAGTCTGGACTAGAGAGCAACATCCTTACCTTCAAGATGCCCTCTTGACAGCTACATTGCTACTTTTTGATATTTAGTCATGCCACAACCCAACAGTATCAGGTTGTAATACGTTAAATGAAGAGATCACATTTTGGAGCTCATGAAAGAGATGAAGACATAAAAGCAGCCTCATTGCAGACTTCACTGTTGGAAGGACCACAGGCTCCTAACAGGTCATCTATAGCTATAGCCCCTTTCCCATGCGTTACGGTGCTACACACAGCACAATGACATTCAGTGCACCGCCGGTGAGCTTGTCCACACTTGGGCACATGTGGTCACTGCTGTCCACCTTCGTATGAGGAACCTTCAACTTTCTCCTTTCTCTGAGTCAGAACTAGGCAAGACCTTGATCTACCAGGGTGCCAGGTATGATTCAGCCTAAAGCAGAAATTTTGGGCCACGAAGCATGTTTTGATTTAGATTATATACATAGACAAAGGACAGAGAGAGTCTACCCGACCGCCGGTGGATTGCATGGGTCTGCTGGCAGAAATTAGAGTTCAGCACCATCCATCAATGTGACACAGACTGGTGTGTGTGATTTGTTCATGGAATTAATGCCAACGCTAAAAGATAATGCAGATACATTCACGAGCTCTTAGGGCTGGTAAGATAATATCATTAGATCACGGTGGTAGCTGACAACGAAATGGAAATATTTGACCATGGCAGATCAGGTTAGCAAACATTCTGTATAGAGTTATCCTGACCACACAGCATTGACTCTAATTCAGAGCACAGCTGGCAGAAATTTTCAGTGTAAATAAATTGTTGACTGAAAGTTTTACATTTGCAAGCAGTGGTGAATTCATTCTGATTTTCTGATTCGTGTTGCCATGATACTTTTTTTTTTTTTTTTTT
>VYXH01011595.1:322358-333144 GCA_013397275.1 Burhinus bistriatus | reverse complement strand
GTTTTATATTTTTTTAGTGTGCCAAATTAAAAAAAAAAAAAAAAAAAAAAAAAAAAAGGTTTTATCTAGTAGCCTCTTCTTGAGAAAAAATACATAATTTATTCTGATTTTGAGGCAATTTTGTACCACAAAGATCCTTGCAGAGCTACTTTTTGGAGAGAGCTGCAAAAAGCTTACACATTAAACTGTAATCTTCACTAAATGTGCTCTCCACACGCTTGCACAATAGGAAGACTGTATTATTACCGTTGGCATTCATCAGGGAACAGACTGAGGAGACAGCTGAGCCAGTACGTCAGCTTTTACATGCTTACATATATTTTTATGTCACCCGCTTCACAAACGAAAAGGGAGAAACTTTTATTTCTTGCTGCTTATTTGCACAGTGGTTTGGTATTTTAATAACCTTGACTCAATGTGCCATTAAACAAGCAAGGAATCAAATGTTCTTAGAAATACGTACGGGCATGGCATTGTTCAGGGTGTTGTTGTAGACACAGGCTCTCAGTGAGTAATCCAGCATGCAATTTTCGAACAGCTGCAGTGATTCTGCCACTTTTTCATGAAAATCTTCCGCAGATTTATTAGCACTTGCAAAGTACAAATAATCGGAGTACAATCTGCGAATGAGATACGTGGAAGTAAATGGCGGAGGAAATGAAAGAAGATTTATTTACATGACAATGGCGAACAATTACATGAATCGAGGGAAAGGGTGCATGTGTGCAACATTGCCCTACCGACAGCCTGTTCAGCCAGCGACGCGTTTTCTGTTCATTCTGATGAGTTTTGGCTCAGAGTAACATCCACCCCAGGGAGATGCTAAACATCATCCCCGCTTTCAAGGTCAGCATCCCTTGAGAACGTGACCCTAGTAATTGTGTGAGCCAATATGTTCTCCTGCAGGCAAATTTTTCAAATGTATATACTTTAAATACGTGTTATCTATGAATGGTAGAACTGGTCTCAGCTGACATTGGTATCCCTCTATATTTGGCGCTCCACACTGCCATGGGTAGAAACAGTCCTTATCTCAAAAGTTTAAGTTGAAATCAAAACCAACAGAGGAATGGGATGGGTTAGAAAGAGTCATTTTTATGCGTTTACCAAGCTGGCCATCATCAAAAACAGGGAAAAGCCCAGATTTCCTAGTTTTGGCAGAAAGCTCCACCTCCAATCCCATATTGTTTCTGTGTTGACTTTCCGTCAAAACCTCCCGATTTACAGCATTCCACCGCTTGTTTTTTTTAAGCTGAAATATGACAGCTAGGCGAATGGTTCACATTTGTGCTCCAGTCCGCAGTGCTGCGTTCCCCAAGCAGTCCCACCTCTGCGCCGAGGACAGCAGGAGGTGGCCCCACGTGTGTTGGCACCTTGCAGGCAAGCAGAGCCCCGGCCTCAGCTGCTGCTGTGAGCAAGAGCCACCAGCAACGGGAATTTCTCAAAGTTACAGCAGAGGAGTCTCCCCTCATTGCACATTCTCAGCACCAGTTTCACAATTGCTCAACATCACTTCAAAAAAGATTATCTACACTCAAGTCCCTTTGGGGGGTGGTGGAGGGGAAACAACCCAAAACCTACAGGCAATACAATATCTACTGTAGCGTTAATCCCTGAAACCTTGATTAAACTTTTCCAAGATATACATGGTTCAAAAAGACAAAGGAAATGCTCTGACATGGCATAAATATTAGATTGTGAATCATCTGCTGAACATGGTACTTTAATTTTCTTTCATATTTAGGCTTAGAAACTATGACCAGGACCCCAACCATACTGCAGGATTTTGGAGACAGCTTTGTAACACTTGAGGAGTCACTTCCCCGAGTGTGTTTGCAGCACAAATATTATGCCTCCATAGTACCCACCTCTTGACACAATTCCAGAAATCCCAGAAAACTTTCGGCCTCTTTCAAAAAACACAAGTTTCTAAGAAATTACCTTAAAAAAATCAATTTATTTAGGTTTCATTTTATTGCTGCAGTAACCTTTTGTATTGCACCTACTTTATTTATTTTTTAACTTCCCTAGATTTCCACAGGTACTTAAAAATTCATCATTTAATTTAGAAAGTTTAGGCCCTAATCCAGCAAAGCACTTAAGCACAGGAATAGCCCCTCTGCACTCATTATTTATGTTAGTGTTTTGCAAAAACAGGATTTTAATTCCCATATGAAACAAACGAAGACTCTCTGTTCATTTGAAAAGGAACAAAAGAGATACATTTGTTGCAGTATGCCTTTAATTCAAATTTTTACATGTTTTTTAGAAGAAAAACCACAGCAAACTATCGAGATGAGGCAGAGGCACCCAGTACTATCTGTAGGAGTCACCAACTAAGAAAGACAAAGACTCTGATTTTTGTCCCGTTCTTCGCAGTCTGGTAAATGCTGTTGAGACAGTTTCCTTTAAACACAAAAACTCCATCTCGGAGCAGAGGGAGGGTACTGATCAGGCAGCTTATCTCAAAGTGATGCCCACCAGCGCTTGAGGACCACAACCACGGCAACACGTGTGTCCTCTCCCTCCGCACCGGTAGACCTTGGATCCCTCATGCTGCACCCACCGAAGAGCCACCACCCCAGCTCAGGGTAGGAGGATGAGCTGGGGAGAAGCTAAGGGGCGAAGTCAGCTGACTTCAACTAAATTAGGCACACACAGCAGTACCTCCTGCTTGCAGAAAAATATGTACGTCAACAAGACTCGGGCTTGCCCAGCTTGTCCCAGTGAAGGCAGGACTGACCGCTCCTGGCAGAGGAGGTGAAAAGCTTCGTGCTGGGGGAAATCAGCCAGCAGGCATCAGGTACAGCATAGGCCTGGCTGCAATTTTACTTAAAAAGGTTTAATATGACTGCTTAGTATTTCTAGTCACCCATTAAAATAAACGCATCATTTTTAAGACTTGCTGACATCTTATGGAAAACCACTTTCTTGAAGACAAGTTCTCTCTCTGCAGGGCAATTGAGATTTTTCTATATTTCTTTCCATCTGTTTTTAATTCTGGGGACATTTGCCTGGAAATAAAACCTTTACCAATTAGGATATCAGCTGTTCCGGCTACTTGAAGTCATTACTCTCAATCATCATCCATTACAATGAAATAATGACACCAGTGACACCCACCATCACAAACCTTGCTGCCCTCCAGATATCCCCCATTGCGGGGTAGACCTGACCCTGTGCAGGTTAGACCAGACCCTGTGCAGCACCCACGTCCTCCTGGCTACTGCAAGGTCACTGCCCTGGCTGCCCTGCATCCCCGACGGAGCTGCCCCCTTCTGCCACGGTTGCTTTTGCTCCTGCAGTTGAGATGAGCTAACACCCACAAAGGCATAGGGAATTGTAAACAAAAAGAAACCAATTTATCATAAATCCAGTAAGGGAGATGAGGCTGACTTCTTATCTCACCCTTATTAACGCTGGCAGAGAGCTACACCCCCCTTACAGAGGGTGGTTAAAGCAATCAGGGAATTTGCCGGTCATTTACATGAGGAAGCCACTTCAGCCAGCTCTCTCGCGTAAAATTACCATCTCTTAAATCCTGAGGTCAGAAGATGCCGTTCAAAGTTGAGAACTGTACTTCTTGACACAGGAGATGGGAAGCACTCGCACAGTTCTGCCTCTCGCAGGTAGCCGTGCCCTGCCAAGCCCTACCATCAGGGAAGCTCGTCAAGGAGCACCCGTCCCTTCCTGCTGCCAAGTCGCTCTGGGCGGCTGCAGACCATGCCTGCCCTTCTCCCAGTGCCCGAGCCCTCTCCAGAGCCTGGTCCCCATTACCATCCGCATCCCCCTCTCCTCTTTCCTGGGTGTTCCTTGGCTTTTCCCTTGAGCGCTGACCTGGCTCTGAGTATCCTGAATATCCCTACAGAGCTACACAGAGAAGGAATTCACACCCCCTTGGTCTGGTCCTTCTGGACTCTGCCTCCATCCCCTCCACCCCTCCCCGTGACCCTCATCGTTATCACCCTCCTTCAGAGGACAGCGGAAAGAAACGCCCTAGAATTCTGGAGGAAGATTGGAGAGAAAAAGTGAAATGCAAGTGGCAAGAAGGACATTGGTGGCTAACGCAATGGGGAACCATTCAAGGACAGCCCACAGCTCTGCAAAAGTAGAGCCCTTCCTCTGCAGACAAAGTCAGGAAGACCAAGGACGAACTCCTAAGCAGCTGTTAGCTGCGCACGCTAAAATTCTCTAGGGAAGCTTTATACGAGTGTTGCACCAAATGTTTTTAAGATTAGAAAAAGGTTGTATCATTCGCTGAATCTGGAGCTATTTGAAATCTTTTAATTATTTTGAACGGTGTACCCCTTGAAGACATAAACCTTATTATTTAACATGAATTGAAACATTTCATAGGGCTGCTTATGCCGAGACATGTAAATGCAGTGCCATACCCAGTCTAGCGGGCCCTGCTGGGAAGCAGGGCGTATTGGCGCAGGTAATGGAGTTATATTGCATTTGGCAACGTATAATTTTTTTTATTTTTTTTCCCAGAGTAGCTCAAGTGTCCATACACGGCACTCACTGTGGCATTTACGCTCACATGCCCCTCTTTAGAACACTATCACAATTACATACGCCAAAATACACAGAACAAAACCCCTTGGCAGCTCTCATCATATATCAAGTAACTCTGTCAAATACCATGCGAACATTTATTTGCATCCAAGACAGCTAGAGTGAATAAAATTATTATAGTAAGTAATTATTCTTGCATATTTCAGCAATGTGATCCTTGCTCACCTTTCAACTGGGTCTCTCAGCATGATGATAAGTTTGGCATTCGGTTGGAAGGCATGGATAAAATCCTGGATTAAGAAGGGAGGTTCTCCTTCGGTACTGTTGTCATAAAAGAAAATCCAAGCGTTGTTGTCCCACATGGTCGAGGCACTGGCCTCCCCTGGAAATTAAAAGCATCTCTGCTAGTAACTCCCTTCGTTCTTTGTATCAGAGTAGAAATCACTTGAATTTTTAACTGGTGTAGACTGTTTGAGATTCACTTTATTGATTTCAACATACCTTGCTGGTCCTCGCAAATCGATCCGGCTAACGCTCCCCATAGCCAGAGCAGTCACACTGCCTTGTACCTTCGTGAGTGTAGCGATATATAGGCAGGTTTTATGTAATTCCACCCGAAATATCACTGTCCGCTAACCACACTGCTTCCTGTTAGTGGTTAACACATGCAAATATTTTTGATCTGAGCTGTAACGGACTGCTCAGGGCTTTGGCCCACCCTCCAGCGAGGAGGCAGGAGCTCGTCGCTGCCGAAAACTTGCCATGTTCTCTGTAGGACCCCAAGGGTTGGGTTTAACGCTCCTGACCTCAGAGAAGTAAGCTGCTAACAAATTATACAGTTTGACACAAGCTAAAGAAAAAAAAGCAGAAACCACCACTCCAGCGGATCAGTAGTGTTTAGAAGGTAAACAGGAGAGTTGGTGAGCACATGGGAAATATCGGAAAAAAAATGGCACTAGAAATTGAATTGTGTCACTGCGCTTTGAAATATCCCTTTTTGAGAATTACCCACTATCGGAGAGTTTTTATATAAGTGCAATTATTAATGTCGATTAAGTCAAATATATTATAACTATTATTATAACAATTTACTATTAGACAAAAGGTCTATAGAATTAAAGTAACACATTTAGTTAAATGCCAGATTCGGCTATCCTTAGTTTCTGAAGAAGCTTACTCTGAAAGTAATGCTACAGAGAGAAACACAATCAGTAATGTCTCTGCCAGAACAAGGTATATGATGCTTCAGCTGTTAAATAAATGATCTGATCAGATGTTTTAAATTGTGTAATCTTCCCTGTCTTTTTAAGTAATACTGGCATTTATGTGGCATGCTATTGTTTAATAAAACATATACAGAAGCTTTTTTGAAACTTCCACTCTTTGACAGCCTAATGAGAGCTAATTCTTGTTAATGAGGTTTTTTAAATCAAAAGGAATGAGATGAAAAAATAATAATGTTGTAGGCTTATAGACTTGCACATGATTTCCCTTTTTTTTTTTTTTTTTCCTCTCCCTCCTGGGAAAGTCCAATAAAGATTTTAAAAGATGGCCAAAACACAACATGAAAAAGGTACTGGCTCCAAACTTCAGCTTAACATAATGTGATTCATTAATAAAGTCTGGGAGTTGTTAGAAAACACATTAATCTTCTGTCATGTTCGTTTTGCCTCTTTTCAAAAGCAGGAGATCAGGTCCATTGGCTAAAGCTGGGTGTCCACAACAGCCCTGCTTTTCCATTCTAAATTAATTAGCCAAAGCACTACCTAATCACCGGTGGGCTTTGACTTGTCAATTAAAACTCAATTAGCCCAGCTCCCATGCTGAGTGTAGCAGAAACACAAAAGACTATATATAGGACAAGAGTTGAGATAGCTGCACCACAAAACCCTCACGCAGCTATTTCTGCGCTGTCAGAAGACAGTAGAATGCAAATGGGCACGAGCACTTGCATACGCGGATTTACAGAATAGTGCACTCCAGGGATGAGAGCGACCTTGGAAAGTCACTGCTACATCTCCGTGACGGGAGATGTTTGCCTAAATCATGCCAAGATCAATGTCTATGACCTCATCAAGCCATCTCTTCCTCTCTAGAACAGTTTTTCTGATCTTCCTTCACCCTTCTCTGCTCAGTAGACCTCTGATTGTATTTGATGCTCTATGGATTTATTCCAATTCTCTCATACATAGTGACCAAACCTGAGCATAAGAACACCTGCTTACGCGTGTGCTATCTGACCTAAATAAAATCAACGCATTTACACATAAACGGCCAGATTCTCTTAACACCACAGACCAGAGCACTCCACAGAAATTGTTGCAGCTGGATCAACTGCCACCACCAAAAATCTGCAGGCAGCGCACGAGCAAGGGAAGATCACAGGCACACGACCGAACCACGCTAAAGCATTAACAAGGACTCAAGGTGCTGCTCTAATGCAGTCAGTCCAGGGTAGCCTGGGTTCAAGATGGCAAATCTTCCCAAAACAAGATGCCTGTCCAGAATTAAGGAGGAGGGGATATTAAAAAAACACCATTATTCTGGTCCCTGATTATAATTTTAATTTCCTGAAGCAGCCAAAAACACTCCTGACAACTTGACAGTGTTCCTTTCTGTTTTATAACACAGATTTAATATCTGCAAAGAGAATGAGCTATACTAAACATGAGATAAAGTAATCACTACTATAGTAATTATGTCAAATTACTGCAGTGCAAAAATATATTCATTTTCTTATGGACTTAAAGAACAATGAATTACTAAATTGCCTAAAGAGGAGAGGTATAACCTCTTTATTCAGACATTAAAGGGTTAAAATCTTACTGTGTTTTCACAAGACATTCCTCTGAATTAATCCTATTAATGATCACAAATAAACAAGTCCTGCTCAGAATGCCTAAGGCTAGATCTGTGTTGTCTTCTTTGCTCCATCTCTAAGCAGATGTTGGGTTTTTTGGGGAAAATGCAATTATTACCCACTAAGTATAATATCCAGAGAGGCTTAACTTTTCAAAATAATGTAACATGATGAACTACTGAAATGTTTATAGCTTTAATTCGATTTTTCTTTCTAGTCATCTGAAATAAGAAAATGGAGGATTCCGAGCAAACCTGATATTCATACAGATTCATTTTAGAATAGCTAGCTTTGTTTTGTTTTTTAACAAGGTCGTAAAAGGCTGACTTAATGAGTATAATAATTCAGGACTTTTCCTGTAAACTTAATAAGAAAAGTGAACAGAACCTTAATGAAACAAGAAATGAGACTACAGGAAAAAGAAACACAAAGTGAACTCTAGAAAAAGCTGTAACAGGAGGTAAGTAATCAAAGATGTACGTTGCCAATTAGATTAGTGAATTTAATTAGTATAAGCACTTCACCCATGAAAGGACAGGAGATATTATTGTAAGAAGGAGGAAAATGTGCAGATGTCCTTGATGGCAACATTTCTTGAGAGCCCATCTTGCAAATTTTGCTCAATGTTAAATATTTAATAAAGTGAATGACAGACTTAAATGGAGGCTAGGGAACTACTGAACAAATGTGACTATAGCCACGTCTCCGGTTTAAACAACGTAAGACATCGTCACCATTTCATCCAGCCAACAATAGGGTAAATTTTTTTGGTTAGAATGAGACCCCAAAAAATTATTCTGAGGGTATTCCCTCTGCAGGCAGGCAGCAATAATCTTGCCTCTATTTTCTGTAGAATAACAACTTCAGGCCTACTTGAAAAGTCTCTTTTCAACAGGGGACTGTCTCTTGCACACCTAGTATTTTCATGGAATGTGTCTGGTTTCCCTGGGAAATTTTAAGGTGACAGAGTAAGCTTGGCAAAACTCTCTTCCCCTCCGTTTTCTGGTTTTAGCAAACAGTAAGAGCAGAATTTAGAAATTTCTGATGATGTTCCTCATGGGCACTGTAAATGGACGGCACTATGGATGACAGCGGATGACCATGGTGTATTGACCACTGTGTGTCCTGGAAAGCAATCCAGGGATCCCTCCCTAGAGCCCAGTCCTAACCACAGACTTCCATAAAGTACAATACAACTGCATTTCTAAACCATTTTTAATGCTGATCAGGTAATTTAATATCAACTGAAACTGTCAGATTACCTTCAAATAGTACCCTGTGTTGTGCCTCTAGGTTCCACACCTGAAAAGAAATACCATGCAAGGTAGCTTCAACTTGACTCTGTATTCCTGCTCTTGAAGCTTGCACTATCTTTGCTGTTAACAAAACAGCTCAGGAATTTAATCAGTACATAAAGGGGGCCTACGAGAAAGCTGGAGAGGGACTTTTTTACAAGGACATGTAGCGATAGGACAAAGGGTAATGGCTTCAAGCTGGAAGAGGGGAGATTTAGATTAAATATTAGGAAGAAATTCTTCACTCTGAGGGTGGTGAGACCCTGGCCCAGGTTGCCCAGGGAAGCTGTGGCTGCCCCATCCCTGGAGGTGTTCAAGGCCAGGTTGGACGGGGCTTGGAGCAACCTGGTCTAGCGGGAGGTGTCCCTGCCCATGGCAGAGGGTTGGAACTGGATGATCTTTAAGCTCCCTTCCAACCCAAACCATACTATGATTCTATGATTTCAGTCGACCATAGGCTACACAGGGATGAAGACACAAAAAATGGCGGTCCTTCTTCCTACATATATCTTATATTGGAGCTTGAGAAGAGCCGCTTAGAGCTGTGTTGATGTCATGGAAACTGTCTCCAGTCAGCTACAGGATTTCTACAGCACCCACCGAGTGTTGTAATACCACAATCAGTGTGTTATCCCAGACACGTTGCTACAGCATTTGAACCTGAAGCTACAATCCTGTGGCTACAGGCAAACCCCTTGTAATGAAAACAAAAAGAAAACAGTGTTTCAAGGAGTCACCAAGGTCACTCTCACTCTTTTTTTTTAAAAGAGATTTAATTAAATGCTGATTTTCATCAGACATTTATTGCTTGCTCAGGCATTTTCTGAAGATAATCACAACTTTTTATCAAAGCAAGTAACCACCCTCCAGGAAAAGGCAAGAACTTCTGCACTATGCACGCAGAGCAGAGAAAACCAACATCAGGGGCCCTGGGCTGTGAACCATTCACGCCTGGGAAAATGCCCCTCTCATGCCTCAGCCACAAACCCAACCTGGAGCTCCAGAGACATATTTCAGAGGCTGTAGTTACCCTACCAATTATGATGTTGTTCATCTTGCCGTGCTCTTTTGCCGCTTCGCTCTGCAGCACACCCTGAATCTGATGTGCTGCTAAGTCAAACAAATCGAGGTAATCTTCCACCGGGTAGCGATCATGAAACCCATCCCTCAGACGAATGATTCCTAAAAACAGTGAAAAGAGAGAAGTTTATTAAAGAAAAAAAAAAAAGCAGGGCAAGATTAACCGCTGATGTAAATCAAGATGGCTTCATTGACATTGCTGGCACTGAACCGTCTAACATCAGCACAAAATTAGACCGATGAAGTGTAATGCTCAGATAAAAGTGCCAATAATGAAGTAGCTGAGATTCAAGATACTATACAATTAAGCCATAAATTCACAGTGATAGGAAATATCTTAAGTGTTCTGTTTTATAGTTCCTGCACGAATAGCTTGCATTTATTTTCTTCTAAATTTAGCTTTTGGAATGAATATAAAAGACCAGATCCTGCTTTCATTGCACCAATATAAATTGAAGTAATATTGGACTCCCACTAGATTTACTGTGTTGAGATTGAGAACAGGCTCTGATGCCAAATATGCAAATCAACATGCACTTATCAAAATCAGAAAACTGGGAAATCATTCATATTTTTGTCATTCACAAGTATGAAAACAAAGTTCCATGACAACGTCTTATTTTTCTCCTCTCCTTCCCTACACTCCAGGGTGTGTTCAGTATCACCTTCTCCCTGCATTTCTCAGCATCTTGAGCCACATCTGTGATTTTTATACTCCTTTTCTCACTCTTCTTTCCAACTCTGGGCTCACTTCTCCACTTTATGTACATGCTCCCCGTGCCTGTCTTTGCATTCTTGCTTCTTACCATACCACAAGAGAGTTTCTCAAGCGAGTAGAGGTCGAGGACAGCAGTGGGAAGGCAACGGAGCAGGAGTAAAGCTAAGAGCATAGAGCAGGATTTCTCAGCTCTTCCTTTCCTGTTCCCACAAGGCCAATAATTATCAATTATATGAGAGGAAAGCTCAGCAAGGGAGTTCTTTTGTCCATTCCCTCTGATTTTCCCCTTTAGGAAAGTGGGATTTAATGAGGGTA
>VYXH01011595.1:288784-322021 GCA_013397275.1 Burhinus bistriatus | reverse complement strand
CAGATTGCCTTGGTTTGTTGCCACCCCACTCATGGGAATAGAAACTGTGGCTAAGAGTCAGGAAAGAGAGACAGTCAAGCTGGGACAAAGTCCTGTAGAGCATCAACCATCCCAGCAGAACAGGAAAGCAGTGATTTGCGAAATGGGGCCTCCCCAGGAGGGCTGTTTAGCCTCAGCTGAAATTAGTCAATCTCATAAAAATCCACTGAATCAGAGAATGCCATAGAACAAAGAGACTTTCTTCTCCAGATAAATGTTACAAACTAAACCAAGTTAATAGCCAGGAGAACAGGAGCCATGCCCACTAGCTGGCTTATGAAGGAGGCTGTCTCGGTTTCACTTGTTAGTCTATTTGTCATATTCTCTTTTTTTTCTTTTTTTTTTTCTTTTTTTTTAATAGTAACCATTAGCTAAGGTACTGTTCAGGCAGAGAGAAAGGACTGAGCCACCAGGAGCGGAACTTAATCTTCCATTCTCAACGGCAGACAGTCTGAGATGATGATGGGAATGTCATCTCAACAAATCTCCCTCCCATGACATCCCAAGCTCTGCAATCTTTCCTCATTCTTCAGCTTTACAAAATAACTTCAAAAATTTTAATTATGCAAAGAAAGCTCTCTTCAAGGATCTGCACTTTGTCTCCAGTGGCTGACCACAAGATCGTGCAAGTGGAGAGTTTGTGAATGCCAGCACGGAGATAAGAGTGCATCCTTGTTCTCTAATTATACACACTCCGGCCTCATTTCTTACACTCTTCTGCCTGTTTGGTAGGCCCAGTTCTGAGCTTTAGTGAGTCCAGTCTTGCTTCAGTGAGGTTGGATGCACCACTTCCTCCAACATTAATTCCAAACATTTATTCCTGGAGGTGTTCAAGGCCAGTTTGGATGAGGCTTTGAGCAACCAGGTCTAGTGGGAGATGTCCCTGCCCATGGCAGGGGGGTTGGGACTAGATGATCTTTAAGGTCCCTTCCAACCCAAACCATACTATGATTCTGTGATTCTATGTTGAAGCTAATGTAGATGCAGAGTACTATTAGTATAAAGAATTTTAGCCTAATGTATCAGTTTGGTTCAGCCTTTCTTGCCAGTGCTGTCATGGAAGACACAATTTTCCACAGATGGTTTTGCTGAAAGTCCCTCCATCTGCACACCCAGAGACAAGAGACACGGCATTCGCACTGGAAGGCGTCCAAGTTGAAAATCCCCTTTCTTCACTGATCTGACTTTTCACCTTCAGGTCAGGAGGTAATTCTTATCATTTGCCTTCAGTCAGCTGCTGACTGTGATGGATGAGTGCCTTCTCATGGGACTTCAGGGGGCCCCAGGATGCTTCTCTTGTTTGACTTTGTAACTAGTCCAGCTCCCCCCTTCACACAGGTACCTCCTAGGAGTGTCTCCTAAACTGGATCAAATTATCTCAAAAGCAAAACTGTATTTTCATCGTATTGCTTTAACTATTAGTTTATAACAAACATTTAGAAAATGTCTACAAAAGTATTTTAGACACTTTCTTTTGACATTTGCAAAGGAAGAAAATACAAATTCTAAGATGAAATTGCAGCTCTGTGGCTGAGCCCTCCTTCTCACTGAGCGGTGAGGATCAAAGTCCCCTTCTGCAGGAGCTCAGAGGTTCTTCTGAGCTCCAGGGCACAGGGAAGGGAGATGGAAACAGGAACACCACACGCAGGAGAAATAAAAATTGAAGGTACAACCCTGAAATAAAGAACAGAAGCAGCACTGCAGGTGTCCCGGTCCCTCAAAAAGAGTCCTTCCTTGCTGTTAGCTATGGCAGTTCATTAGAAGAGACAGCTTCCCTTTTCAAGGAAGCTTAGACAAGCACCAAAGGAAAGTAGTGATGCAAAGTTCTCATCGAATGACCTACCCCACAGTGCTAGGTTTTCCCTTGTTCCAAAGGCAGCATCTGCAGTAAAGCAACAGCAACAGCAAAAGATAATGTCACCACAAAATAACCAGTATCTTCCTCTTGGAAATAGCAGTATCACTGAAAAGCCTGTGATCTTTGATACCAAAGTCATACCAAGTGTGGGCATACCAGCACTTAACAGCTAGACCCAACAGTGGGAAAATCCAGAGCCTGGGTGGAATACCGCAAGCACTATATGCATCAGCATTTAGAGGAAAGCACTAAGCACACAGCAGAGTCAGGAACTGAAACTGGGTCTTCTGCATCTCATCTAGTCTCTAACCACAAGATTGACCTTCCTTGGCGCCCAGGGAAGAGAGAACAAGAAGGACATAAACACTTCAGATGGATAAAACGATGCACTCGGTCCCACTGCCCTCAGACAGCCGTTGAAGGTGCAATCACGACGAGTGGATGCGTCTTGCTCCAGCAGGTCATAACTTCAACTACTGAAGTCTGCCTTCAGATACAAAGGGTCACTTCATGAAATATTGATGTCACCCAGGAAAAGAGCATCAAAAAGATGTGCAGGTTCCTTGGTGTGAGAGAGCTTTCTCACGCAGAGCATCTCTACCGTTCATCTTTATTGCTTGACTAGAGCTGGAACAGTAACGAAGCTCCTACCACAAAGCACAGTTGTATTTATTGAACCATAAGGACTGAAGCCATCCACATTTCAAATACTGACCCACCATTTATTCATGTAAGGCAGACTTTACAGAATTTTGCAACGCAAAACTATCAGTGCTATTCTTTAAATCTCCCATCACAACCTAATACTTCTTTTTCCCGCTCTTAAAAATTGACAGAGTTAGTTTTATCTGGTGTTTTTATTGTTTTCCCAGATTTTCCAAACCACTGCAAATAAACCAAATTAAATCTGCATCATCTTGAAAAGTTTAACCCAAAAAAAGCAGGCTGGAACCTACTAAGCATCTATCACTTGGATTTTTCAAAACCATTAGTTCCAGTGGTTTCAAGGAAGGTCAATATGGAGCAAATCCATAAATATCATCCCAAATATACACAAGAAATGTCAAAGACATAGACACAACTCGCCTGAATACCAGAGGACATGCTTACTCACCAAACCGTTTTCTTGTCCACCAGTGTGGCTCTTTGATTGCTGAGAACCTAACGTCGGGGTGCAGCCTGAGCCGGTCGTACAGGTCCGTCGTGCCACACTTGGGCTGGCCAATGATGTAGAAATGGGGGAGACAGCGCAGGCGGTAGTGTTTGTCCTTATAGTGGTACAAGTGGTTCCAAAATACCTTCCTGAGGTAATCAAATATGGTTCGAAAGCGCTTTGAATACAATGCATAGGAATTTGTTGCATAAGGATCTGTGGTTGTGTTTCCTCTGTACTCTTCATACCAACAAGGATTCTTGCTATTTGGAAGGAATTTATTAGGAATTACTGAAAACATCTGCAACATAAAGAACAACAATTTCAGTCAAGGCAGCAAAAATTGACAGTTACAATTTTCTAACTTAGCACAGTAAGAGAATACAACAGAAACACTACACGGACCTTTTTAACCCTTTTTTTTTAACTACAATGTTGACCTAACTTCTTCTGATGACACTGGAACCAAATACTGTACAAAGCGTTGGACTGGGAGAGGAGTATGCTTACAAATCCTTTGATTTTAAGGCCAGAAAGGACCTCAATAATCCCCCAACTCCTCTGCAACCCCAAGAATTAATTTTTAAGTCAAACATGTAATACTCAAATCAAATTAACTTCCAGTTTTTAACTCTGAAATACAAGGTTTGCAATGACTGGATTTTCAGGAAGGCACACTGGTAATCAGTTATTAGAAAGGCTTCTTTCCTATTTATCATTTAAAGTGACTGGCAATTCTAAGTCAGACCGATTTTGCATGAGACAAGGTAAAAATTCAACAAGCTTGTACAGGTATCAGAAGACTGCCTGATCTTTTGTTTCAGGTGTCAAGACCATTTATATAACTCACCTATTTTGCCCATGACTCAGAAGGACATGATCTATAATATCAACTTTTCAGCTGGTGTAAATCAGGAGACTCTAGATGGTGTAAATCACTCTATGAACATCTGAGCATATCAGTTGCACTTTTTTTAATCTCAGTAAAAGACTGACCCCAAAAATCTTAAAATAAGCAAGTGTACAGCATTTTCAGATACACTTTAATTCATACTTACATGTGGCTCTTGTTTCCTCAGCTCTTCTAAATCAGGACGCTGTCTTGTTATAAACTCTATCTTTGAAGTAATAGTGTCAATAATTAATTTAATGCTTGGATAATCCTTTACATATGAAATATTCATTTTAGAAGGCTGGTAATGGTCTTTCATGTCACTAAGGCTTTCATTGTCCATTAAGCTTGGATTGCTAGTAAAAGCTCCGTAATGGAAGGGAGATGGTATTAACAGCAGGCCATGCTTGGCTCCAGTCAGTATGTAGGATGCCATCACTAGAGTCATTATAATCAACCCAAATATTAAGCTGCATAGCTTCCCCTTCCTCAAGCAGAAAAATCCATTCCAGCTTTCACTGTGATCAGTCCTCACTTCCAGAACCGCAAGCAACTTCATCTGCTTGCTGTCGGTGTACAAAGGGATCTTGTTTTCTCCTTTGCAAACAGGACACTTCTGGTTATTATGATTAGGTCCACGGCATCTGAAACACTGTCTGTGCAAGTCATTTGGTAATAAATGTATGCAACAATTAATACAATACCTCATATTACTACTGTTAAACTCCTGTATTAATGAGCCAAGCACAGCCATAAAAATGTTTCTGAAGCATATGAGTCATCTTCTGTAAGTCTGAAATTATTTAATTCCTGGAGTGATTCTATGACTACTCAGCAACACAAAAGGACAGGTTTAAACCAGAATAGTTAAAAGCACTCAAAAAGTGACATATGTCATATAAAGAAAAAAAAAAAACCAACCACCAACACACAAAAATAGATGTACTATGGACGTGGTTTCCAAGAATTTGGCTCAGTAAGAGGAATGTGGGGAAGTAAGAATCAGCTACACAACTGGCTCAAGTTTTTCCCATTGAACAAAATGAGAAGGAATAACAATCGTTATGTAGCGTGAAAATATGCAAAAAACAAAAATAACTCATTGTCTACTGATTTATGCTGGAAAGGCAAATATGGGTAGAAATTCCCAGGTATTCTTAAAACAAGTGGGTTCCAAATCGGACTGCTGTTATCGGAAGCTTCATCTTTCCAGAGACAGCTTCATAGACTTGCACTGCACAGCCTAAAGAAACAAAGACATATATATAGATACACACAGAACGGCAGACATAATATCTACAGTCACCTTCATTCAAAGCCATAGCCAAGTACAATCTGCCACAATTCCACAACTCTATTTGAAAGATGTCTCCTATTTGCCAAGTATATTAATTACAGCACTCAGGATATTAAACCCAGGAAACGTTTGGCTTCAAGTTCACGGCAAACTGCCCTTTCTTTTCAATCACCCATCCGCTCACATCAACCAAGAGTTCCTACCACAGGTAGCACTACACAACTTCCCTCAGCTGCTCGCTAACCTTTCTAACAGATGTTAATCTGCTCTTTAAATATGGAAGCATTTTTTGACAGTGTCCAGTAACACAGGTTTAAATAGTCACCCTCTATCTGTGCATGGGGATCTTAAATTAACTGTCCCGAAGTGGGGTAGGACCCTAGTTAAGAGAACAAGGCAGGGATAAGATAACGGTCTCCTTTTAAGCGTATGAGATAAAAAGCTGAACAAAAAACCCAAAAGCCACAGGTAAAACATTCAGCAAATGAAAAGATTAAATAATAGACATGAGCTCATGACAGGATCTCTGGTTTCTGGACCAAATGGTTCCGGGTCGAGAGTAGCCACCTGCGATCCACTGCAAAGCCACCAAGATACTTTCAGCACTAGCAGTCGAACTCGTTTTGAAAACATAGCACTCACTAAATATGGCAAGACGTGTCACTTAAATGAAATGTACAATCAGTGCTGCAACTTCAAGGCAAGACCCTGGGTCCAGCAAATCCTCTTAATGGCGTGCACTTTGGTACGGGACAGGAGCAGATGTCCCCTTGCTACAAGGCAGCCACCAGGGGCAGGGACTTGAGCACTCATGGGTCCCATGAAGCCCTGCAAGTTCCTACAGACCAGGGGCTGTAGCACCCTGCTGCATGGGGTACATGCCATCCTCCTTTAAACACTTCAACACCACGGCTGCTTACAGCCAAAAAGTGATGGGAGCTGTTTAGAGTATTTATGTCAAGCTTTGGTCTTGGTTTGAGTGCGTGCATGCTTGGCTTTCCAGGCAGCATTCAGAGCAGGGACACTTAAAGTCACAAAAAAGTCATCAGCTTAAGGATGGTCTTAATTAAAGCATATTAATTAATTAAAGCAACCAGGTCTACTGGGAGGTGTCCCTGCCCATGGCCGAGGGGTTGGAAGTAGATGATCTTTAAGGTCCCTTCCAACCTAAACCATTCTATGATCCTATATTTATGCATAGTTCCTCTAGATTTTCTGTTTTCATAGGTTATTAAATACCTTACTAGAGCTACCCACATTTTAAGTTCAAAATCAACTCTCTATTTTGAGAAGCCAGATTATCAAATACAAAAATTCACAGTTAATATACCTTCTTCTATATACTAGAAAATATTTTTATTTTGTAGAATTATTTTTCTGGGTGAACTAAAGATAGGAAATACTTTAAAGCAATCTTGAAAAGTCAGAAGCAAAACAATAAACCAGCACAAGATAAAAGGGAAAAGAAAAAGATGGGGAAAACCTGAGGGACAGTAGTAATGTATGGCTGTGACTGGCAACTTCTATTTTAGCTTTTGTAACCTGATAAAGACAGAACTTGCCTTTAGTCCCTGGGAACAAAGATACCTTAAGGCTTCAGTGCTGTGATGCTCCTTGTCTACCCCATTGTGGATACCCGCGAAAGCAGAGACCCAGTTCCTCCTCAACACCTCCAGCATCACCCAGGACCTGGTCTGCCACAACCGACTTTTCAGCCCTTCCACAGACAACCCCAGTATTAACCTGAATAATTACCCTGGAGGTTCAATACAAACAGTTTTAACCATATTTTGACTAAGTGGCTCAATATTGCCTCCGAAGAACAGAAGCAGCACTGCCCCTTTGGTGCGAGGCCAATAAAGGGCCCACGGGCTCCACACATAAAATATAACACTTTATTGCAGATAAAAGCAGCAGTTGAAGGAGTTGGAAGAATTCAGAAGCACGATAGCTTTACCTGAACAGAATGACATCTTTTGCCCAAAGACTATGGATGATGAAATGCTAATTAATTAATTTTTTTTTCAGATGAAGTTAATCTGTGTTATAATTAACTTCACTAGACCAGAGAACCAGCTCATTGCTTTATGGGATATCTAAAGGTCCAACATTCACTTTTACTACTTAAATGAAAATACATTTTCTAAGTCACCTTAATCAAAATGTGAAATAGAAGAGATGTTTGACAATTCACACTAACAAAAAGTTAGTGTACTATCAGAGTAACACAAAAAAATCGGCACCATTATAATTCTCATATAGGTACAGTTCTCCCAAGTTTAAATAAACCTAAGTAACAGTGTACAAATTTTTTTCTCATGACTTTATGCCAGTGGCTGCCTTCTCTGGACCCACAATAATTGCTCCTTCTCTACAAAAATCCATCTTGCCTTTTAAGGCTCAGAAATGTTTTTTCTCTTCATTGTTTCCAAGCATCTTTCTTTCTTCCCTGTCCTACAGTGCTCTTTGTTCCACCCAAAAACATCTAACTTAACTCATCCTTTTCACACCTCTGTCTTCAGCAGAAATCTTCCTGTCTGCCTTTGTCCCTTGGCTCCTGAGAAATAACATAGACTTACACATTTCTGAAGTACACATTTGTGTAATGACCAAGACACCAATAATGAAAATAATTTCTCATGACGATACAATGGATACACAGAGGATCCTCTCATTACTTCTACAACACACCAAATCACAGAAGTACAATCATTACTAATTATGAGTCCCAGAATTTGGCTAGTTTGCCTTTAGCTTTTTCAACACTAATTTTTAATTCTCAGGAAACATAGCTATAATTCTAGATAATAACTCCTGGTTCATCCCTACAAAAGTGACCAGATCAAGTGGGGCAGTCACGTCAGATCCGACATTAATCATCATTCTTCTAGCTGCATTTTTGTATGAGACAAAGTGCTTGTGTAAAATTATTTGTATTCTTCATGTTTCTCCTACCTAACACTGTCACATAGCGGAGGATTTCTGCAATCAGGGCAAGCAGACTGTGCCTCAAGGACTCGACAATAATTATTTAGATAAATACTGAACAAAAGTATTTGCAAAATACCTTCCTACAAAGAAAAGTTCATTTCCTTAATGAGTTTATTCTACAAGTCAGATGAGGCAGACACAAACTGTAGCATAATCATTACTGACTATATTTAAATCAAAGGGAAAGAAATCAGTCTAAGACTTCTCACAGAAAATAGTCTTAAAGACTTCTCTAAAGAAATGGGCCTGTGATGATTTTGACAGAAGTTTGAATGACTAGAGAGGCTAAATCAGATTCATATGTGAAATATTAAACCCAGAAAGTTTATGCTTCTTATACATAAAATATCTCCCCCACCCCCCCGAACCCCATCCAAAGACTGTCCAGAAGGAAAAGAGAAGCTACGGAAAGGATCCAAGACTTAAAGCAGGAAAGAGCTCAACGGTTGTCCAAACACCACCGATGGCCCTAATGGCTGGAGAGGAGGACGAGGAAGGGAGGTCCTGACGTGAAGTGAAATGTTTGCACTTTGCAAGTAAACATTTCAGGCAGCAATGAGACACCTGAGCAAAGATTTTTCAAAGAGGAAACCAAGAAGACAGGAGACAGAAGTACTGTCAGGGCAGATTCAGACATCACCCACGGAGGTAATAGAGGAAATAATGAAAACAGAGGTAGTTCCAAAAAAAAGACTAGAAGAAGAGAGGAAGGAGATGAGGGCCCTCAAAACAAAAGAAAAGGGAGGTGAAAAAAGCACCTCTGAAAAAGATGCACGAAGAAGAGACTACAGGTTACAGTGGTAGTTATAGAAAGATCTGGTAACCAGAAAGCACCCCACAGCATCACTTCAATTAAATTTATCATGTGCTGCACGTTTGTTTTCATGTAATTCTTCCACCCTAAACTCCTCCACTTTGACACCCAGCGAGCATCTCAATATTCTCCCAGACCTCTGCTCTCCAGCTCCTTGCTGTTTATTTTCAGAAGGCCTAGTAACTATGCACTGTTTATTTAGGAAAAAAAAAAAAATCCAATTTATTTTCCAGTCCTCTTCTAACAGGGATGTGAAACTTGCTCAGTGATACTGATTGAACGGATTTATCCGAGATAGTTTTGCAGAACCAATTCAGTACTTGTATATTTGACATTAATTCTCAAATTTTTTAAAAGAGCCATCAGATATACATTACGGAATACAGAGTGCAGGATCTTAGAAAACCTACATAAGCTTCTCTGTCCCATCTTATGTCCATTTGGATTTCAATAAAATGCACTGGAATTTATTGAACCCTTCCCCGGTGCAGACACTTCTCATGAAACTCCATTACAAATATTACAAACTCAAGGAAAAACCATGCTAACTACATCTTTGGCAGCTGAGGAAAATGCTTTATCAGGAAACTCATATAGGGGAAACAAAAAAAAAACAAAAAGAAATATACTTAGGCTACAGTAAAACTGAGTTCTTAATCACACCAGTCATGAGGGAAAAATTAAAGTTCCACCAGCAACCATAACTCTGCCAACTTATGCATACACACTACAACAGGCTGCTTAATTAGATGATCAGTTTGACGACCTACCACCGGGCAATATGACATATTGCTCAGCTAATAGAATAGAGACGTTGATCATCTTTTTTTTTTTTATAACTGCTAGTTGCAGACATGCTGTTTTACATGATTTTCCACTGTCACGTTCATGTAATAAAAAAACCCCACTGTAATAAACACATAGAAATCAGGATATAATTCCCTACTGCCACTCCCTTCTCTTTACCAAGAAGTTTTTAATCAAAGTTAATTCCCCAGCCTTTTACCGTGCAATGAAGGGCGCCCACCAGAAGGATCTTTCCCCAGTGTAAGCAGCCCTTGTTTTCCTCATTCAGCCCAGGAAATCAAGACATCTACAGCATCTACAGTATCTTTTTGTTGTTGTTGTTTTTCCTTCCATTCAACATTTCCAGTAGTCATAACCACAGATGTACTTCACTTTTTTTTTTAATTTCAATACAGAAAGCAGAAGGATGTGAACTGCAGGCAGAAAAAAGCTTATGAGATCTGAGCTGGTAATAAACCATTTATGTCTTTTTATATTTTAGTTGCAAAACTGCTGTCGGTTCACTGGCAGAATATGACTCTCTTTACACAACAAGCAGCGTCTTTGTATATTGTTGAATAATGTAACATGTAATTTCCTCTTGTTGAAAAGAATGGTGAATTATTTATGATCATGTCTATACGGTATTTGTCTGTTGTATGTAAATGTATACCAGCTCTAACCACAAAGCAGAAATCAATGTCAACCTTTTCAAGCTCCTTGGCCAAAAGCAATCCTCCTCATAAAAATGACGCTCTTTGGGAATCTCCTAAGTAGGAAACCTGGATATAAGAGCTGACACACAGTGGAATGGGAAAAAAATGCATCGCTACCTTAGATTTCAACATACTCCCGCTGCAGCCAAGGGGACCTGCACCACTGTTTCAAACTGAAGAAGACTCAAGCTAACAAATATATTTATACGCAACAGAGAACTTAATAGCAACCAGGTGAGACCCTTTCCTTGCTAGTTTCCCTGTGCAATTCCTTCTGTATCCACCGTGTCCTGCTCATTGCCGTACAGGAAACTAGGTAGCATAAAAAGATAAAATCCACCAAAAATAAAACATGCAAGATTTTTCATCATTCACGTGTTTTTGTGCACTCCATAGAAAATACCTGAAATTCTGTTTTATTTCTTTTAAATAAACATTTCATAAAATTCCTCCCCTTTCTCTTAAAATATTGTAAGGGAAGACTGTAATCAAAATGGCTATAAAAAGAAATTACTTTCATATGCTCAGTCATATAACTAAAATTGTCCTCCTCTATGAATAAGATAAAACAGATGGAATAGATTTTACATGCACACACATCTTCTGGACATCGAAGTTTACGACCTGTTTTTCAGGTCACCAGACTTAATATGTAACGTGCTTTCCTTTTTTTCATAATTCTTTAAAATAAAGACAAAACAAACTTTTGCTAGTACTCTTAAGGCTAAGTTTTATACTAGCCTTGTTACTTTTAATCATATTCAGCTTTTCCTACTACCACATGAAAGAGTGGCATGCTGTTAACCTCTTACAAACACACTTCAAGTACACCAGTAACACATTTCTCAGCTTGGTGTATAGCTGTGTCTCTGTTTGACATCGGCGGAGCTACAGCACTGTGTTTCCTCGCTTCACACAATATAATTAAAACGTGGAACTCATTGAGGCCAAAAGTATGAATGCATTTGAAAGACATTAGACAACTAATGGAGAATAAATCTATCAATGGTTGTTATCCTCAACTCCCAGACGCTACAACGGGATGGGGATCAGAAAAATCTATTAATACCTGTTCTTACACGCTTTCACTGAGCATTTATTACTGGCCACGGCCAGAGGCAGGAGAGAGGGACAGAAGTATCTGTGTCGGTTGAAGATTTGAGCTGAGATTGTCCTGTCGGGCAGGTCACTGCCTGAAATATGGATGTCTAAGACAAGTTAAAAAATAATCCACCAACTCTCAGGTTACATGGGATGAAGCCCAGCCAAAGCGTGCCCCTCAGCTACAGCTCCCATGGATGGGCTCTGCAGTCTCATAAAACACATTTTCTTTTTTCTTTCTGTCCATTTTCCTGTTGCTGCTCATGTCAGGCATCACTTCAAGGATTTGTATGTTGATGTGCTCATTAGAGCAGAGAAAAATGGGCTCTTTTTCCCAAGGAATCTTATTACTTCTCAGCAAAAGTAAAAAACTAGAACTATTAATATACAGAAACACAAGAGCACTTCGTGTTCTTGCTCTGTTGCTTCCTTGTTATGGGAAGACCTTCAGCTCCTGTGATGTCTGTAATTTCGCCGTGTGATGAGAAGCAGTTGCACCACGAGAAGACACTTTAGCTGAAGCATCACCCAAAGCAAATACGTGGAACATGTCCTCTGCAGCAGGTAGCCCTTGGCCCCCTTCTTCTTGTTTAAATGAAAGCTACAGATGCTATAAAAATAAGCATAAGCACCTTTAGCAAAAATAAAAAAAAAAAAAAAAAAAAAAAAAAAAAAAAAAAAAAAAAAGATTAGGCAAAAGATAATACTGCTGGATCTCATCTGGTCAGTAACTTCTGAAGGAGCACAAGGCTCCTAATTTAACAATATCTAATGCCATTCTTTGAGTAACAGCTATGTTGTTTTAGCCATAGCATCCTCATTGTTTTCACTGATCTGGATAAACATTCCTACCGCCTAAGTGCCTTCCCTGTCAAATCAGGGAGATTTATTTAATTCAAATTCTCAGTTTGTGCTGTTAATGTTTTTTGAAATCTCAGAGCAAAGCTGATCCCACACCCTCCACAAACACTCCAGAAATTACCTTCCCTTTGGTAATATTTCACTCTCAAGAGCTCCTGCGAAGACAGGGCTGTCATTAGTCACAAAAAGATGTAGATCTCTAAGTGAAACACTGCCCACAACCATACCATGATAAACTTCCTATGACTCACATGAAGAGGAATGGAAACATGAAAGAGCAGAGTGAGGTTGGTAGAGTAAAACCTTCACAAAATTTTCATATGAAAAAAAAACCCCAAACCAACCAATATTTCACGGCAGTGCAGCACAACCACGTAATTCCTCTTCCATTCCTCCATCACCCGTTGCAATGTGGCCCATGGCAGCGGGGACCAGCTTTCTCCCTCTACAAGAGCAACTCAGCCCATGCAAGATACATTTATGATCTCCGGACACATAAAAAAACCTGCAAAACTTTACCATTACAGATACTTTTTAGCTATCGAGCTTACTGGAAGGGTCAAGGATTGAACCAGACTACAGGCTGCACAATGATTTTGCTCTCAGATTTTGCTCAGGTCTCTTCAGAACAAGCCAAAGTATTTGTACAAGTGTAGGGAAGTATTCGTACGGCGTGAGGAATTTCATCCTGTTAGTGGGCAGGTTGTACCGTTTTAATAAATAAACAGTACAAGTAATAAAACCTGACTTAAAAAAAGAAAAAGAAAACAAGATCAGGAAAGGAGAGGAATAATCGTAGATATTCTCTGTCCTGATTATTGCACACATTTGGCTCCTCAAGTTAACATTTTTGGAAATAAACTTTGCCTGAACTCCCGTCTATTTACCTCAGAGAAATCAACAAGCTGCCAGAAAGAAGATATGTCCGTAAAATGTGAATCATGAATCACTGACCTCTGCAACCTCCTTGGGGAAAAAAAAAAAAAAAAAAGGAAAGGAAAGAAAAAGTTAAAAAAAGTGCTATTGCCATGGTTTACAAAAGCAGCAGGACTCATTACAAAGCTCAGCAACCTCCTGCAGACCGAAGTTACATAAAGCTCCACTATTTGCCTAAAAAGCCTAATTTTTAAAAAAAATCAATAAATGCAACTCCCAAGAAATTATATAAACCCACTACAAACATTTTTAAGGCAATCACCTGAAAAACAGTCACATTCTAAAAGCTAGACTATCTGGTCATAACCCATGATTATACGTTCGACTTGCTGCACAACTGCTGAATGCTTGTTCAAGTGTAAAATATTCCTTAAAGGACCCAGTTCTGAAGCCTTTTAAAGCCAAAGAAAACCTCCTGAATCACCACTGAATCAGCAATCTTGCCTAAATAACAATTGTGGCTTATTCCATAACCCAGCTGGTTTCTTTCTCTCGAGATCTAATCCAAACACCCTCTGCTCCTTCCTCATCAATACACTTCCAAAGAAAATGGGAGAATGAAACAAATGACACCCTCCTTTTGAAAAAAAATCAGCAAACTCCCCTAAAATCAGCATAACGGTAGTCATTTCAATCAAATAATGATCTACTCTTATTATTTGTGCTGCAGTGCTCAGGGAATATTTACTGAGCTCAATTAGGGCATGAACACTGCCTGAATAAACAGATTATTGGAAGCAAGGAAAAAAGGGGAGGAGCAGTAAACAGAGCAGGAGACTGTCTTGGATCAGCTACAGCATGGCCATGCCTTCCCCCAGAAACCTGTTATTGCATCTGAAGTCTCATGCAGGTTCCTAGAAATTACCAGGGTCCAGCTTCTTGTGCTCCTAACATGCCACATCCACACGTTCTGATGTGGTATTGTTTGATTTGCCTTGGAAATGTGAAAATAATAATTAAGCTTGATGTTACCCATTTTTAATTGAAAATATTTTTCAGCAGAAAAAATATTACTAAAAAATTTAATGACTTCTCTGTCGTTTTTTTCTTTCTATTTCACGTGATTTAAATCACTCTAGAATCAGACCCATCATTTATTTTTGGGCTACTTGCAGAATAAAAAGTCCAGACAGGAAAATAAAACGCAACCAAAGCCAGCCAACCTCTGGCCTACTGATAAACTCCAAACTATATTATGGTCTGCCGACTAGATCTAAACTAGCATAGAGGCTTAGAAGGTAACGGACCGGTTCCTCCACATTTAAGGTAGGGATGAGATCTCGCCAACAATTCCTCCGCAGCAATACCTGCCTCAGATCCACCCAAGGTCCTTTTCCAAAAGCTCTTCCCATGCAAGATTTATCCTGAAGGTTTCATGAGAGCTGAAGTGTAGAGATTTGGGGCATCAGCACTGCTAATGGACTTCTCCAGAAACACAGACCCAAAAGCCCTAGAAGAAAAAAAGCACCACTGCCAGCCGCCCAACCTGTGGGACCACATGTCCCAAGCACTGTGAATCCATCACCCTGCATATTTAAGTCCTTCCTCTTGTACAAATGTGGAGCAAAATTCTGTTCTCGTGTATTTATAAGGATGCTCAGAGGAGAATTTTGCCTACGGTACATGCTGGTTTCTCAACTCTTGATCAAAACTTGCTGCCTATGATGTGCAACATCTCCAGCAATTCATCTTTTCACTTCACTTAGTTTCTATTCATCTTGCATAGGGTCTTGCTACAGAAACACTGACAGATTTACGTTGAATGTGAAAAAATTGCACACCGTAGAAAAACTTTTTTCTTTACATAAATTACTCCCATGCATGTCTCTCACAGAAAAGGCATTTTAAGCTAGTTTCAGAAATCATTATGCATGGTCGAAGTTTAGTATCTTTTCTGGGTTTTTTTAATTATTATAGTAACTGCGAGCAAACCTCCCAATGTATCCTACGCAGTCCTCAAGGTCATGCCATGAAAACAGAGATAAACCAAATGCATCCATCCTGTGGGGCTCACAAATTCCTCTCCCCAAAATCTGGAACCAGATTAAAAAGTTCTGGTATTTGGAATACGACCAGAAATCACATCTATTTAACAAAAAAAAAAAACAACCAGTCAGTCCCTCATTAAATTGATCGAATCACTAAGAGCCAGAACAGATACAAAATACTGATGATCATGAGAGTTAACTTTTACACCTTGCTAAGAAAAAGTGTATTTTCTTATATCTCCAGAAAGACACCCAATGTCAAAAATACGATGAAGACAGACATAGAAGGTTAAATCACTTATTCGGTGATTTAATATCAATGGGAATTCTCCAGACTGAATTTGCTCTATTTATTTTCTTTTGTTATGTAGAAAAAGGCAAGTAACCAAAGAGCTCACAGTAAAGGTAAAGGGATCACCTGAAATACAACTTCAGGTGCAGAAAGTGGCCGTGATAAGGCTGGTCTTGCCACCAATGTTTATATTACATCTTGAATAAGATCAAACAGCCATTCAAGTTTCATTCCCAACACAGGATATCACATTACTTTACAATAATAGAAATTCTTACCTACGTGCTCTTTCAAGGAATAAATCACACTATCATCCCACAAATCAGCCAAATTCCTGTTATAAGTCCTAACACGACAGGGAAACATGAAGCATGAAGGCTGAATGTGTTATGAAGCTGTTCCACTCCAGACATTTTTAACAAATAAATCCAGGGGGTTTGGGGGTCGGCAGGTGGGAAAAAATACCACGTCTAAATACAGCTCCCTTACGCCCTGTAGTCAAGCTGTAATCAAAAATAAATAAGTACTTATCTTCAGAAAACTCCAGAGGAAAGAATCGTTCTAGTATTGACAGAGTCCACTTATCAAATGCCGGCTATTTTTTGTTCGGCATTTCTTTCTGACAGCTGCCCATCCTGCTTTATTTTCAGGCTTCCAAGTCTACTTCATTGCTTGAGTCTCTGGACAGAGATTGCTGTGATTTACTCAAATAGCTCTTCGGCAGCAACTTGCTCGATAGCAATATGGGGTTTCCCTTCACGCAGAGCTCGGTTTGGTGAGGACAGCGTGCTCGTTCTCATCACCTTATCTGAACACGGGGAAATTGCTCTGGACAGCCAATTTCTCTGTGTCGGCTGCAACGTGAGGTCTGAGTGACTGCATCCTGCTATCCACACCTTGAAGGTTAGGTGAGATGAACACCAAAGCCTTGTTGTGCTCAAGAAAAACAGACCTTCACATTGAGGGTGCCAGCTGACTCTCATTCGAGGCAGAGATGGAGAGCTAGTGTAGCACGGTTGAATTTGCAGGAAGAGATCTCTCAGTGCTGAAGATTTATTTTAAGCCCAGGTCTTTGTCTCTTGCATTGATTACTGGTCCAGAACCAGCATGTGGGAGAAAAATGTTCTCAGAATATTTCCAATGGGCCTGCCAAGCATTTTCAGCCTCGGCATGCTGCAAAATAGTGGGCATTCACAGTTATGTTACTCTGATTACCATCTTGTTCTTTTTACACATTTGATTTTACTGGATTTTAGCAGCTGCTACCTCAAGTTGATTTAAAGTGAGAAACATATTCTTTCCACCATCTGAAATCGAATACTTACTGCCACTTTACAAGTGGTATACAGTACGAATTGCTAAATCTTGTGGGTTGTGAGAGATCAGCTGCTAATTTAAGGCTGGTTTTGAGGGATGAATTACATTATATGGAATAAATAGAATATGCATAACGTAATGCCTTCAGTGCCTGTTTATCTCCCGGTGTGGTAAAATGTTTTTGCAAGCAATAATGCAACCAAAAGGTATCTACTAGAATTCATTTGATATACCTTCATGCTTCATAAATAAGCAGTCTTTCTGAAGGGGATCAGTCTATCTGATACTTAACATCGCTTTAAACACAATATTGTTGTGACAATTCTAGAGCAACGTATATGCTGACAGCTGCTCATTTGATTTCTAGTGACTGAGAAGGGATTTTCCTCCACCTCCAAACTGAATTTTCTCCATAAACTTTACTATCTTAGCACAGTCATCTGAAATTTTTTGTTATGACTCATATGTGGTACCTTCTCCATGAGCCATACATTAAAATGGATGGAAAAACATATCTCATCTGTACATAAGTACCGTGTAAGTACTTTTTCATGAATAGGGCATTTCATCTTTCATCTAGTGCTGAGTGGGTGAAAGGAAACATACACAGCTGCATCCTGAAAAGACAAACTCAGTATTAGAGGCTGTCATTAAAGTTTCTTGCAAATTCAAACAAAAATTAGTCAACAAAAACTATTCATTGATGCCAAATCACAACTGTGGCTGTGTTTCAATACTTTTAAAAAAAAAAAACCCCACCAAAAAAATGTGTTCCAAGCTTAGTAGTAACTTCTATAAACGTTCAACAACTTTAATTCTTTAAGCAACAACACAGCAGATAAATCTCAGCCCATTAAAGTACCAAGAAACTACACGCTTATTCCAAAGTGAAGTAGATTCAAAGTCCAAGTGGAGATACCCAAAAAGGCTTAAGTATTCTCAAGAAATTGCTAATTAGTTATCTCTGTAAGAGTAACACAGTATCACCGGGTAAGATTCCTGCAGGTAACTTCTGGCTACAGCTAATTAAGCAAAACGTTTCTCATATAATATATTATATTGCTTTCAGCATCTTCAAAAAGTGTTTATTCTGCATAAGCCAAGCAACGTTTACTTCAAAAGTCTCCTACCACTGTTCATAGCATTTCACTGAAGGTTTAGACTCCATCATTCATCCATATCATGTGCTTTTTAAATTCTTACGAACCAGCTTACAAGATACCATCACTCTGAAGATGTTTCTGCATGACTATGCTCTGTTTTCTGTTGCTAATAATATATATCTTTAGAGGCATACTTGATGTGGAACCTCATGGATTAAACACTCAATATTGTCCTCGCTTCTATCTTTAGATCATCACAGCTAAAGAACACCGCTTCTATCACACACTTCAAAGAAATTCAGATATCTTCATTTACTGATTTCCTCTATTACAAGAAAGAGAACATGTTTCATTCTTTCACCAGCCTCTCAAATAAATCACAGCTCTCGATACAATTTTCATAACATGGTAAACTCTGGCCCAGTAATCTCGCAACTGCACGAAGACCCCCGTTTACAAGAGTAATAACAAAAAGAAAAAAAGCCATGCTATGTATGGGACCCAGTAAGTAGAAACGATAATATCCCTAATAATAATAAGATAAATCTTTTCCTCAGCCACTGAGTCGCTGACTCCCTTGACTTGACTGTGTATTCCTGCAGGTTTCGCCCGTGTTTGGCTTCAGCATATTTGTTTTCCGTTTGGAAAGAACACAACCACAAATACCTTTTCATGCTTCACGTTGCACTTAGCTGGACTGCAGATTGTAAACAAACAAGATAAAAATCTGAGAACTTTCTTTACTGAATCTCCATGGAAAGAAACCAGGGGGGGAAAAAAAAAACAAACGAAAACAACCAACCAACTCTGCACACTGATGAATGCACCAAGAAAAATTCGGCATGCACTCCCCCACACCCTGCCTCTTCTGAAACATTTTCTGCAAGATAAAGGCAACATTTAGCCTAGCAAACTAGATGGTCTTTATTTGTGGTACCGAAGCAATCCCAGGCAAGCTCTCCAAGGGACGCTTTTTTCCAATGGAGATGTTAATTACTTGAATTCTGTTGTAGAGAGACTGTCTCAAACTAACCTTCCACTCTTCCTCTGCTTAAACTGCAGAGGGGTCAAAATTCACTTTTTAAGGCCTTGCATTGAGAAATTGAAAAAAAAAACCATATCCCACCCTTGATATGGCTTCCAGATGGCACCAGTGCCCAATTCACACAGTGGTCCTTACTGATCCCTAGCTGAACACCTCTTGGGTGCTACACATGGATTCCTGGATGCTCCTCTCACTTGCTCTGTGGGACAGACCATCTCCTGAGATGGCCCAGAGGATGCAGTTTTAAGAAGAAAGGGAGAACAGCTGTTCTCAGATGCTCTGCTCCAGCCAGAAAGCTCTCACTCCAATGAAAAATCCCCATGTCCCTGGGGATAGCAGGGCAAAAAAGCTCAAAAGCGAACAGCAGGAGGTAAAATGAGGTTTTATTTTTAAACAGCAGTGCTTGTTGATCTATTTGGTTCTAGACAAATAGAGGAGGACACAGAGTCGCTACAGGACGTTGCAGCTGAAATCAGATCAACACTAGTTCTGGAGCTCCGGTTCCGTATCTTGAAATAAACCATTTACTGAAGCACTTCACAGAAGAAATCCAAAGTGACACAAATTCCATCAACTGCAGTTGGCAGACAGCTTTTCATGAACAGATGCATGACTGTTAATGATAACCCAAAAAGCTTAGTTTCTAATCCAGAAAAATTCAGATACAGCATTAACATTATAAAACTCTGCAGAGGATGAGAAGCATCTCCAGAATATCCCCCACAAAATACTTCGCAAGGACCTATAAAGTCCAACTTTAGCAGAATTAACATATCTATCCAAAAAACATCTCTAGCAAAAATACCTCCGAAGTTTTGAACTGGATTTTCATCCGTTAAATTTCTCTGTTGCCAATAGCGTTTACTCTACCTTGAGTGAAAGACACAAATCTTTGATTTCACGAGATTAATGTAATAACTTGGTTAATGCATTCAAAGCTTTCAGACACGCAGGAGACTAAGATGGCATCAAGAGCATACAGATGCACTTGGAGGGGATATTTTTTATGTGAAATAAACTAGAAATTCTTTAATATATGTCTGCAGCAGGGGCTACATGGAAATAAAAGCTTACTAGGGTGCCTTAGGGCTGGAAGAGATGGCTTACAAGCCCGTTTATGGTTTCTATGCACAACTATGTGATATAAATAATAACACCAAGGTAAATCCCTAAAACCCTATCAAATAAGTGATGACACAAGCATTCCAGGAAAGCAGTGTACATTTCTCAAAAGTGAGACCCAGCCACTACAAAACAATGATGAATAAAATATGTACATTATATGCAGATAACAGTATAGAAATATGCTGTATTTGTCACCAGAAGAGCTCAGTCCAACAGACTCATCAAACTGCAGCTCCAGAGACAGTAGTTCTTTTAGTGCCTCAGAGCCAGAGAAATGTAAAAAATGGCTCTATATTGCCCTGTTCTATCAATAATGCTATTGATAGAACCTGGTTTTTTAGTGGTCACCAAATGAAGCTGTATGGTTTCAGAAATAAGGCATTGCAGAAGCTGGCCCATGCCGTTTCCTTGTAACGCTTTCCACCCTCACAAATACTGTTAACAAAACACAGCACTTGCCGCAAAAAGCTGTTTCACTCATCGTCTTCTACAAAGATCACTCCACACCCACATCTAAAGACAGCAACGTGCAATAAAGTGCCACGAAATGCCACGTCTTCCATCAAAGCTTCAGGAACGCGACTCAGCAGCCAGCAGGAGCAGTTTTGGACAGTGCAACCCCTCCGCCCTGCGTTACGTCCTCTACAGCGGAGGTCCCAGAAAAGCAAAGCTGCTCCCCACCCCACCACATCTGCCCTGGCTTCAACAGAAACAGCTCCAACACCAATTCAGCAGCCTTGCCACCCAGATGTGAGAGCCTCCATGAGTCTGGGCAATGAGGCTGTCAGCCACATTTGTTGTTTTGGTTGGGTTTTTTAATCGTGAATTGCTGTGGTGCTCCCCCCGTGAAAACCCTCCACTCTTTGGTGACATAATTGTTCACTGAGTTCGTCTCTTTGCTTATGTTTCCAAGGGGAAGTTGGTATTTCGACTGTGACAATCTCTTTCTGCATCTCCAATGTGCTTCCGTGGAGCAGGTCCCGCTTTGCACAGCTGGAGCAGAGCTTCGAACCAGACAGAGACGACAAGGGAAGGCGCCCAAGGATCGGCATTTTGGCCCTCATGGACAAACTCTTTCTAGTGGACAGAAATGAAACCTACTATGTAAATAACTGAGTCACTTCTGGTGCTTTTGCAGCTGTTACTTTACCAGTATGTGGAGAAATTAGGCATGCTAGAAAACCATTCATCCCAGGTGTGTAAGAGAAATTATAGTCTCACCACTGACCATTTGTTTTAATTTACAACTTTCTTGCATGTTTAAATCCTCAAAAATGCCTTCAGTATCCAAAACATTTATAACCAAAGTAAGTGACTTCAGAAGTTCAGAATAATCTATAAACTCAGAAAATTTTGCAATTCTTCTCATTAAGTGAAGAAATACATTCTATGCTGATAATAGACCGTTTCTTTATTGCACAGCTCAGTTTTATAAATTAGACTTTGATAATAAAAGCAAATCAGAATAAAACCTTACAATTATACGCTTTTTATTCCTTTACATATGAAAACTTGACTTTGAAGTTTTTCTTACTTTTCCTCCTAAAGCTTGCTTGTACAGGGCTAAGCGCCAGCAAAACTGATCTGGAGCAGACGAAATCGGTTCTCCAAACATGAACATTTAAATACAACATATATATAATTTCATTAATCCTTTTATATAGAAGCTTCTGTCCAACTGAAAAACTAATTAAATGAGTAAAGGCAGTAGCTTCCTTGTAAACATTCATGCCGTACACAGCAGACTCGAGGGATGCTAGAGTGCACTCAAATGTATCTCAGAGTTTGCTTAACGTCCATGTGTATCAGACCCTTGGGGCATGGACAATACCCGCTTTCTTGGAGTAGCTCCCAACGGCAGATGTCAGAGTGCTTTTCCATTTGTGGATGACAAAATGACAGAGTACTGACGTGCATTACCTGTACTACCATATGGCATAAAAAGGTAGACGTCCCAAGAAAAATCTACATCTCCCAACTCACCGCCCAGAATCCCATTACACAGGGATTGAGTGACTTTGAACAAAATTCAGATGTGTATTGTACAAGGTAGAAAGTCACTAGCGACCCAGTTTGAAATAAACCATTGAAGGCAGACAGCATTGAATCTGAATTTCCCCCAGTAACTATATTAAATGGAGCGAATTTCAGTCTTTCCATAAGCTCAACAGAGAGAGAAGGTAATTTTTCCAACTTTCCCAAGCTGCCATCGCACTCCCCACCCCGGAGCCACACCAGGACCCCGCTGCACAACAGCGGCAGTGGGGACTTTGCAGGGCCAAAGCTGGCAGGTGGCATTTTCGGGAGCAATGGTGCAAGACCAGCAGCTAGGAAGTGAAACCCTCGGTCTCATAAACAACTCTCAGTCAAGAACACTGGAGCCCTCATTAATATAATTGGTTTCATACTAGCTGCTAAAACACTAATTTACTCCATTTCTATTAGTTAAGGAACGCTTTGCTCGCCTCTATTTTTGCTCAAGCATAGGAGAAAAGGCCAGGGGGGAAGTCTATGTCATATACTCTGCCTGCAGATAGCAAATGTCACACTACGGTACATTTGTCACCACAGATGAAAAACAAAGGTAGGTAGTTTTTCAAACAAGCTGTTCCTGAGGACCCGAAAGGAAAAGAATTTGGAGGGCAACCCCCACATCATTCACTCAGAGCGATGGATTTATGTCCTCCAACCTTCATAAGATCCACAGAGCGACTATGACTCCATCCCAAACTGAAATCTGAGGTAGAAGACACATATAAAACATAAAAACATACTACATATTACCACTGGGGATAAAAAATCCAAAACCCACTAATCATTACCCTTCAGGAAATCACTCAATTTTCAATCTTTCTGCTTCAAGTCCAGAAAACTAAATTTCCCCTTTCTAACAGTGCTGCCTTTGGGTACAGACCGAAAAATAAATGTGCACGAGGCTTATGTGACCGTGGAGCAGGAAGAGGGTCTGCTCCTATCAATTGAACCTCTCTGGTAGTGGGAGTTAAAAACCACCGTTGAACACCACGACCCAGATCCCAAGCCGTTTGCTCGCTCTCACTGGTGAGCCGTCAGTCGTCTCATCCTGCTCACTGGTACTGTTCTTGCTCATTGGGGTCGGGAAAAACAGCTTTGCGTTGGGTACCAAGTGCTCCTTTTCCACTTTAGAGACATACCCCTACCTATCTACCTATCTTCCTACCTACTTATCCATCCATCCATCCGTCTATCTATCTTTATTCACACTTTTCTTTGAAGCCTTAAAGATCTGAGGATGAATTGCATCATTCTGCAAGCGGATATCGTTTTCTAATTTTAGCAGTGGTCCTTCCCCAGTCTACGCGTCCTTCCACCTTGCTTTCGGTCCTGCAAGACTCATCTCACCGCTTTTAACCTGGCTGAAGATGAATATATATTTAAGCCACTGGTTGAAGTGTCTCCAGTGAGAGGGCAATTCATAACACTGTCCTTTCCATAAAATGTACTTTCATCCTTTTGAAAATTTAGTAAGCCTATTAATTATTTTCTTAGACTGAATTGCAAAATGTCACTGCTGACATTTAAGGCTCATAAAAAATGCAAGTCTATCTTATCTGTGAGAAACAAGTCTATCCAATCTATTTTAAGACAAAAATATTTATCAAGGAAGACAGTTGCCAATTATGAACACGAACAGAAACAAAGCCACTTATAGCATGTTGCTACTTTTTTTATCTTTTACATACCAAGGGTGTATTTCTCCCCAGCACAGTGGTGCACAAAATAAGTGACATCTGGTGGCTATATGCTGTAATATAATAAGGTAACTCATTTCAATGCTGCTAACCAATTCGATTTTTAAGTTTGCTGCTTCTTAGTGAAGCTTCTTAGATGTTTTATTTATTTATTTTGACACAGATACTTCTGAGGCTCCTAGGCATCACGATCCCCATGCATGGTGACAACCGCTGTTATCTAATTAAAGTGGGATTGCCGTATTCACATCAGGAAAAACATGACTCCAAAAAGGAATTAGCAAGGCATAGCAAAACAGCACGAAGATTTAGCTGGGCGACACCAGTGAGAACAGCAATGAGTACAGAGAATCGTGAAAAAAGGCTGCACAGAATTTTGCAAAGGAAATCCTTCAAGTGCTCAAAGTAATTAATATCAACTCAGCTTTCTCAGAACTGTTTTTCATTAGGTTTTAATTAAACAAAAAAGATATAGCTGTGACTTCCATTCCGAGCTTAGCAGCACCCTTTTACAAACGTGAACCAGCCTTTCCCCTCTTTGTACCTTATTGATCCTCGGCGATGGTCCCATCCAATCCATCCAAGCCTTCTGCACCTAAACCTGCACTCCAGGCATAAAGCAATTACAGCTCCCCTTCTAACTCCTACAGCCCAGAAATAAAGTTCTCTTTTAGAAAGCTACAAGCCTCCCTTGGATAATTAATAAATATACTGTCAGTCAGCTACAGCTAAAATTACAAAATTGCTAGCACTGCAATTTCAAGGCTTGTAACACCAATTTCTTCAGTAATAAGTATTTATGGAAAAAAAATCTGTAAGCACTATCTAACAGAAATCAGATGAAATATAAACAGACTCTAAATATTTATCAGCAGAGGAAGTTCAAAAATATCCCTGCAAAAATAAAGCGGATGACAGGCTAAATCCAGAGCCATTGAGTGTTCTTCGAAGGATGTGCTAGGAGGAACTTCATTTTCAGTTTGACATCGCTAAATCAAATTAATTCCTTCCTCCTATTCAACTGCTACATAGAAATCCTTGATGCCAAAAGGACAAAGCTAAAAATGGCCCTAAAACCATGCCTGAATGCTGCACTTGATGCGAAAGTCTGCCCAAACTCCTACCCACACAATGCAGTACTGCAATACTTTAAAGAAAAGTTAGACTTTGGGGCTTTCCATCACTTTTAAGGCCTAAATATCCTTAACAGGAACGTCCACCTGCAAGGTCGGCTTCCCTTAGTGCTGAAATGGGCACACGTCTGCAGTATCCCAATAAAAGGGGACCTGTGGGATAACACAACTACTGATATATTATTTCGAAGAGAACTATTATTTCCTTTTCACATGGCCTCATCCCCACCAGACGTTACCTTCACCTTAAGACGTCCTGGCTGAACTAAAGAACGTACGCACAGAAAAGTACAGCTGAATGACTTTGGCTCCAGTCACTCATCGAGAAAACTTTTTAAGATCCCATTTCAATTTTTTTTTTTTTTTTTTTTTTTTAAATCCTGGCATGCTGAAGTCAGCAGGAAGACATTTCATTGACTTTAATGAAGCCAGAGGTTCATCCTGAGAATTGCTGTTTGGAATGAACACAGCATTTGTATTACCTCATTTGAGACCCTCAGGTTTTTTGTTAAATGCAACTTAATGATATTTGCTATTTTGGAATTATTTGCTATCTTTAAAAATACAAAAAGGTGGCTATTAAAATACTGCACTGTAAAATTTTCAGTGATTATGGTTGCGATATTCTTGTTTCAGTAACAGGCAAGTATTTGTAATGCACAAATATACATGGTCATAAAGTTTTAGTTCATTTTCTAATACTGAAAAGCCTTAGAATCCAGGAATTGTCCAACAAAAATCACTGTTGACCTGTATTTTCACAGTACATTTTTAGTGGGGTTTTTTTCCATTTATTATCCGATGTACAAGTATACAAGCCAAAAAAACTAGAAAACTGAATAGATTACTCCACTACGCCCACTTAATGGGTACCATTAGAATAAAAAGCCATCAATACTCGGCAGAAGCTTTTTATGCATTCCCCTGTATTACACCAAAATGAGCTATTGCAACATTGCAACTCTGATATCAGACAAGAAGAATACTCCATTTTTAAACCTGTGTGCAGAAATAAGCAACAGGTGATTTGAAGCCACCTAAGAAGGATATTTTACCCAACGAGTTACTGATATTTGTGGGTTGGTTTTTTTTAAAAAAGTAGTGGGGTCTTAAGCTAAAAGCTACTTGCTGTGAAGTACTAGAGTGTCCCAGCCGACCGCTGCTTCGGTGCACCAGCCTTACCACCGCAGCCACACACTTGGTCGAGCAGAGGACTCTGAACTTCTCCAAAACAACTGGAAAATATTTTCCATGCCCACAATTTGGAGGAGCCAGATTCCGGTCCCCCTTACACTGGTGAAAACCAAGAGCTGAACTGCTCTTGATCTACCCTAATGCAAGAGAAATCCACGTGGGATTTCCATGGATACCGAGATATATATATATATATTCCTTTTTACTATGCTGTGTATTTTTAATTTTGCTGATCTCCTTAGCAATGTTCAAAAACCTTCTCTGAAGAGTTAAACACTTCAGTACTTAAAATAGCCTGATGTTAGACAAACGAATTTTTCCTCTTTTCTCTAATGAGAGGATGAGCTTAGGTTCTACTGTTCCCTTCTGTTCACCTCTCACATCTCATTTCTTGTTGAAACTGTTTTAAAGCCGGTATGAATAGCTTTGCAAAGTAATTCTAATACTAAATGTCAAGAGCGATAGTGGTTTCATTCTGATTTATCCTTATCTGTTCCTCAGGCAAGTTAATCCTCAACCTGAGAAACTGTTTTCATAGCTCTATAATTTATGAAATTTTTCATCTAAATTATTTACTTTATGAATGGCTCCGATGGGTTGCTCAGGGCGTAAAGCTGTAATACTCGCTGCTGAAGGGCTCAAGAACACGTTTTTGTCTTCTGAAATGAAGAGACCACCACTGTATCTCGTGTTGTCGTTTCTATGGGTAGCCTTTAATGCACAGCAGTCTTTTGACCCAGTCTTTTTATCTGACCGCTGCGCTTGCAGTAGATGCAGTTACATCCCAGATATCACAGGGTTATCCCAGGCTAGAGCTCCAGGGAGCCACAACACAAGCGAAGAGTCCCTGATCCTGAAGCACAACCTCACAGCCTGAACCCATCATCCTTTGGGGAGCTGCACCGGCATCAGCTCGGCATGGGCTCAAAATCTGCTGTACACGTGCAACCTGCTCCGCTTCCACTTCAACAAGGCAACACCCAAAATCCCTTCCAGAAATGGCCCCAGGAAATCTCCTCAGGCTTCAGCAATCAAGCCAGAAGGATGAACTGTACAGCAGCAGTCCTACAAATGTGCTAACCGGTGACTGAAGAGAGAAGGGGAGCAGGACCGCTAGCCTAACATGGCGAAATAGATCTATGAAAAGCTGAGATTTCAGAGTGCTCCTTGAAAATCCTAGAAAGTTCAGATTCATTATCCATGTAACTTATTTAACATTAACAATATCTATTTATCATTACCTATTTAGTATTTACATAGCTCAGTCGGAAGGCAAATTTTTCGACTAACAAGTAGCCAAAATCAAAGAGGCCGGAAAGGAATATTAGAGAAGGCATTTGATGGACTTGCAAAAATGTGTTTTTAACACCTGTTAAAGGATTTTCAGGAGATGAAGCTCCCCTGTGAAGAGCTGGCCCTGCAGGCAAACCCATCTCATTACGTGATACACACTCCTAATAATCTATTAGAATATCCTTCTCCATTTCCTCCCATTTCTAGCTTTACACAGCTAAACCTCCTGGCTGCACCAGTCAAAGAGACCCCTTCTCCTTCTTTGGATTAATCAATTCTGGCACTCATAGGCCATTATATCCTAGCTTAGGCACAGCAAGGTTAACATTGGGCTCTTACATTTTCTTCAAATCATGTGCAAAACGTTCCAGAATCCTGATTTCTACTACCTTTTTCCTGAGGTCTCTTCTATTTGTTGGTATCTCACTCCTAATTTGGTGCCAGATCTAAAGCACTTTAATTAAGTGCTTTTTTTTCCCCATGCTGCTCAAAGACCTGAACTTTAACTAGGCGTGTAGAGCATATAAGGACATTATCATCTTCAACCGTCTGAAACCATGCAATATCGCAAGCTCACATCTAACGTGCTGCCCACTTTCACAGCACTCTCTCAACACTACCATCTACCAGGCTTCTTCCGTCCCCTAAGTACACGTTACAGAGAAATCTTTATTATTTTTCTTATGTATCTTACAGAAGTTCACATTTTTTCAAAGCAGTCTGATCTTGTTTTCTCCGTACATCTTTGAACTTTACATTTTATCTTCACTCTTTTTGTTTGATCTCCCAGTTCTTCCCAGTTAAAACTCACCTGTAACACAATGACTGCCGTGATTTGAAAGAAATGTCCTTCCCTATATTCCATGCAATCCTGAGAAGTTACCAGGTCTAACTTAAACTTGGCAGATTTAAGCCATGCATCAATATATGCAAAAAAAATAATAATACAAAAGTCTTTTTCAATCTCATCAGTTTTTCTAATTTTATGGTAAGATAGCAGGCTACATTCACCCACACTGAACATCAAGTTTTTTTACAGAAAAAATATCTCCTTGTGAAACATATTTTTCCCTCCTGGAAGGCGTGAAGCAAATGAAAACTGTCAGGTTTAGTATTTTGCTATTTAGGTACAGATCTGCACCTTGCGCAGTGAGGAACAACCTACCTTAGATACAGAGTTGGCATAAAAACCCCCATGCTTATTTATCAAATGGTGTGCATATTTGATGAGTCCAAATGACGGCACGTCAAGTTTCAGAATAAAAAGTGTGTATTTGGTATATAAAAGAACAAAGGCCTGTGTCACTTCCCTACCTCTCCATCACCACGTTTCTTCACGTGACGGCGTTCATGTCAAAGGAACCCCGTAACGCAGAAGGCAGGCACCGTGGCAGCCAAGGGCCTTTCACCATCCCTGATCCTTTGCTTGTACGTATCTAAAGGTGGGTTGGAGGAGGATGGAGGCAGACTCTTTTCAGTGGTTCCCAGTGACAGGACGAGGGGCAACGGGCACAAGTTGGAACATCGGAAGTTCCATTCAAACATAAGGAAAAACTTCTTTACGGTGAGGGTGACGGAGCACTGGAACAGGCTGCCCAGGGAGGTTGTGGAGTCCCCTTCTCTGGAGATTTTCAAGACCCGCCTGGATGCAGTCCTGAGTAATGTGCTCTAGGCATTCCTGCGTCAGCAGGGGAGTTGGACTAGATGATCTCTAGAGGTCCCTTCCAACTCTAAAAATTCCATGATTCCGTGATGCCGCAGGGGCTTTAGCTGCTCTCTGCAAACTAAGGGAGGAAGGTTTGCTGCACCAGGAGCTCCAAAAATGTTTCTGGAGCTGGGTTAGCTTACACATACTACCTCATTTGTGGCAAGTTCCTAAGGAAACCAGCAGGCTTGCCACTTCAGAGGTTTGGAAAACATGCGTTTCAGCCAGGTGAAGCTATTCTGGGCATTTTCAGAAGCTGGAATGGGAAGAGGCAGGGCAATGGGTTGGGGTTGGCGAGTCCATGACCTCTGGCGTGCTGCCACAGGTGGACAGAGGTAGAGCACTGGGACAGAGCCTGCCATGGACCACTCATTCCTATTCACCTTCATCATCACATCTGGTCTCTCACCACCAGCACCACTGCCTTGTCATTGCCATCAGCCACCGGTACCCAACTGGACATTGTTTTTCTTTCTGTTTCTTCTTGCTGGGTATCGGGCCCATCACCTGGTTATCTCTTCTTCCAGAGGATGCCACGCTCCTCAAAACTAGTGCTTGCAAGCCACATTCAACAGCTGCTGGAAACCAGGTGTAACATAAATTAATAAATATTCCATGGCAAAGCTACATTAACTGCTTGCCCCGAAAGTGCTGTTTAGTGGCATGTCAGGCACAGCTGTGTAATCAAAGGATTACAGTGCTCCCTTTGCAACGCGTCTGCCGCACTCCGGCTCCTCGGTAGCTTTCCTGTCTCCCTCGCATGTAAAAACCGAATCGAGTAACCGGGACAGAATTGTAATCGTGTCTTTCAGCCTGGGAAACACAAATGAAAAGGTGGTAGGGACAAACAACCAATGTGACTGTACAATATGCTTTCTGTTAGATACATGGACAACCCTACATATTTTGAAGGGAACGGGTCGACAATGCTATACCTAATTAGTTAATTTTACTGAAACTGCAGCATAAGTGGAGACATCGGTGTAATTCAGGCTGCTTTGAGATAAGAACTTGTAGAAGCTTACGGTTCCCTTCCCCTCGTGTGAATAGCCGTATTTAGACTTCAAATCTGGCACCGCACTTCGCCAGTAAGAAAAACAGTGCACTTCACTAAAACACATAAATAAATAAGAAACACTAATTTGTGGGGGAAAGCAGTGGGGGGAAAAAAATGCTCTCTTATTGGAAATCTACCTTGTTTTTCCACAGCACTTTGGGTTCTTCCAGCTGAGCAACATAACTCGAGCCAAGGAGTATGGTGGGAATGCAGAGTTATCCCTCACTGTGCAAGGTACGGGGGAAAATAGATGGGTTAAGGGAGGAATTGAAGCCTGAAGACAGCGATTAAGGAGCCCAGTTCAAACCAGGGCACAGATCCTGCAGACTGTCTAGGATGTTGGGAACTGGGTGATGCACATCACCTGAGTACCCAGAGTAGCACTGAAAGATTTAATGGTGCTTTTTCTTGGAGTTTCTGATTGTGGGATATACAGCCTTTAAGGATACAGTAACTATAAAGGTAATTAAGACTTGGGAGGGAGAGGGAGTATATTGGTACTTGTTTAATTCATGGTTCTCTTCACCCAACTGATGCATCTGTACTGAAAGGGAAACACAGTTGGATGTTCTCACTTCCTAAATCAATATGTCATTTAGGCAAGATCAGACCGCTGCTGCTAGCTTATCTCTAGAGAAAGTCTATCAAACAAAATTATAAACAGAGAATGTAATGGTAACACAACACTTTGTTACAACTGCTTAAAATTTCGCTCCCATCAATGGATGAGGAAGCACTCGGCACAGGAAAATCAGCAGAGGATTTGGGTAAGAAATCCGTATTGGGGGGGTGGAGGGATTGTAGTATCATGGTTAGCAACAGCTCATGAACTTTGGAAGAGTTTGCTGTCATCTGTCTAACAAGTTGATCTTAAATATAAACAAATACTTCGAGAGATACTTTAGTATTGGGACACAATCCATCTCTAAAAACATTCGTGATAACACTGAAATCACCTGGGCTACAAACATAATCTTTGCCCACTGAACCTCCTGGTTCTCATAGAGCTCCTGCCGCAGGTTGGTTAAAATAACGTTAAAATATAAGCAGAATCTTATTTGCATCTCTGTGACTATGCCTGCATAATCCCATCCTGGCTAATGCTGCTTCCACTTCAGCCACGTGAAATAATCCGAATACGAGAGCCTGCTTCAACCTTCTCATTTATACAGTTTCCAGATATCTACTTTTAGTTTAGCAATAAGATAAAATCCATTACTGTCCTCCATTGCATTAGTGGAATTAAGTGTTTTGTCATGTAAATCTCCACTGTTTCATCATGTTCCTGTTACAAACCACCAAACAAAACACTCTGAATTTGAGATTAGTCCTCCTATTACAAAACCTGGACCATAAAATTATTTTGTTATTGATTTCAGAACTGCATGGTGACTGCACTTATAGACAGAGGAACTAAGTGCCATTAAAAAAAAAAAAAAAAAAAAGGTAGTTTCGCTGCTAAATCTTCATGCAAATGGTTTCCTCTTTTCTGCATTCAAATTGATTTTCCTTCTTTTGGCATGTGAAGAGCCAGATGAATCCTTTGACTCAATGCCCAAGAGTCAAATGGCACCAGCAGCAGCAGAGAAGCTCTCAGGGCAAAAGAGATGTGTGACAAGCTTTTAATCACAGACAAAAAGAGCTTCAAGACAACTATTCCATTAGTATTTACTGTTTATAAGTGAGTGTACATGTATATATGTGTGTGTCTGTCTGTATATACAATAAATACATATATCACTGCACGTAAATAGCATAGATATGAATGCTTATGTATAGCTCATATATATGTTGTGACCTCTTATTGGTGGAAATTTCCCTTTTTGCCAGAGATCAAGTAGTCCCAGTTAGTATCAAGTGCAGTGCTGTTCAATTAGGTGTTTGTTTACACAAACGAGCGCCTATGATTTTCAGTTAAACCTTAAAAATATTTACTCTTCATGAACAGTTCCAGCAAACTTTGAGTTTTAATCTCTAATCTGCTCAGCTGACTACTCTGCTCTTTTTAGTCACAAAATACAAAAGGCACGTGCTTGTTCTACAGGCGATGATAATGATTTTTTGTCTGGCTAACGATTCGAGAAGTGAAACCATTCTTATGTCATATGCAAGCACATGAAGAGAACTTTGGGCCACAGAAACATAGAGTAAAAAATACATTTCCATATCTGAAAGTTTGGTAGGTGTTTAGATGCACCACCACCCTAAAAATACTATCATCCATCCTATTCACCGACAAACGTAGCAGTGTCTAAGAAAGTCAATTCGCTGCAGAGTATGGCTGTAGTATTACACTGAAGCAGCACAGAAAAAAAATAAAAAATCCCAAACATCTACACCACCACTAAAGTTCAGCTGGTGAATTGTTGCTTAACAGGCTCTAACCATAATAACCCGTCGCTGAACCTCGACTTGCATTCTCAGCAAAAGCATGCCAGGAAGCTATTTTTAACAGCCAAGAGCTTGCATTTAAGAAACACCCCTCTTCGCCTAAAAATAATGCATCGGTGAATGGGCAACGTCCATCCACGGCTTCAGCCTAGGTAGGATGCGCTGCCGGAATTAAACGAATCTTTCAGCGAAAGCCGTTTTCCAAGTGTCTTCTCCCCCAAACCACCCTGCAGCCAGCCCAGCCGGCCCCCGAGCGGTTCCCCGGCGGGCGGCAGGCTCTGCCCAGCACCGGCAGCCCGGCGCGGTGACAGCGAACGGCATGATCCTTGTCACCGTGCCGCCCTCCCCGCAGCACTAACCCCTCCGGGGGCACGTTTTAAGGCTCTGTGTGTGTCGTGTGTCCCCCCTACACACACCCC
>VYXH01011595.1:253922-288737 GCA_013397275.1 Burhinus bistriatus | reverse complement strand
CTGCTGGGAAGCAGCGGGGAGGATGCTCCCCCCGGGGACTCCCCGCGCAGCCCCGGGGACCCACCCGCGGAGCGTGGCGGGGGGGACACGCTCCCGTCCGTGTGTCCGTCCCCACCCCCCCCCACCCCTCCCCGCATTGCTGGGGAGGCACGGCCAGGTTTCACCCCGCAGCAAAGCGGATAGGGGGCAGCCGGAGGGGTGTCCGCACCTCCAGAGCCCGCCTNCCCCACTCCCCGGGGATGGGAGGGCTGCGGGGGTCCCGGCGGGCATCCCCCTCCCCGCCGCTCGCCGGTGCTGGTTGGAAAGGTTTTGGGGTGGAGATGGGCCTCTCCTGAGCCATCCTACGGGAAATTCGAGCTGTCCCAAGGAAAGGGCTTTTAGGTGGAAGCAGCATCCCAAATTGTGGTCGAGCCGAGGAGACACATCTGCTCGTAGGCTGGCGGGTCTCCGTCGCTTGAGCAAGTCAGACTGTCAGGCTGCGTACCTTGCAGACCACGTGCAGCACCTACTGCTGCGGTCCAATTCTGAAATGGCAGCGGCACAAACACTGGCCAAGAAGCCAAAATCTTCTATTCAGTAAGTGCGAGGTTCATTCTCAACCAAGAGGATCCTGCCATGTATACATAAATATATGTAAACGTATAGTCTGCTTATTAAGTCATCCATGTGATGTACGCCCGTACCTTCGGTGACGTAGCGCGCAGAGTTGCCCATGGAGGTTCAATGCAACGCTTGCGAAGCTGGTGGTGTCAGAAGCTGTTGTGCAGCTGTGACTGTCCACGGCTGGCCAAGGTTTGCCTGAGCGCGCTGAAGGAGGAAAGCTCTTCATATTTCCCTCCTAACACTACGTGAACCCACTATTGTGCTTAAATCCACATGTTCAATATTCAGCAACGTTATTTCTAAGAAGTTGGGGTCATGAAACACGAGCTAAATAAGAAAGATCAGTGAATATTGCCTTTTAGTATTTCCTTTTGTGCTCAAGTCCATCTTTGGTTATAACTTGCAGCAGCATCTAAAACTTACACAAATCTGTGGGAATCTGTTTTGAAGTGAAACCAGATGTAACAATAATAAAATGCAAAACAGAAGCTTCCAAATTACACAGCTATGATTGGGAGCCAAACAATTTAAGGATTATACACCTGCAAGACCACATATAAATAACTAAGAGACTGACTTAAAAATCACACATGCAGAAGTTTCCTACAGCACATCATATGTATCTTTTTTCAGACCACATCTGATTCTCACCTAATTCTTAGCTAAAAAAATCTCACAGAATAAAACACCTGACTAGGTGAAACCTGTGATTTATGGAATATTCACATATATTCAGTGTTTCTGGTCTGGGTTGAATATGCTGCCCTCCAAGGTCTTTTTAGGCCTCCTGGGATGCACCGAATAGCAATTATGCTTAGCCAGATTTCTGCATAATTATACTCCCTTCCTTTTTATGTATTTTTTTAAAAAAAATTCTAAGTGGCTGTCATTAAAACAAGATCTTCATTCCCTGGGGAAGTCTCTGTTCATGCTGCTCCTCACCAACCAGCACCTGGAGTAAATATCTTCATGACTGTATCTACACGTGGTAGGTCAAACTTCCAGGCGCTCCATAAAGGTTGTGTCTACCCATCTCATGGACACCTACAAACAATCTTCATCATTACCTGGTGAGATGGGGAGGGAGATACAAAACTTTATGGCGTAATAAATCACTGTCCGGGAACTAATGTGTTACCATGAACAATGATAGTCAGAAGAAGAACAGTCAGAATAAGTAGACTAAAAAAATCCCAAAACTAAGACTGGACTTTAATTCTCAGTATTCAAGGTGTTCAAAGAGGGGAGAAATGAAGAGATTTCAATAAAGAAATGGTAGTAAAACCTTCTCTGACTAGATTGGTTTTCATAAAATGAAAGCTCCTGACCTCCACCTCTACAAATATGATTTCTGCTGGTTGCCATGCTTACTCTGCAACACGTAAAGGATCATCTCGCTTTTAAAATCAGTTTGTACGCATTGCTTAGCTCTGAGCAGGTTTATCTGGTCAAAAAGATGGGAGAGCCCTTTAGTAGTGTCGAAAAGCAGGCACAAAACTAGGGGTGCAAATGTGTGAATTTTAAAGGTGATTTTTCTACGCAGGGGAGTCTTTCCTTATTGCTGCCGACCGCGGTTTGGGACAGGAATCTGGCGAAGAGGGCTGGCGGCTGGGTTTGACAGCAGCAGAACTGTGCATTTATAGCCAGATTTAACTCTGGGATAAACAAATCAGATTGTGTCCTCAGAGCGCCACTGTAATGGGATGCTAATCCGGGGAAATGGACTGCTCTTCCTCCGGGTGCCTATTACAGCATCGGCATCTTTAGGTTATTCTCACAAAGAGGGGTTAGAAATACAGATGTTTCTGCTTTGTGCTTCCTCTCTCCCTATCTCAAAAACGGGAGGAAGAAGTTCATTGCCCGTGAGCACCCGGGAGACTTTCGCTTCCCACTCCTGCTGCTTTTGGGGAGCCCTTTTCCCACGACCTCCCATCACCAGGCGCTGCTTTCCAAAGCTTTTCTCAAGGAACGTTGCCGCAGGGTACCAGCATAAACTGAAACCCTTACGTCAAATTGTAATCTCACCAGAAACGGATGCGGGTTGGGACAGGAAAAGACAAAAAACTTCCCCAAAACGTCACTGTCCCCCTTCTGCTGTGAGTTGTGAGGAGCAAATAGACTTGTCGAGTTCCCCAAGAGAACTGCCTGAGCGAGCAGGTTCAGGATTCCCCCGTTGCCCAGAAAAGCGGAGGGGCAGCTGGACCTGGAAGCAAATAATTTACTGGGTGGGGACCTCTAAATTCATCCGGGGAGTTTCCATGCAGTAAGTCTGAAAAACCACAAGGTGATATATACGTTGTGCTTAACAGTTTTAGCGCTCGCACTGCCGTGCCGCTGAGCCGCTCCGCTGAGCAGAGGCACGGCAAAGCCCGGTTTCACGCAGACATGGGATCCTGTTGGATGCACGGTTGCTTTCTGACACGGGCTGGGGTTAGGATGTGCAACCATGGCTCCCCAGTACCTGTGGAGACTGTTTCGGCTCTTCCTCCAACGCTGAGGCTGGGCTCTGAGCTGCGAGTTGGTCCTGTGAGAAAATTGCAGAAAGATTTATTCCTCTTAGTGGCCTGTTCTCCCATTAAAATATTAGTATAATTCTCACTGGAATTAATGGAATGTGTATGTTTTAAAGAAATGCATTATTACTTTTATTTTCCCCCTGGTATCCTGGCAACAGACACATTCCTAAAATACAGATCACTAATTTCCTATCTTATATATCCTTCGGCTCCCGGTAAAGGCTATATCAACCTTCAAATACTCAGAATGCTTTTTTGCTGTTTTCCCAACTTGGATTGGGAATTAATCTCCTTGGCATGCACATCCCTTGAGTGCATCTGGGAGTTCATGCTCAGTCTTTAATTGAAGACAGAGCCTTTTTTCCTTGAATAGGCAAAAATTAATACTGAAACATGACTAGATAAATGTGTCAGAATTTGGTTTCCCACAAATGGTCTGTCAGATTTTAATGATGTATGTCGAAAGCCAGTTTCCTTTTGCCTAACACCATCCTTTTATCCCAAGTTGTATGTCCTTCAGCACCCTAAAGAATTCCTTTTTATTTGTGGTATTTATGCCCTCCAAGTACTTGTTGAAGGGTATCGTTTCCCTCTTAGTCATCATTTAGCCAAGCGATACATATTAAGTTCCTTTAATCTTCACTCATAACTCAGTCTCTTCAGAACCTTAATCATTTTTATTGCTCTTCTATGAATTTCTTCCAATTTGTCTGCATCTCTCTGGCAATGAGGTACCCGGAATTTAATGCCTTATTTTAGGTGTGATCTCCCTGCAGCAATACAAAAGATGTTACCTCCTGCTACTTTTATCTACCACTGATTTAACAATATGCTGGAATCATGAAGTAGCCGGGAATCAATTAAAATAGATTTTAAATGGTTCAGCGCTCAGAATTACCATAATGCTTTTGTGGCACCGCACGCAAGGAGTAGGCTTGAAGCTGCTGGAATCCTGCTGCTTTTGGAAGTACGTGTGTGTAGCTCCTAGGGCGGGCAAAGCTTTTGAACCTGCTGCACACACAGCTCTGTGACTCTCTAAAGGAATATGAACGAGGAGTTATGCTATAGAAGACAAATGGAGATGGGTTCAAATTGGCACCAGAAATAGCTCACGCGTGCTGGTGGCCTGAGGGCTTCACACTGCTCCTCCTATGACTCTCGGATCAGTGACACCAACCAAGGGCTCACCACAGCCACGGTAAAACTAGGTGAGCCAGCAGCTGAGGAGCATGACATTACGTTGGTTCAGGCTCTTATTTAAATTGTTTGCTTTAATAAAAGGAAAAAGTCTTTAGAAATCCATAACACTTCATGAGCTTTGACCAAAGAAGAACTTGAGATAGCTAAGAAGCAGGCTAAATGGGGAAAGATGCTCTAAGACCTCTCAGCTCCCTGCTAAAATGATCGGGCATTCTCTGTCGCTGCTGCGTGTGGTTCCTGGTCAAAGGCACACATCGCTGCCACTGAAGCCAACGGGAGCTCTGCTCCTGGCCTCTCCTTTCCCATAGGAACAATCCCCTTGCTTCCTATTGCTCCTGTGGATAAGGAGGGAAGAGGGTTACTCTTGGAGGTGTTTAGTTTCTGTTGCAGACTAATCTTTTCCCCTCTGTGTCCTATATTTAAACTGTCACCCTCCAGATCTATTATGTATGTTAATATATTTTGTCTCTGAGCCACTGGTAGGGAATTGTAGGTCACTGGGCCATTTCGTGTGCACTCCAATGCCCGGAGTTTTTACTTTCGTGTCATTTATTACTCCTCCATCAGCTCCCGAATTCAAAATGAAGTGTTTAAAATTTGAGCAGGGATGTGTTCTAATGAGTGTTTGGGTTATATGTGTGCCATATTTCTTTAACTAATTTTTACCATTCTATCTACCTCAAGAAAAATCAGGTTAACTGTATTTTATAAGCTCTTTTCCATGCACACTGTAGTCCTTCCTCTTCCCCATCTGTTTCTCCTCATTCATGCCTGAACCTGAAGTTCCTTGCAAATCCCAGCCTTCAGCAGGGGCTTCAGAGCTGAAAAAACCAGATGGTGGCATGAAGCAAATACACATACAATACGTGTGCATGGATGCGCATACACATATCTTTCCTTAAGAATTATTTACATTCCGGACAAACAGCTCATATCGCTGGACATAAAAATGACTTTGTAGCCATAATGTATAAATATTTCGAGTACCAAGGCTGATTTGTTAATGCTGAGTTTGCGGGGTGAGTGCTTACTGTAAGGACTTGCCATTTGCTGCAATAGAAATTGGTGTACGAAGAGCAAACCCTGTACCTGTAGGGGAGAGGATCCGAGAGGGACATGGGTATCCCTCACGCCTGATGAGAAGTTGCTGCCTGGCCAATATTACGGCAGGGAGGGACAAAATCCAGAGCCCAGCTATGAGGTCCCGCTCTGCCATGCTTCTGCATGCTCCGTTTTAGCCCGGAGGGTACCTGGTGCCGGAAACAGCATGGTCAGCAACTGTTCCCGTAGGTATGAAGTCACCGATGAGGTCAATGCATGAGGTCAGCCTGCTTTTAAAAGAAGAGGGTTGTGCAGAGGTAGCCCCTGCCATGCTGCTTTTCCTTGGGACCAGAGTATGGGCCCTGATCCGGTACCGCTACAGCGAGGTGAATTTCCAAGGATGTTTATGCTAGATTAGCCTTCGTTTTAGATGTACAAGTAAAGTCATTTAACTTGCTAGATGTTATATGAAAAAAAGTCAAAATAGATCAACTGTCTTTACCTTCAAAGTTATGAAAACCATTATTACAAAGATAAATGACATACCTTCTTGCTGACGTAATGATAAATGTTTTCTCCAAGTATTATTCTTTCTGCTAATTTCAGAAAAAATGAATATTCCTTTTTTCTGTCTTTTTTTTTGTTAACTCAGACTTTGTTACAAAGTCATTTCAATTTGCAATCATTCTTCCAGTCCACCTGCAATGACAGAACTGATAAACACTTTCTCATATTGTCGTTTTTAATGGCTACCATAGTTGCAACAGAATTTTGGCTTTAGGAAGAATACCAGAGATGGCAGAAAACAGAGGAATAAAACCCAGTCTCCATCATACAAGCTGAAGAAATAGCATGGGAGGGATGAATTTCATGCATATATTATCTATTCTTACTGCATATTTTTTTCTGATAAGTTTCTAGTCACATAATTAAAACACTGCCATACTTGAATCTGTAAAGTTTCTCCCCGTGCTGGTTACTTCTCTCTCCCAGTGCCTGAAAACCGAAACACAACAGCAGAGCTTCTGCACGCTGCTAATATCTTGCTGAATCAGGCAGTTTGGTGCAAAGCCAATTCCTGTGACTCCTGTGGTCTCGCATGAGAAATTACTTCTGTTGAATGAGCGTTGACCATTTAATATACGGTGCTCATGACTCACCATATATTCCAAGAACACTTTGAGATATTTCGATACTGTCTCTGTATTTTTACAATCTAAACATATTCCCCGGAGATTTATTCAGCTTTGCATTCTTTTTCTCATACACATTTCCAGGGGTTTTATGGGGAAGCAAAGAGGGAGCCGAACCATTGCAGGCAGCTCACTTAATTTAGCGCAGTCCTGTCCTTTCCAGTTCACCCACCTGCAAAATGGGAATAATAATAAGCACTTAAGGGAGAGTATTCACGCGTCTAGCTTGAGACCTCTAATGTTAGGCTCTCCAGAAGCTCAGCAGAGAGAAATAGCTTCTAATTTGGACGCTTTGAGTGGCCTTCTAATGGAGCCTGCTCCATTCTGCTGGCAGTCAGGGAGACCAAGTTCTGAGCTCGAGCACCCCTACGTCAGGCGCTGCAGTTACGTGCCGAGAGCCAGGCACCGTGAGCATCCTCTTTCATTCCTTGTCCTGCAACCGTTTCCACGCTCAGCTTTCCACCGTGGAACAATGTCGGATTAACTCACTGGTTTTCCACACGTGCAAAGTGGAGCGGGTTGCAGGAAGAAGACCACGCGTATCCCCCGTGATCAGCGAGGGAGAATGAATTAGTATTTCAATAGCACTTTACAAAGCTCAGTGAAAGTGCTATTAATTATCAATATGGTCAGTCATTATTATTCATCAGTCGTTAGGGCAAACTACCGAGTCTCAAGATCTTTAGTTTCAGTCTCAGGACTGCAACTGTGTGATATTGAGCAAGTCCCTTCGCTTCTCTTGTTCTCATTTTTCCTGTCATTAGGATATCTGCCTCATTCTGAAGTGTGATGTGAACCTTAATTAGGCTTGAAAAGAGCTTTGAGAACTTCTGGTGAAAAGTGAAATATTAATGTCCAGCATTACTACACAGCAGATGAGGCAGAGCAGTAGTCTCATCCCTATTCAAAGAGCTCGGACCGGTGCCATGGAGCACTTCAATGGCTTGTGAATTCTACCCAGAAATACCGAGGACAGACGAGCACACACCGAGCCAGTTCCCCTCAAAGTGAGAACCAAGGAGCACCACCGGGGAGCTCAGATTTGGAAAACCCATCTCTCTACTGTTTTTCTTCTAGTTGCCCAGGCAAACTGCCCGTTGGTATACACAAATGGATATTTAGGCATCTAAATATCCACTCCTGGACACAAAAATACAATTTGTGAGTGTGTTTCACATAGAAGGACTGGCACAGAAATCAATCTTTATTTCAGAAAATCTCTCCTTTGGTGTTTAGTCTTTGTGTTGATTATATGAATTAGATCCCTATTACAAATGAGCCTCGTGTCCCAGAAACTAATGTGCTTTGCTCAAGAACCAAGACTTTCTGCATGTCATCATCATTCTGTTCGTTAATGATTCGGCTTTCCTGGCAATGATGAGAAACGTTTATTTCCCTGGGGTATTTCTGGATGGTAAAATTACCGTGTTAGTTGTGGGCAATTGATGCTGTATTAACTCGCCAAGGTTATATTGCCATATTTAATCACGCGGTTTGGAAACGTGGCCACCTTCCCTCACACCTCTGGTTGCCGTGATACCCTTTGGCCGTTATTAATTCATTCAATTCACTTTTATGCTTAAGACAGTGGCTGCCAGCTTCTGGCTGCTTGAAATCATAATAGCAAGACAAAATGAAAACATGACAGTGACATAGACACTACCGAGAGGTCTCAGTCTGCATTTTAAGGACTGTTGTAAATCAGAGTGGTGGAGAAAGACAGATTAGCAATGCCAATGTAGAGAGGTGAATGTGCATGCTGGAATCTACATATTCCTGTGAAATCCATCTACATTTCATTTATACCCGATGCTAGTAACACTGTCATAAAGGTGCGGAAAAAAAGGCTATGTTGATAGCGAGGTCAACCTCTTGCACAGTCCCTTAAGCTCTCCAGGGGTCATTGACTGAGTTAGTACAGGTTCTCACAGTGTTAAAGCCACATTTTCTTATTTATGTCTCCCACCCTCTTTAAATCTCCCAGTTACAAAGAGAGAAATATATTATTCTACTCTACCATGTACAACAAATTGTTCTTCATTATGAATGTCTCGTAACTTCTGGCTCCAGGTGTTTGCCGATACTTTCCATCCCATTGTAAAAACCAGCTACCTTCCCCAAACTGGTAACTCAAACCTGAATAACTGAGATGAGATGAGTTACATGTCCACACATATGTACTTTTTGTCAAGACATTATTATCGGTGAATTTTTGGGGTAATGTAGCAGCATCATCTAACGTAGATTCTCTGTGACTTTGACCACACGCTTCCCTCCACCAAAAGATTGCACCCAAGAAAGTTACATTAATGCAATGTCAGGCTTGAGATCTGCCATCTGCTAAACCAGGAAACCTTAAAGTTAAATTCACTCTCAGAACCAATGCTTGGCTGCTCTGCAGTTGCCATCTGTAGTTTTTTACATTGCTGTTTATTCTGTTAAATTTATGCCTTAGTGTGTAAAAATGTCCACAAACTATAAAAGCAAATGAGCAATGTGACAGATTCAGTGCAGTAAAGACAATAACTTTACAATTATCAGATTTTGGAGGCTGAAAAATCTCAAGTCTTAACCTTATGTAAAGCCGTGGTTTTTAAATTTAAAATCTCTATGCACAGTATTCGAAATCTTGCAATACCCTTATTCTCTCTGCCTGCGCTTTCAGCAAATTGGCATACCTCTCATGTTGGACTAACAAAATACCATATGTTTGAGAGCTCTTTGTTCAGAATAGATTATTCTCTCTTTTGTAGAACATACATACTACCGCTGGAATCAATTGCTCCTATAGGAGTTTTTAGGTCAGCACAGCGTATGTTGTAGTAAAACCATGCAAAAAGCTTTACTGCTCAGTTTCATGTGCTCCCAGTCTCAAATGCAGCCTGCATAAGAACAAAGAAAAATGTTTGGGAAATATACAGGGATGCAAAAATTCCCGTATTTGATGATTTACTTGCAGGTGACTCTTTTTTTTAAAAAATGCGAAGTGACGCAATATAAGAGGGAGCAAACTTCTGTGTGGTTGACTCATTTAATAAATGAGTTCCACAATGCATTTGCTCCCACAAACTGTTCTTCTCCGGTGGGCTGCACTTTCAGGATTTTGTCCATGTGTCCAGGATTTCCAGCCGTTCATACCAAGCAGCGAGACCTCTGGAAACCTTTGATGCGTCTCCCACAGTACCGCAGATCAAACGTACAGGTCGTTCACAGCCAGTCCAGTGTTTCTGGGCCATCCCAGGCCAACTGCTCTCGCCTCCCACGGATGGGCTGGAGACCTGCAGGAGGTCTGACGTGCCTTGAGCCGCCTGAACTGACCGTGCACTTGCAGATCCCCCACGGACAGGACGTCTGCATCTTCCTGCAAGCTCTCGGCTCCCTGGGCGTGGGACTGTCCTGGGATATGACCTCTGGCTTTGCTTCATTTTACCATGCAGGAAAAAAATCGTGTGCTAGCTGTGAAATCAGCAGTGAAGCTGGTCTGGGATGTCTTGGCTGCAGCTAAGGCTGCTACAAGCTCGGGTGGTGTACAAACCGTAGGGAAAAAATGATGGGAAAGGAAAGCTGGTCGGAGGAGAAAAGGCAGAACTGCCTAGAAAGGCTGCTATAGCACTGTTGCCTTTTTTTTTTTTTTTTTCTTCTGGATCGAAAAAGAAACGTCAGTCTGACCCATATGCTGGGATCCATGCAGAACCCCAAAAGACCGATATACCCACTGGAAGACAAGTGCCCATATGGTGTCTCCATTCATTCATTGCAGTGCTGGTAGGCAGCAGAAATACCTCAGGGAAGAACTGGGGCTGAGAGGATATTTTTAATAAAACAGACTGCAGGGATCTATAATAGGAAATAATCATTGAGCCTTTTTCACAGATATCTAAATTTCTATCTCATATACTTTCCCTTCCAATGCTGGCAGAGAAAAAACAGAAAAGAAAGCTTTCTTGTGCGACAAAACCCTGAGAAAATTTCCCACTTACTGGTGTTCTACTGTATCAAGGTTACTGTTAACTTTATTAATATTCATTTGCATTTACACTACTGCAAAGTCATTAATGTGATAACAGTGTTATTATCTTTATAATAATAAGTATTTATTAAAAGCATGTACAGTGAAAGTTGGTAGTATGATGAAGCATTGCAAAGTAGAACGCAATGAATCCCTTAGGAAGAATAATAAAGATTTCTGACTCTTTTTATTCCTCCCAACAACTTCAGAGTATAAAAAAAAGCCAGGTAAGAATGCAGGCTTGAAGTCAGTTATCAGACTGTGCAAGTGCTCAGAGTGTTTATCCTCAGTGAGAGCTGGGGGGATCCATTTCTGGAAAATGATATTGTCTGCCCTTTTAGCAAGAAACTCTCTTGCTGGGTTTGTTTAATTAAACTGCCGCTGTCAATTACTCTCTGCAAATAACATACAAGTATTGAATGGCAAACTTCAGAAGGCAGCGCTCGGCAGTCACCAGGGCGTTGTGAACTCCCTTTGCACTCCCTGCACATTTATGGAAGGTGGGAGGTCTGTTGCGAGGTAAAATTCCCCCATTTCTGTCCATTTCCCACTTCCTTCAAGGAAATAAAAACTATGCCCAGCTCACGTGTCACCACTGGTTGAAACATCAGCGATTTCATCCCAAGTTGCCATATTTGCTTTAGTCCCAAACACTTCATGTTTGTGGAGCCTTTCCTGTTGTCCTGACGAGGGCTTCCTCCCTCCTGGGGGGTGGAGGGGGCTGCAGCAGGATGCTCCCTCTCCACTCCGCTCCTGACTCCCACCCGGCCCTCTGCAGCACTGCCCCGGCCAAATCGGCTGCTCCTCTTCCTCTCTCTGCTGGCACATCCTTCTATTTCCAGTTCTGCAATCAAAGTTTTATTCCTGCTTTGGTGGTTTTGTTTGGGTTTTTTGTTTGTTTGGGGTTTTTTTTGTGTGTTTTTTTTTTTTTCAGGAGAAAAAGTGTTGAGCTTTATGCTCAGCTATTTATCCAGGCTGTTGGGCCAGCAGCTACACAAAGGTAGAGCGGTCCCAAAGCAGAGGAAAACAAAGAGGCGTCCTTTCCACCCGTACGCTGTGTTCCCTGCAGCTCGGCTGGAGACTTCCTTAGGCAACAAGAAGTCCCACCGCCGGGCTGCAGCTGAGTCTGGCAAGTGTTGCTTCGTGAAGAAGGACAATCTATTTTTTCTTTTAAACTGGTCGCCAGCTGAGCAAAGGCTCCTGGTGCTTTCTGCTGTTGGAGAGCTGAAAAGGTGACCTCTGATAAACTTTCTGAGCCAGCACCTTCTCACACTCACTGCAATCGTGCAATCTGGCTGAGGACTGCAGCTTGGTTATTAGCTGCTCCAGAAGTCCTTTCCCTTATTCCAAATCTCCCCTTTTTCAGCCCAATGCTAGCAAAAGAAAAAGCGTGAGGACAAGTCTTAGTGACATATATGGTCTTAATTGAATTGGATGTCACTTCTGACCAATGTAACTGAATTCTCAGGATGATACAACCAGAAAAACTCCATTGCCAAGTTTTTTTTTCCTTTTTTGGAGTGCAGTTTTTCTGTAGGGAACTCTTTTCAGTGGAGTTGAAGGCTTTGTGCTCTTTCTGATGGCCATCCATAAAAAGATTGTTACCCGTCAGCTTTGGATGTTGAGGTTAATCAGCTCTGGGGTAAGATTTTCCCATGATGTATGTGGGCTGTACAGTCAGGATAATGTGTACTTAGACTCTAAGCTCTGTTTTCAAGGGGTACAGAGATATGAAATATTATTACAGCAGAGTGTAACGTTCGTTAGGGTCAGGTTTTGTCCTGTCTGGTTGGCCCAGCAGAGTTCACTGATTTATGGACTGATTGTACCGATTTTCAAGAAATACTTCATATTGAATACCTGCTCTTCCCACATACCCATAAATCTTTATTTTCAGTAATTTTTATAATGCACTCATCACAGAAGGAAATCTAATGTCCCAACCTGCTCTTTTCCAGAGGCATTTTATTGCTCGGAGCCATTCCCACGCTCTCTCAGGGTTTGCTGCTGACCCCCACCTCTATTCACCCAGCCCGAGACACCCCCTGCGCAGTTGCTGAAATCATAGAATCATAGAATGGTTTGGGTTGGAAGGGACCTTAAAGATCATCTAGTTCCAACCCCTTTACCATGGGCAAGGACACCTCCTGCTAGACCAGGTTACTCAAAGCCTCATCGAATGGCACTTTGTCTTTTTTAGAGACCCTCCCTGCCAGCGCTTTCAGATCGCAAAGGTCATTTTGGTGCCTGGGCTTGCAAAAACATATAAGTAAAGTGTGGCATCATGAGAGCTTCAGTGCTCGGAGAACCAATGGTCCCCACTGGAGATGGGCATGGGGTGCCGCATTTCACACCCTCCTCCCCAGGTGCTTGCAGAGAAATACAATGTCTGTGCTCAGTCACACTTCTGCTCTGGAAGACGAAGAGAGGGACGGGAATCCTGGCATAGACAGTCTGTTTGGGATATAGGTCTGGGAGGAGAAGGGACAGCAAAGGCTCCTCAGGCTGCACTTGAGGTGGGACAGGAGGAGGGCGCAGTCGGGCGCAGGGACAGAGCCAGCCCGAGTGGAGGGACTCTGCCCTTTAAATCAAAACTTGCATCGGTTCCAGCACCGCTGTGGATACCATTCTCATATGTACCTGGAAAACATTGCTCCACTAAATATTTTCTAAAGTATACTAGCTTCCCTTTTAAGGTTTTGAGCAGCTTTTTCGTATTTCAGGTACTACGCTTAGTTTATATTGGAGGTGCTACTTCAAATAATAACATGAACGCGATAAAACGTAGAGGTGAAAGAACCACAGCTAAAGCGACACATTTATTTTATGTCCCAGATGCCTTCATTTTTTGCTTACTATTTGAATTCTCTCTTCTCTCCATATTATAGATTTAGCTTTGATCCATCCTGGCAGAATAAACAATCTTTTGCAGAAGTTCTTTTCAGTCTGAGCCCTTTTTGTGATAACAACTAAAACAGTACTGAAGGAAGATTTGGATTATATTTGTGTGTGTCTAGACTATTGATATCATAGCCCAGGAAATGAAAAAGTAAGATGAAATGAGTGTGATTTTTAAATTTGACCGGGAGGAAGGGGTTGGGATGAAGCCAAGCACAGGTCAGTGTGGAATGTGGTTCTGCAGGGACTCCAGCCACCTCAGAAAATCAAGTTGCAGTTTTTGTATGACATAAATTAAGCTTCTTGAACTTACTGGGGACCTGGTTTTCTCCAGAGAACAGTTTCAGCCTTTTTAATTTACCTCACTCCTGTTACCTACACGCTGTGGAGAGAGGGCAGTGCATTCTAGCTTGCAAGGGATGATTCCTGTCTTGAACACCTCCATTCCTACCCCTCATTCACCAAAATCCAGCCTTGATCCCACGTGTTTGACCGCCGGCTTTGCCCCGGGGAGGGTGGAGAAGGACTCACAGCAGGTTCTTCACTTTTTCTGCAGTGAAGAAAATGTGCCTGTTTCTGGCAGAAGGTCCTCGTATCTCACCGCCAGCTGCTCAGGCCTCTTCTCATCTCAACTAGGACTTGGCTCGTGGTGGCAATCATGAGGCAGCTTGGTCTGAAGGGAAACGGCGATGCCTGTCTGAGAGTGCACTGGGAATTTTGTCTTCCTTTTTACTGTAAAGCGTTCTTCCTTCCCCAGCCTGCCCTTAAGAATCTAATTAGTAGCCTAATTACCACCCCCACACTACGCCCTAGCTGACATTTGCTGGCTCTCAGTCCGCCTTCCCTTGTCAATAGAATTTTATGTCGTAGGTCGTCCAGGTCTGTGCTGCTTCCTCTGCACATCGCAACATCGCTGCACTCCACTCAACGCCTATTTCTGTTCGGTACCCTGACAAAATTGAACTCTGAAAGGACCGTAAATTTTCAGCCTCAAGAGGCTCTTCATTAAGCAACAAATAATTCTCTGCACCTACTTGATATTACCCTCCTGTTAGCTGTTTGTCACGCGACGTGCCTTCCTCCCCGCTCAGCCCGCCGTGTCGGTTCCACTCAGCTGGCAGAGCTGCTGCTTGCCAAATAACTGCACGTTGTATTATGTTTTCTGATCCTCTGACTCTAATATAAAAGTAACAGCACCATTTTTATCCTGGCTGAATTTAGTTCAAAGGCTCATGCTATCTCACTGTTGCTATCAGATGTCAGCCAGCAGTATTTCACAGGACCAGATCCCAGTACTATCCTACAGGAACAGCTTTTTATGGCTTCAACACCACTGCTGTTGCTAATGGCATTTAGAATCATAGAATCGCCTAGGTTGGAAGAGACCTAAGATCATCGAGTCCAACCACAAACCTAACACTACCAAAACCACCACCAAACATGTCCCTCAGCACCACGTCTACCCGGCTTTTCAATACCTCCAGGGATGGCGACTCCATCACTTCCCTGGGCAGCCTCTCCCAATGTTTGATAACCCTTCCAGTGATGAAATTTTTCCTAATACCCAATCTAAACCTCCCTTGGTGCAACTTGAGGCCATTTCATCTTGTCCTATCACTTGTTACTTGGCAGAAGAGATCGACCCCCACCTGGCTACACCCTCCTCTCAGGTAGTTGTAGAGAGCCATAAGGTCTCCCCTCAGCCTCCTCTTCTCCAGGCTGAACAACCCCAGTTCCCTCAGCTGCTCCTCAGAAGACTTGTGCTCCAGACCCCTCACCAGCTTCGCTGCCCTTCTCTGGACACGCTCCAGCCCCTCAATGTCTTTCTTGTAGTGAGGGGCCCAAAACTGAACACAGTATTCGAGGTGGGCCCCACCAGTGCTGAGTATATTTCCACACAAAGAGGTGCTGTCCAAAATAATGAGCTGCCTTTAATGCATCGATGCTCTGTCCCACCAGGATGCCTGAGGTGCCTCTACAGCCCAGCTGCCCCACGTCTTGGGAACAGTTTGAGCTCCAACTCCTTTGCAAATCCTACTTGCCCTCGGGGCAAGTGATATCGCAGCTCTCTGATCGGTGCATTATTAATTTTCAAGACACAGTGCGTCTAAAAGCCAACCACCACCCTGGGAAGTATGTCATAAAACAAATATTCCTTTCCTGCTGAAATACATTATTAAAGCCTCTACCCTATAAATCCAAAGTAGATAATACTCTCCATGGCACCTTGTAAAATAAGCAATTTTCTGCTACCAAGGAAACAAATTCTTTTTCTCAATCGTATCTAAACTCCACCAACATGGTGACAGACAAAACATTGCTTCTGAGTTTGTTTTTGACAGCCTCATACATTTCTAACTCTGTCAGCAAGAATAAATGTATGAAGCTTTTCATGTTAAAGAGCTCTGGAGCAAAATGGACTTTCTGGAACCCGCCTCACCCTTGTCTATACCAGACTTTATGCCCCAAAGTTTCCCACTGCTTCTACAACTGGTTCATCGGAAGGGTGAGAGGTAGAATTTGAGTGCCAAGATCAAATCCAGACCAAGCTGCCTTTTGAACAGAGGGAATGAGGCCGGGATTAGAAAGAGAGACATAGTAGATTCCCAAAAAATGTTTTTTTACCCCCAGAACACGTTAGGATAAAGCTCACTGTGTATCATAACCCCCACCACTACCAGGTGCTGCTGGGGCAGAAACAAGGAACATCTGCTTACTGTATCAAAGAATTTGTTCTTTCATGGGGTATCACAGCACAAGGGCTTGGGGTACCAGCACCCAAACAGAATACTGTTCAACAGTATGCTTGGAAAATTCTCTGCAAACACTGTAAATGCATGAGAAAAGCAAGGTGCAGGACACAGTCACAACCATGCGCAGTGTGGCCATCACAGCCCTTGCTAAGACAGACGTGGAGCAGGGCCTGGAGAAGTGCGGTTCTGCGGCAGCAGACTGTTTGAGGTGGGGCATCAATTTTGATTACATTTTCTAGTTTCCTAATGAAACTGTCAAGATTTTGTTTCAATAAGATGTTAGCTTTATTGGTTCTTTGGGTTTTTTTGGTTTTTTTTTTTACTATAGCACTACAGTACTGTTTCTTCATGACTACTCTCTCAGCAAATGTTAACATTTTATTCCAGTTTGAAATGAGAAGAAATGAAGAAATTCCAGCATTTGCCTACAAAATGAAATTGCTATTTTCCAAAAAACTCCAGTCAGCTACTAAGACTTCTGAAAATAATATCCTATTTTCATCCGTCAGGAGCCTGTGCAGGTAGACAAATCTGTTTCTCAGAGTGAGAGGTCTACGGGATCATTCATTTCAGAAAGCTGTGTAATGCCTCTCTCTCGTGTTCATTTCTAGAGCAACTGGGAGACGTAACTTAGTAGTTCATTGTTATTTTTCTGTTCTTTGGTGCGTAGAGCGTATCTCCCCTGTACCGAGCAGCTGCCAGCAAAGCGTTCAACATCACCAGACCTTACCAGTGTCTGTATGTGACCACAGATTTTAAATACAGACATTTCCTTTTTCATTTAAAGCTGAAGTTAAATTCAAGAAATCTTTATCTACATTATCATGCATTCAAGGAGCAGCCTGAAGCCAAAATAAATTTGTTTCATATTATGGGTGAAAAAATGGCTTGTTCTCCAGCTCAACAAAGACAGATCACTCGGCATAAATCCATCATATTAAAGCCCCTGCTTCGTGCTACCAATACAGAATTTGCAGTAAGAAGAAAACATACTTTCCCTTTCCTCCTCATTGTCACAGTTCACAGGAGGTGGAGCCTATGCATTTAAAAGTATTTCTATTTCAATATTCAAAAAGCAAACCTTAAGTGGATAGGTATTGCAGCAGGCTCCTGTGGTGGTGAAAGGGCTGGACTGGAACCACTCTGTGTAATCATAGCGGGATACTGGGGCAAATTCACAGTCACCTCCAAGTCCATCCTGCCCATGAGAAAGATGCATAAATATTTGAGTAAGACCTTCAGGGAGCTGATCTACCCGTTGAGAAGGGAGATAGCAAGGAGCTCATCATGTATCTATCAAAGGAGTATCTTCAGTCATGGATCTGAAAAAATATATGAGGGACTGCGCTAACCTGGAGATGGCAAGGAGACTGTTTGACTAGTTAAAGACAGTAAAGTATGCCAAGTCTCAGAATTGACCACTCTTTAGTGCTGCTTTTCCTCTCGTAAAACTTGTAACAAGCTACTTTCCTTGTGTCTGAGGAGGAAACCCAGGACCCATGTCCATGAGAAAGGACCCACAGCATCACTCAGTCGTGCCATGAAACCCAATTAAAATTCCTTCATAGGGAAACCAACTTTGGGTTGGTTTTTTTTCGGACTGCTATTATAAATAATAGCAAGGAAAAACAAAGTTTTTAATTTCTGAAAAGGCTTTGACAAAGTTGTGCTTCATCCTTGTATAAATATTGCTTCTGTAACACTGCCAAGGAATGGCCTTGAGCGTCTGCAGCCAAAGAACCCAGACCTGCTCCTCTCTGTGTCCACATATAATTCATGTTTGTGGCTGGTATTCCAGCTCTTCAAAAATTGTCTATGAGCCCCTCCTGACTGGGAATCCAGACTGCTGCTCCCCGTGTAGCATTTCAGGGGTGGCCATAGCAAGTTTTGCAAGGAAAATATTTTTATTAGACGAACTGACAAAGCTGGAGAGAAAAGGCAAGCTTTCAAATAAGCAGTTCCTTTCTGAACATTTGGACTTGCATGCCTGGGTGCTTATCTGTTCTTTTACAGTAATCCAGTAAAAGATAAACTCTCTCCCCCTGAAAGCCATTACCCCACTTAAACCCTAGACCATCATGGCTAAAATACCATGGCTAGCTGCAAAGATGATGACGCAGACAAGGAGAAGGGAATCTGTTTAACTAAAGAGGGATAACTTTATACAGAATGAACAGAAACGTAATAGCTCTGTTGCATAATCTGGCTGTATTCCTCCTTTCAGCTTCTCCAGTTGGTTGCAGCCTGCATTCAAGTGAGGAAGGGAGAGAAACCCCAGGCAAAATCCAGTCGGAGGTGGTATCTGTAGGATGTGTCTCAGCTGTGAAGTTTCCGTTGAATCTCTAGCTCCCCTATCTCGTTTGACAGCAAGCCCTGACGGTTCGGCACAAGGCTTTTCCCAGTGCCTCCGGAATCTAGAGGGTTCAATTAACTTTCATGAAGAGCGATGTGAGAATAAACAGAAATTACATAGTTTTGAAAAACACAGGCTGAAGCTTGAAAACCTGCAGGCATTTTATGATTCTGCCATTTCATAACCCATGAGCTTGCAGATTTGGAGATAGAATTACAGATGGAGTTGAATTTAAAAATCCCATAGGATGAGCTCCTTGATTTTGATGAGGTGTCCAGACTAGACTTTTCATTCCAAGACAGTGCTTGCTTTCATTCCAATCTAAAGGTCATCATTCTAAAGCACCCTTCTCCAGCTCATCACTGCTTTAAAAAAAAAGATGGTTTTGTACAGCAGATACACGCAAGTTGTTCGTTACTGTTAGAGATATGTGCAGATGATTTTGTGATCATAAACTCTTGAACATAGGAAGTTTCTGAATGTACCTTCTGATGCCAGGAAAGGTAAATGCTGGGGAGCACTGTCTGCCAAGGAATTTTCAGTTGTTCCGTTATAGCCAATGCTTTTAGTACATATGTTAAATAAGTCAATAGACATTTTAATGAGCAAAGCTGGCATTGCAGCATCTTCCTGCATAGAAAATACTGTGGGCACATAATGAAGTGGGTTTTTTTCCAAATCTCTGTTGAAGTCCAGGTACAGGAAAAAAATCTAGTTATGTTTCGCTGTAACACTACACGTATAACTCCTGAGTTATTTACAAGTTCTGGTAGTCAGAACTACAGCAGGCAGAGACAGAGAGCGAAAAGGAGAGGGAGATCTATTTATAATGGAAATTCATAGAACATCTGAACTTAAAAGAGAAAATCTTATTTTAAAAGACAAGGTATGGTAGTTAAAATACCCGATTATTTCTTTGTTTTCATATGCAACCCGGTCTCACTCATGAGTGCTGTGATATCCCAAAGAATAACTTCCCAAATGCCAAGAAGACAGAATGTGTCTTTGCTATTGTCCTTTAACTGCTCTTCCATAGCAGTTGTCATTTGCTGCAGAAGTAGGAGAGCAAACACAGATCTCTGTCCCACAATCACTTCTGTGATGCACATGTATAATTTTCTCACATCAGCTGTAGTTCCGGGAAATGAGAGAACTAAAATTGCCAGGTTAAATAAGTTAACTTTTATTAGGTTAAAGCAAAGTGGAGGGAATGTCTTCCTATGAATTAGAAAGTTCATATCCGTGCATAATAGTCTAGGACAAGTACTGCATATATACAAATATAAAAAACCAATGTGAGATCTGAGTTGTCTGTCTAACCTAAACATTTCCCTGTCCCATCAGTGGCTTCATTATTTAGACTTACCCCTCACTGTCTCCTCTGGACACCTCCTTCGTCACTGACCCGTACAGATTAACATTCATTGTGGACTCAGGTCACAAAAAACACAGAAGTTTCACACTAAGAAATGTATTTTGGCACTGGAGATAACCCGATCTAGTGATAAACGTGGCTCCTCTGGTTATGCATTACTTTTATGACCCTTTTCAAAACTTCATTTGTGTTGCAAATGACTTGTCTTTTGTAATTCCAAGATTTATCCATAGTAGCAGTAGCGAGTCCTTTTTCTCGTCTTTGCTGCTGGCTAGACAATACAAAAGAGCAAAGTATTTAAAAAGAAAAAAGGATTGAAATTATTGGCAACATGAACCAAAAAAAAAAAAAAGAAATACAGCCTGAAGAACAGGTGCTTAGACATTGATTTTTTATGTTTGAATGTATGAGGAACAGAGACATGGACGATGCTCAAATGTTTGCTGCTAGAGAGAGAGGTATGTGCTTTTTCCCTGTCCTTTATGAGTGTACTTTCCTCTGCAAAACCCCAAACACTGAGAGAGTAGTTCTATTGACCCAAATGGTTCAATATACTACTTTATGTTCTACATATCTCTTTGCCATTTAAAGCTTTTGCTAGGAGAACCTTGTATAAATTTAGTGAGAAAGCTATGCTGACAAGCTTAAAGCGTGGACAAGGCCTTAGCTCCAAGTTATCAGTAGATGTCACTACGGCCAACCAATTGAAATGGTTAAATTATTCTGATTTTTAAGGTCAGGAAACGGTGAAACAGTGAAACTGTCACAGGAAAGCATATTTTACATAATGCCGCTCTCAGCCCTGAACCAAAAACACTGAGAATAGCCTGGAGGAGATCATCGCCTTTCATCCAGTTCCAAGAGAGTCTGGAAACACTCACATTTAAATTTGTTAACCATCCTTTAACCTTTTCTCCCGTTTTCTCTCCGTCTACTGTGGTCTCTCCACATGCGCCTCCTTCCTGTTTATTAGTTTACTTTCTTTTAATAAAAGGAGGGGAGACCGCTGTGATAACTTCCCCCAGCCTCCGTTGCCCTGTGATGGGTTTGCTGCAGGCAGGAGCCCCTCACTGGGAGCTGCCGCTATTGCTCCTCTTGTTGACACGGTGACCTGCTAGATGATTTCTCAATAGGTATGAGATCCTCTCCTGTCACACTTATTGCCTGTACCTGCTGCCTCGTGAGCAGGATCCTGTTTTTGCCGCCTCTTCCTTAGTGCAACCTGGCTAACTGGTCCCTGGACCGGGTTTTTTATTGCCTTGGAAAAAAATAAAAACACAAAACCCACAAAACTGGGGCTCCCATGCTGTCAATTCAGCCACGTGTCCAGCCGTCCGGCCAGCACCTTCTTTAGCCTGTCCACTTTGGTTTGCCTGTCTCTCTGAAATCCACTGAATTGTTTTTCCTCTCTCTTGACAGTGGGGAGTTGTACAATTTTACAGCTTAAAAGATTCTCTCCCCACAGGGCTGCTCAGTTAATAGGGAAATCAACGGTAAGGTCAAAACCGGTACCTGGGTGCGGGACACTTTCTCTGCAAAATAAAAGGGTATGTGCCACATCTGTGGGTCACACCGCTAACCCAGGAGAGGGGAAAGTTATCACTTCAGAGTGCTTTCCAAGTGAAGAAAAAATATTTTAATATGAGCAATATGTTCTTGACACTTCTATGGTATTTGCTGTCTCCAAATATTTAATTTTAATAAAAAAATGCTTAATCCTCTTAATGAACTTGTTACGTGCTGAGTCCTGTGGTTTAAAATTGGAAAACTGAAAGAAAATGAGGAGTAAAATTCAGTCTTGTCCTTTCTTGTGCTCCCGGTGCATGAGGAGGGTACAGCAACCCCAGAGAAATGGTCGGGCTGGTCCAGCGGCTCTCTCCCATCTCCATCCCCTGGCACCACCTGAGTTGGTAACTGGTCTGAGCACAGGAAACAAACTGCCAAACAATACAGAAAATGGAATAAATTATGATTTTCTTTATCAGGTGAGTGTGCTTTTCTAGGCTGACAGAAGTAAAAACTCATTAGAAGTGGCACAATATTGGAGTGCTGAGTTGTAACTGGATGTACGAGAAGCACATCGCTTTTGAGAAAGAGATGCCACCTCTTGCATAGCCCCTGCTCTTAGTTAACCAGCTTATTAAGCATGCTGATGTTGTTGCTCTTGTTAATGCATTTTAATTCCACTCAGTGTTTTTGCATGCTCATGCAGAGCCAGGGACATTGCCCTGTAGAAATGGTGCAAGAAGCCAAGCCGACGGTGGGAGAGGGAGCACGTGTTTCCTTGTAGAATTAAGTAAACAGTAATAATACCACCTAGCATTTAATTACCGTGGCTCCCTCTTCGCGCTCTTTGTCTCTGGGGTCTGGATTCGTTCAGCAGGTAGAAAAGCAAGAGAAGAGAAGGGGGGAATCGCAGAATCACCGGGGGTGGAAGGGACCTCTGGAGATCATCTGGTCCAACTCCCCTGCCAGAGCAGGGTCACCTAGAGCAGGTTGCACGGGATGGCATCCAGGTGGGTTTGGAATGTCTCCAGAGTCAGAGACTCCACCATCTATCTGGGCAGCCTGTTCCAGTACTCCGTCACCCTCAAAGTGAAGAAGTTCCTCCTCATGTTCAGATGGAACTTCCTATGTTCAAGAAGGAGAGGGTGACACCTGCTCTGACAACTGCCCATCATCCCAGCCACCTAACCTAACTACGTTGGACAAGATGGCAAAAATAAGGGGGCAGCAGGTTTGGGGAGCCATGGGGCCGGACTTGGGGTGGGATGGGAAAATGCATCCCTAGTTTGTTGCCTCTCCCCATGGGACCAGTCTGGAGTGAGCAGCTGTCAGTCGGGTGAGCGCTCGGCCATGCAGTGCGAAGTACCAAGACCCAACCGTGCCTCCATGCTGCCAGAGTGACATTCCTGGGGGGAGATCGGCTCTCGCACAGAAAACCAGTGATTTACTCTTGCGCAGGAGCAAGGAAGTGCTTTTAAAGAGGGTCATTGCCATCGCGACTCATTTCAATTTGGAGAAGGAAAGCAGCTTGCGTCTTCCCCAGACTTTCGAAGGTCACTCCTGGGTCAGCACAGGCTCGTTTGCAGTGGAGCAAAGTGCACCGTAGGCAGGCCTACCTATAATTAAAGACCTGCAGATTCCTACATATGTATTCTTGAAACATCTGTAAGCATAATTACAGTACATTGCTTAAACAGCTTAATAGGAGGCAGGCGTTCTTTTTCACCAGGAGATTGCTTTTAGCGACGCAGTGTACAGTAGAGTTTGCAGATAAGGCCAGAAGTGCACCTAATTATCTCTCTGCTGGCAGCTACTGTACTTAAACTTACATTTTCATAGCGGTACACCAGGCTTTCTGTTTAGCTTCATGAGTCCCATTCCTCTTAATGCTTAATTCTCCAAGCACCGCTTTAAAAATTAAGGATACAGCCCCAAGCCTGGGCTCGGTCTATCCAATTAACCACGAAGAATGCTGTAGAGCTCAGTGCCATTTCCTTATGTCTTCCCTCTTCATTGCCTTAACGCGTGCTGATAGCACTCTTTTGTTAGCTGAGGAGTATATTTAGTATCTGTTTTGCAGGAATTATTCTGTTTTTGCCAAAACACATACTGTTTGCACAGGCCGTGGTGTCTGTAGCGTGGCAAAGGGTATTCAGAAGGAGACCGACTGTAATTCCTGGCCACACTACAGCTCCCGTTTCCGCAGCATCCGACTTTCTCTGAGACTTTCAGTAAGGCAGAGTTGTGGGCAACCATTTGATGTCTGAGACACGGTCCTCACTCAGGGAATTTTTCAGCCTGGAAAAAGAGATTAAAGAATCAAATTAAGGCTGTCTAAAAATCTGAGCCGTTTTCCAGGGACATTTTATTTTTAACTAGTTTTTGGTTCACTTTCCTGCTTGCCTGAAGTGTCACCCCGTCTCAGTTGTGTGTTTGTGACCTCTTGAGGAAATCACAGCTTCATAGCACTGATCTGAGATGTCTTTACAATGTAGGACCCAAAGCTGAGGATCCACCTGGTGATCATTTCGGGGGGGAAGAAGTCAAAGTTTCTCAAGATAGGAGTCCAATTTTCACCCCAAATAAAAAGACTGGAAAGATCTATCGGATAAACCGGGTGATCCCGTGGGGGTGGGAGGCTCTGGTGCCTCTCCCTTTGCTGGAGAAGACGCTGCTAGGCTTGAAAGTGAAAAGCAGAACTGTGAAGTTTTCTGCCATCACTGAAAGTCTGCAACCTTTTTTTTTTTTAGCGTAGTAAGCAGACAGAAAGAGAAAAGCAGCTGCCTAAATAAGGAACTGGCTTAGGAAGGAAACGTTTTATGAGCAAACTGTTGTCGTGCAGGAAGAGGTCAAATCTGGGTTGGGAAAGGAGATACAGAGAGACTTAAAAGTCAGAGAGGTTAGATGTTAATATGATTGAGAGCGGAGAAGGAGAAATGAAGAAACTGGTGCTTGCAAAAAGCCAAATGGAAATACCTGAGGAGGATACAAAGAGAGGACACAGATGGGCAGAAGAACAAGGCTGCTCACATTTTGTGAGGTCTCTGCTGTTTGTCTGCTAGGTGGTGACTGCTAGAGGAACGAAACATTGGTATGGCTGCTTTCCAAACAGATGAGCCCATCACAGTCCCCAGCAGCCCAGCAGTCCTCCACCCAGGCAGCACAGGAACTTGGGTTTGGATTTGTGGTTTTTTTTGTTTCTCATGATAACAGTATTCAGTGACAGATGATCCACTGCATAAGATGCATAAGCTTCCTGGGATGAGTCCTCTCTTGCATGTACCTTCCTGTGTCACAGTCCAACTCTCATCATCATGGACACCAATTGCACAATCTAGCCCCTGTTTTCCCACCCACAGACGAACGGTCCGTGTCCAGCTGGCCTACTTTTGTCGCAAATGTGACCTGTGGGAAGTCACAGATCACGCAGCTTCCACTGCCCCACTGACTCATGGTCCTCCTCCCCCATGTCCGATGAGCAGACTAAGCCATCAGCTATGTTCAGAGCAAGGGTTGTGCTAGCACCTTCTCCATCAAGTGAAGACACGTTTGAGGTGGGACATGGGAAACCTCCCAAATCCCTCCTTGCAGCTCTCTAACTGCATCTGCACAGAGCCCGTGGAGGAAGGCACAAGGGACCAACAAGGCTGTCAGCACTGCTGCTCTTCTGGTTTGCCATACACACAACACCCCAATGGGCCAGATTTTGTCCTTAGTGAATCCTTATGGTCATGTCCAGGCCACCTGCTACAGCACGGTGACTATCCCATGGCATCGAAGGTTGGGAGAGTGAAAAATGGGCCGGACGGTGCTGGTGCCAGCTGTCCAACCTCTCTTGATGCTCAGGAGAGAGGAGCTGCCACGATACTGACACCTCTGCCTGTGACCTTCCCAGCGTCAAGTGATGAGCATTCCCCAAAGACCTTAGGCTTAGGCTTCTTTTAGAGTCAATGCGGAGAAAAGAATGGCAGAAACTGCCCCAGGGAAGTTGTTCTCTATGGACTTTGTGGAGAGCTTAGAGAGTAAGCTTAAACACAGATATATAAATTGTAGATGCTTGAAGTTAAATACGACGTGTGTCGCTCTCACAGGATGTTCTTTGAGTGTCACCCGTTGTGTTTCCTTTGTCCCCACCCACCAAAGCCTGAGAATATATATTGAGGATTAATTTCTCCCTGGGAGTTTTGAATGTCAGAATTGCATCCTAGTAGTCACACTGATAATATTTCTACACAGCCTTACAAAAAATAAACAAAAACTTATTCTATTTCACTGAAAGATTTGGACTACAAGAAATGACACTCATCTGTGTCTGCTGCTGACCATGTTTCAGTGTGGTCTTCTGAATAACAGAATATAAATAGACTGTATTTTTGTACTAACCAAATTGGAACACATTTTCACCTGATTATTTTTTGCCTGTAAGACCAGTGAAAGCTAAAAAATGCATACATTTGTCTGAATAACTGTAGCTGCATTTTGTGTGGATTCTGTTTGGAAGCAGATGGTTATGAAGACAAGTCTTAGCAAGTATTTTAAAAGAATATAATAAATACTGTATAAATAAGACATACCTAATATCTTGCTGTATTCCTGCAGGATCTGGATTCCGTTGTGGTTCAAACTAAAGGAAAACAGAATTTTGCAAAAGAAGCTAATGTATTTTCTTCCTCTCCTACTATAATTGGAGGCAGAAGATATTTTAAAAGCAGCTTTTCTTTTTACTAATTCATTAAACATGAATTTTCTCTGAAAATATTTCCCTGTGTCAATTGGCCCATAGTAAAATAGGATATTCTACAGCTACGAGTCCAGTTCCTGCTTCCAGAAAGAAGTTTAACAGCTTCAACACAGGTCTGGTCTTCAAGTGGTCTGGATCTGCTTCTGTAGCTGCCTCTGTCTTATTGTGTGACCTTAGATAAGTCAGTCTCTGAAACTCAGGTATTCTCCTTTCAAAATGAAGATCGTTCTCTCCTGCCTCCCAGGGAAGTTATGAGCTTTAACCAAGCAGGATGGGTAGATGTCAGTTTGAAGAACAGCAAAGAGATACCGATAAAAACCCACGTTCTATTTTTCAGACTCTGGCAAAATTCAGTATTGACCTTAATATCTAAGAAACACAGAAGGGAAACTTCTGTTTGCAAAAGCAGTGAAATGCATACACATCAGTAGACGATGTAGTTTCAGCATTATAAAATGCTGACTGTTTTTCAAGGATTTAAAGAGAACATCCTTTGCAGATGTTTTCTGTTCCATGAATCACATTTTTAAAGGCTCGTTCACTAGTATGGAAAAGCAGCTTGGTTCTACTTGCGTGGTTTCATTCAGCTATATATGAAGAAAGAATTAACATCCATCAATCTTTCTCAGCTATCTTTGATTTGGGAGCTGCAGTGATCTGGAGGGTGTGCCACCTACATTCTGCTATAGTAGGAGCAGTGCTCAGTTTTGCTAGGGATCCGGGGGTTTCATCATTAGACAAGATCATATTAGCAAATTACTTTAAAGATATTTAAGGCTATTGCCCTTTCGCCCGTCCTTGTTGGTGTCACCTAATAGAACACTGACCCTTTGGGTCAAGTGACGTGATGGCTGCCCAGTGGCCAGCCAAATTACAGCAGCACCAGGATGCTGGTACAGGACTTAAAAGAAGAAATATTTGTCATGCGCTAAGCAGAAGAAACTGGTGGGCATTAGAGCAAAGGTGGGCCTTGGTGAAGGTGGGATGGAATGGTGGGGAAGACAAAGGCATGCAGAGGGAACGAGGACGTGGTATAGACTCTTCGTTAATGAAGAGCCTCTGAGGCAAAGGTAAGACACTTGTGTTTGATGGACTGCTAGGGAGAAGAGGCATGGACTGTGACAAGATTGAGCAGCACACGGAAAGGAAGACCCTGGGCAGAGTGAACAGTCATGAGAAACTGCCGTGGTGGGCAGCAAGCCATGAGCAAAGCATGAGGAGGATGGGAGGGAGAGGGACTTGGCGCTGCAAACATATGTAAAAAGTCAAACAGTACTATGGCATAACAGGAGCAGCTAAATTTAGATTTGGGTCAGTTTTGCTTAGGTAATGAGTTGACCCTCAGATGGATCTCGTTAGCATGTTCATAGAAATCTAGGTATGCGTGTCTTACGAAAGGGAAGCTGGAGGATAAGAACAATTTGGAACAATTGCTTGAGGACTCTGATCTATCCAGAGTAATTGTAGCTGCAAGAGATTTTTATGTTACTGTGCAACACTTTTTATTACAAAAATCCTTCTAGGTAACTTCGACCATATGTGGAAACTGCTCAATAGGATATTTTATCAGAAAAAAAATATATGCAAAATGAATTGTGTCTGAATTACAAATGTTATCAGAAAAGAAATCATATCACAATATGTGATATTGCAGCGAACCATTGGATTGTCTTACCCCAGCCAATGATTCCAGCTGACAAGTGATTAATACAGCTCACAGATATGGAGGTTATCTACATCGGTGCCTGGCTGGCCAGAGGGTGGGCTCTGATACCAGCTGCCACTGGGTAGGACATAACTGACTCTCCCAGTAACCCATTAGATAATTTAATAAAGATTTCAGAACATGGTAACCTCTTCCCTTTTGGCAGAGTTACAGTCATTCCTCTTCCTGACTGGTCCGGAGAGATTTTATTTGTAACCACACGTTCCACATTAAGTACTGGAAGTTATTGGATTACGGCACTGCAGTATGAAAGGTCAGCCACAGAGTGGACTCCGAGCACCTTGGGTTTTGCTGTACCTCCACATAAGGATGGATAATCAGATAATTAGAAAACCAGTGTGCTGGTTTTCTACTGATTTCTATTCTAGCAGTTCAAAGATATCTGTATAGTTTAGAGCAAAATTCTAGTGTGGTTGAGAAAGCACTTAAATAAACCCTTTCTCTAAAGCGCACCTAATATTTCCATGCGATTTTCCTTTGGGTCTGAAACGTTCTGCAGCTGTGGAGGCTTTCTTGGAAAGCTGAAGGGGAAAGTAAATTTAATTTGACTGTTTCTTAGTTACCTGACCTTTCATATTCTGTGGCGTTGGGACTTTCCAATAGTCTAGGATCTTAATTAGCTTCCTCTCTCATAATTACCTTTTTTCTTTTTCAATCCTCCTGCAATCTCTTTGGTTGCTTCCTGAGAACTGGAGCAGTGATCCACAAAAAAAATCAAATGGGCTAAGATCTTCAGCTGGGGTAACTCGAGGTGTCACTGCTGACTTCGTTCTAGTCTAGTATTGAAATAAAATGAAAAAATCTGAAAATCCTGCTGAAAACCTGCAAGTATCATGATTTGACCAAGTGCTTTTGTTTCAAATTTGTTGATGAGCCCGGATGGCCTGTACGCTTCTTTTGTTTCCCAAAATTATTTTTATTATAGAAACAGATCAAAAGGGCAGAGGGGTGTTATTTTTACCTTTGTGTGCAGTAATAGTTTATCATATACTCTAATGGCCTTTCTGTTGTACCTGGGAGTTAAACTCTACAGAGGGTAAAAATCATTAATTTCTGACTTAACTGTGCCTTTTATCTTGTTATGTTTTGCAAGCTAGTTCTTCCTTTCCAGTTCCAACTATAGACAGTTTTATTTCATATGCTAAATTGTCACAATCAAAGGCAGAATCTCTGCTGAACAGGTTTGGAAACATCTGGCTCTTTTCTTTCGACTTTTGAGTCTAATTATCTCAGTGCAGATTGTGATTGCTAAGTATGAAATTAAGCTGCCCAGCCTCAGCAGTCTTGGAGAGTTTGGGGTTTGGTGGTTTTGGGGTTTTTTTTCTCTCCCCCTTTGTAACTATTTTCCTCACAGCCTTAAATCATGCTGAAACGGAAACAGTAAAAATATGCACCCGGAGAGCAGTCCACATGTGCTGGCACTTTGAAACACCACCGCAGGAATTTCTTGCTGTGTATTACAAGAACCGGCCGCTTTGTGCAGAGACCAGGAACCGTGGAGGGCTGGGGTATTGCGAACAGCGACGGAAGAGCTGCACTCACGGCGAGACTCTGCCGTCCAGCCAGTCCGCACGGGCAAGCGGTAGGTATTAACCCAGGGATGTGAACCTCCTGGTGCTGCAGGTGGAGTATTTCTGAACTGCTGCATCCATGGCGGTCAGGGGGACTTGGAAAGCCCAGGTCCGATTCCATGCTCACTGCCTTCCCAAGTCCGGATCTGTAAAGCGGTGGCCACAGACCTCACATGAGAGAATCTCCGTGATTCACTCCCTGTTCATAAAATGAGGGCAAGGAGCTACGTGACAAGAAGAACATTAAGTTCATGTGACACTGAGGTTAGAAGAACTACGGGTAGAAAGTGAAGCACAAAAGGAGGTAGAAACAGGTTTCTTTATTAAACCAAGGCAGGGAGGATGATGTGGTCTCCAGTTTCATCTGCTGATGAAACCATCGCTCCTGTCATCTTCGTTAGGGGAGCGTTGCTTCACTTTGGCTGTCTGTTTTGAGGACAGATGGTCTGCTTGGCACCATTGCCCTGAGAAAATTCAAAGAGAAGGGACTGAAAATGTGTCAGCTTCGGAGAGACCGTGGTTTTTTTTTTTTCCCTCCATTTCTCCCCAAAAGGAGCAGAGGTGCTGAAGGGTGAGCCCCGGGAACCACCCTGCTCCAGTTTCAGACTCAGACCCCAACCTCTCCTCCTTCCCTCACCTTTCTCTCTGCCAGGTCGTGTCTAACACATACGCCCATGCTGAGGAAGGGAAAAAGGAAAACAACAACAAGGAATCACAGTGAACCAACCAATCTTTCCAAACAGCTGGGAAAAGTCCAGGGAGAGACTGCTGCTACTTCTGTTTTCAAACAGGAGACCAGACATGAAGGTGAGGACCAGGTGAGAGTGAAGGTTCAGAAGATGGGAGGGAAATCCTGAAGGAGGAGAGGCTTTGCTCCCGGTGGACAATCCAAATAATGTGGTACATGGAGGGTCAGTCAGGCCAGGGGTTTCCCAACTTCAGGAAGGTTTTCCAGAGATAAGCATATTTCTTGGGCAGAGGCACGTGCCAGCGACGCTCATTATTCTGATCAACAGACATCTGACATTTTTCTGCCCTACTTAATTTATATATTCCAAATTGTATCCTGGGAACCAGAATAGGCTTTCTGCCATGGAAATAAAAAATAATAAATTCTAATAAAGAATGAAGTTAATTGAAAAGCCAGCTTTCTTTGTAAATGACAGATGGTGTTCGGTTGTAAAGGGCGAGGGGAATCATCCATTAGCACTACTTCTTATGCTGCATTCTTTGTTTTTATTATATAAATGCAGTCAGACACCACAGTATAGATGCAGGCTTATTGGAGAAACTATTATACCTTCACTATTTCACTAACATTCACCATCGCTCTTTAAGATATTGAAAACCCTGAGTTGGAAGCACTTTATAGGAAGGCAGACATAAGCATAACGAAAGGACAGGGTCCTGGTGGGACCCGGCGTATCAAGGCATCGTGCTGCCTTCAGTTTGTACGTGGAATTTGCACATGTGCTCTACTGTTGATAGATGACACCGGAGCACATAGACATAAACTTTTTTTTAATCCCATGTGCAGTTTAAGGAAATCACTAGCGGCATTATGTGATGTCATCCATACCTTCTGAGTGTCTCGGGAGAGGCTTTAGTGTTTTTACTAAACTCAGAGTATTTTTGGGGCCCCTCTGGAGCCACTAAGGCAAGGTCAGATGACTTCGCCACAGCTTCACACATCGAGATGTGCGGCTCCCAGGTGCTGTGCACACAAGCTACGAGCAGGAGTCAAAGCTCCTTTATCCCTTCCTCCCCCCAACACGCTCCCCCAGCCTCCATATGCATCCTCTTGTTTGTACAGCAGGTCATTTCAGGCTCAAATATGCTTCCCTTGGGCTTACATCAAAGTCTTGCAATCAGACATTCAACATACATGGCTCTCCTGCTAGCCCTGCCTGTGAGCAACTGCCTGGAGAGCTAACCACAGCTCTGGTTGTGATTTTGGGAGGAGGAGATCCCATCTTCTATGTGGCTTAACATTACAATGTTTGGCATTTAAGCTGTGCAATTACAGGCAACCCCATGATACTTTGGGTGAGAGGTTTGAGATTTTCCCTTCAATGACCTTTTGGGTCATCTTTAGAGAGAAGTTAATTAATCATATTTTAAATCAGAGACTGTATTCATCAGGTCTCAAGTACAAAACAACTGCATCCACATGTCATTATGTGACCCTGGTTTGCAGATCAAATCCTGGTTTCTCCACTGCAGGTCTCTATGTCTTCACTGGCAGATCCATACTGCTGCAAGTGGAAGTCCACTCGGAGGACTGCTGGTAAGAGGTAACAGAGAAGGCTTTACCATGAAGGCTGTAACTGCTTTTTCTTAATCTTTGAACGCTCTCCATCCTGTCAGCATGTAGGGGAATAGCACGCTTCAGTTGTGATTGTACTTGCCCAACTATGTGTTGCTATCCCTTTGTAGACACCGGCATTCACTGCCTGGAAGCACACCCAACATACCCTAGGGCAGCAACTTGCCAAAGTTTGTGACCTTCTGGAGAGCCTGAGTCCTGTGACACCAGTTCCCGGCAGTTGAAGTTGTGCACCGGGGAGAAGCAAGAAGGAGATGACGGGAACCACAGTGGTGACACTAAGAGAGCCCAAACCACGACAAAGCCCCAATGCAAGTACCCTTCGCTACTTAACTTATTCAGGTCATCTTTGTGGAAATTAATTTACTGCGTATTTCCTTAATGAAAAATTCATCAATTATTTTTCCTCTTGAAGGATGAGTTGCAGTATGATTGTGCAGAGGAATTAATACTAAATAGGGTTAAAGTGACATATGTTAAATACAAGGGAAGCCATGTTTGATTGCTGGGGGGTCTACAGGGCTTTGGAAGTGTTGGATCCCTCAAAGGCCCATGCCTTGCCAAGGATTGTTCCTTGGTGCAAGGCACAGCAAACGATATGGTTTTCAGATCATTAATCAGTGGTGACTTGTGCAACAGACCGTCCTTCCATCATATTCTGACTTTCTGCGCTGTTGTGCACTTTCTGCACATTAACGGTGTTGCCTCCAGCCCCGCACCTCTGAGGCTTGGATCCACCACTGCCCTCACAAAATTCAGAGAGGGGAATGAAGTGAGTAACTGAATGGAGGTGAGCAAACCACATCTGCAGGGATGCATGAGCCCCAACACCTGCGGGGCTCCAAGCAGAGGTGGGAAGAGCAGAGATGTAGCAAGTGGCCCATGTCTGGCCAAGTCTCACCTCTCCCCCAAGAGCTGCTGCTTCACAGGCAAAAGGGAAGCTTCCGGGGGAGTTTAGCCACCAGGACTCTGTGCTGGCTTCACATTTGCTTTCCCATGGTACCTTCTTCATGCCAAGTACCAAAGCCATCAACACTCTGCTTTGTACGTTTATACAGCCAAGCTGAGAGGAGGCTTAAGAATAATGGACAGGAGACCTATGATATTTCAAAACACTTCAATATCGGTTCCAAATGATGTTTAAAGAGATTCTTGCTGTGAAACAATTTCCAAAGACAGGTGCCTTAAGTTACAGGACACTCAATATTTGGGTCTAGACTTCTAACAGAGGGCCCCAAATCTATAAAAGAAATCACTTCACGACTCACCATACAAAAATACAAATACCAATTTAGCCCACGAGTAAGCCCTTGAAATCCTATGTGAGTTTATTGTATAAGATCCTCTTATTGCCTGCTCCTTTCATAATTTCAGCCACTTACAACCCTAATTTCATACAGTCGTCATCATTATTGTCACAGGGTATCTGCTTAACAAATAAAGCAACGCCCTCTCACTGGTTCTCCCTTACCACAGCCCCTGATTTTCCACAAAAAGCATAATCCCAGTTAGTCGAGGAGGGTAGTGTAAGTGGGCACTGGTCTATCAGAACAGCAGGAAGAGTGTAAAGTAAAATCAGCAGCGTGGCTCACATCTTGCAGCCAAAGCCAGTGGCTTGACCATCTCAGCTGCTCAGGTATCGTGGAGAAAGCCAGAAGATTAAAAACCAAGAAGGATACGATAATTTTCTATAAAAATTATCTGGGGATAACCAGAAGAATTATCTGAGTGGAGGCGTAGTACAAGATCAAATGGATATATACACATATATGTGTGTGTATATATACACACACATACGTATATATAGATATATGTCTTGAATACATTTATGTGTGGAATTAGAAGGTCTCTAATCACCACGCTGAATTTTAGAAACCCTCCATCAAACACAGTGGTGGAAGAAGGAATCTAAACTGTTTTAAGATGGATCTTGGCAGCTTTCTGGGTGGGATTTGGTAACAGAACAGAAAGAATCCTCAAGTTAGAAATTAAAGGCTTTGAAAGATGGTTTTCACCACAAGGAGATAAAAGGAGATTTCTTGACTAGTTGTTGATGAATTTTGATTAAACCATAGTTAGGCTATTAATTAATTCTGTTCTTCTTATCACTGGTTACTTGAAAGACCATAGGGACTTTTTGACTTTGAGGGATTTTGCTTGCCTTCTTCAAAATCAGATGGTCAATGCTACCCAGCCATCAGATCTCAGCTCAGGAAGCAGCATCCCTTCAGCTCTGGCTGGCAGGGACTGCCTGGAAGGGAGGGAGGTCCATGCTGAATATCAAACGGGCATCTCACACCCCAACTTCTCGGCTGTTGCAGGCATCCTGGGACACTGCTATTGGCCTTGTCCTTTTCCTTTGATATATTGCCATTTTAGTGACTTTAAGGTTTTTTGTATCGCTCATAATGATTTTTTTCATAGGGCCTTAAAAAGCTCATAGAAAATGTAATTTCCAGCCCCTCTACGTTCCCCTGTAGGTGAAATTGCTTGCAGCAGACTAACCACTGAAAGACAAATGTTTTAATTAGATTCATTTTATGATGCATTTTATTGAAAAGAGTCTTTCATTTTCATTTGGCATGCACGAATCTCACTATTACATTGATCTCACAAGAAATAAGCAGCGTTTGCAGGACCTCAGAATTTTAATTATCTGTTGCTCTATAGTCAAGACTATCCCAAGACAGAACAAATCCAGGTGGGAAAGATACAAAGAAAGAGAAGAAACATTACATTATCCAAACAAAAAAAAGAGAGAGAGAGTAAAAAAAAGGCAGCTATTTTAGCCATTATTTGCTCTTCTTCCTTTGGAGTTACTAATCTCTGCAGAGCTGTACCACCATGCTAATAGGTTTCTGGGAGAGGACTTGGCAAATCTGAAATGAATTCCAGGCCTCAGATAATGAAAAAAGCTGCAGGATCATTTGCTTACAAAAAAAAAAAAAAAAAAAAAAAAAAAAAAAAACCAAACCCCCAAACTTTAAAAAACACCTCTTTAAAA
>VYXH01011595.1:243533-253745 GCA_013397275.1 Burhinus bistriatus | reverse complement strand
AAAAAAAAAAATGAAGGAAAATTTAAAAAAAAAAAAAAAAAAAAAAAAAAAAAAAAAAATCCAAACCCCCAAACTTTTAAAAACAGCTGCTTAGAATAATTTGTTTTTAAAAAAACCACAGAGAAGTCAGACCTGCCCTCAATGAGGTTAGACTGAAGACTATTTATAGAATTTCCATAAGACTTTGTACGGGTTGCTAAAAGTTCATTGCAGGGAGTAACTGCTCCTTTCAGCTTCCAGCCTTCTTAACAATCTCAAGTTATTAAACTTTAGGAAAGAACAGGCTTTCACACATTTGTACAGTTTGCACTCTTCAACGCCCTCAAAATATATACACATATATGTGTTACAAACGGCATTTATAAAGCTCACAGCTCACGGACATCACTAAACAAGTGTATTTTTGTAAGATGAAATATAATTAGAACATTTATTGTTTTCTAGGATCTTAAATTGCCTACAGTTTTTTTGTTTAACATGTAACAATTAAATTTTACCTTGCCGCGAGCAAAACAGTATAAGCATGTGAATGTGGGACAGAAGAGGGTCAATGTTGGAAGACTGACATTTAAGAGTAGAAGCGTGGTGTTATATATCCTGCCATTGAAAATCTGTTGACGGTCTGTTTTCAAAACTCAGTATGGAAAGAATTGACCTTGAGGTGCACCAAGGGAATAAGGAAAATATGAAAACTGATAAAAGTTTGTCTCTCATCTTTGATGTCCATAATTGGTAATTTTGCATTCTCCTTCTCAAATCTGTATTTACTCCATTTACATTCAAGGGCTCCTTCGTGTACTCTTACTGCCAATTTCAATCTGCTACTGCAATTCATACAACTACTTTACTTCTTTTATTTTGGGGCTGTACGAAGCCCCGTGATTTGAACTCTGTAGGATTTATACGTGTCTTCCTAGAAGACTTCAGAGATGTGCAATGTTTGATAAAAGATAGCTTAGTTGTCATTTTCAATTCTAATAAAATGACTTGTGCTTTCAAAGTACATTTAAATTTTCACAACAGAGGCTTATTTTGGCTCTTGAGTTTTGAATACAACATGCCAGAAACGCTGTGTTTTCATAATACTGATTAAAAAAAGCATACATTTTAAACATTTTCCAGCAACCAAGTGTGAAAAGTTGAAGGAATCTGTTAACATATTGATTGCTTTGAGCACTGCTTTAAATTAGCTTTCTGTTCCTCTCCATATGGTTTTCCATTAAATTTAAATAAATTAAAGTTCAATTATCTGGAAGAGAGGTAGAGAGTCCTGCTCAAGCTGCCAGATGAATTACCACCCAACCTTCTCTGTCAGGAATTCATCAGGACGTCTGCCTTTGGGTATTGTGGACTTACCGCTTTCTCTTTTAGACAAGTTTTCAACGCAGGTGCCAAGCACACTTTCAGAAATAACCCTGCGATTGGAAATTACTTTCCCTCTGCACTATTACGTGAGTCATGCCTGTGAAAAAAACAGAAGTTCATCAACTGGAGAGGCTCCGCGTTGACACACACAACAGTTTTCAGTCTGCAGAGACGCTGCAGACATAAACAGGGGGATATGCCACAGATGGCGTCTTTCATTCTGAAAAAAAATAAAATAAAAATTTAGCTTGTATCTGCCCGTTGGAGGTTCAACATGCAGAGGAGGGGGAAGGAGAAGGACAAACAGCACCCACACTGTTCACAGAATTGGGTCAAAACCAACTCATTCCCGTCCAGTGTAGATTTGGGGTATATGCACAGGAGGTGTTTTGGAAGATCTTTGGAAGACCATCTCAAGGATACAGAGTGAGCCTGGGACGTCCTCTTTCAAAACGTGGTTTGTCACCTGTTAGTTCCGCGTCCTGGTACGTCATTCCAGCTCCAGCTCCTAGCACCGCAGCCCTGGCACCAGCCAGCCTGCGGGAAGCATGAGGAGCCGTTTGATCTCATGAAGAAAGACGGAAGCTTCATTCAAGATCACTTGCTCTCGTTCTCTTTTTATCTCTTCCTTATGCAGGGGAGCATAAAACATATCCATCTTACAATTCTGTCAGTAGTTGAGATGATCCCCGAAGGCAAAACCTCCTTGTTATAGTCACTGCCTCAAAACTCTTACTCGCCTCAGAAAAAAAAAAATACAGCTGTGAAAAGCATTATCAGAAGCAAGAATAACTTAATGGGAGCGTGACCTATGGGAAAATCACTGCCTCCAGGAGCTGTGAGGCAAGCCCCATTTGCAGGAGGCTGGGCCCCCGTGGTGGCAGCAAGCCCTGAGGCCAGGGTGATGGGCTGGTGGGGCAAGCTGAGCACATGGTGTCCACGCTGGGATGAAGCTGGGCCATGCTGCCTACTGTGAGCAATGGGAAGGTGCAAGCTAGAAGGGCTTGACTGTCTTTTGAAACGATGAGAGTGCCATAAAAATAGCAGTACAACAAAACAGGGCCAGCCGTAATTTTCACAGAGTGGTTATCTCTATAGTACAGCTCTGTGCCTAAATAGAAAAAGAAGAAAACTGAATTAGGGAACACACACCATGTTGGAAATGAGGCACATTCTCCTTATATAGAGATATTGTAGATACAGAAATATCTATATTGTGCATATCTGACATATTACTTGTTTTTTTACAAATCGCAGTGTATTTGTATGAACGCATACTGAAATTTTTCAGGATGCGGAGGAGCAGACCGCTCAGCCCTGCACTGCTGTGGAGTATCCATTTTCCTCTTCCCTTTGCCTAAAATGGGATTCTTGGCTTTAAAAGTCTGTGCCCTACTATAAAACTTACCATACCTCCATCTCCTTGAAACTCACCTCCAGTGGCCCCAGACTGGTTGTTCCTTTCCCTGAACGTGCCATTCATCCCTACCAGCGGCTAAACAGTTTTACTATGTGAAAATACCTTAAGTGACTGAATTATTTGTTTTCAAACAACTGGCACTCGCTCATTTGACAAGAACCCTTGGTGCCTTGCAATTTATCTGCACACGTTGGCAGCTCCGAAGGAGCCCTTAGCAGACAGGGGTCAATGAACAAAACACCCCTTTTAGTGAGCCTTGGCATACTTACCCCCAAAGAAACCACAGAGGCTATTGTCTATTGTGTTGGGACTCTATATTTGTGTAAGAGGGAAATTATTCAGAGTAATGGGTCTACCCAGTTGATCGTCTCCGTTTTTAGAATTCCCAGAGTATGCATTTATTTGAAGAGATAAGACAATTAGAGAGGTTTTAAAATGGCTTTTATAGGACTATTAAATTTCCCAATAGCGCTGTAAAAATTAATAAAAATCAACTGCTGCTATTGTACTAAGAAATAAACAGACCTAGCGTTAAGGGCTGGGGTGGTTTTTTTCAAGGTTTTGTTGCTGTTGCTGTTTCTGCACCGACAGGTACAAATGGGTTTTGTTCCCTGGGATCGGTCTGGCTCGCAGGAGCAGGGCTGCAGCCCAGACGCACTCAGCGCCCACCAAAGCCCTGCAGGACAGCCATGGGGTTTGGGGCAGGTAGAGACCCAAAGCCATGAGAACGACTGAAACCTCAGTGCTGCAATAGGCATAAATGGATCAGTCAGTCCAGAAGTTAAGAGAAACGATGCTCAGCTTGGCTGACGTACAGCGGTGCCACTTCTGCCCATCACAGCTACACGGATTTAAGTTGTGAAGGTGATTTGTCCAGCTGGGATCCATGAGGTCTTAATGTCGAAGAATCTCTCTTCAGCTGGGTTCACTGCTGGTCCCAAATATCTGTATTCACTGCTTCTCCTGCGCCGCGTAGCTGTATTTAAATTGGGTGGATGGCTGTGTGGAGATGGATGCTGGTCTTCTTGTGTACTCCTGAAAATGAAATTTTCCATTCCTGTAATATAGTGCTAAAAGTCTAACTCGGTCGTACAAAAGCAGCTCGGAGGTAGAAGCTGTCTAAATCATGCATCGCAAATTCTCTGTTCCATTAGCGAGGGAAAAAATCCTTTCACGTTACCTCAGTCAAGCTGCTTTAATCAATAGTTATCAGTCATTTCATTTCCCTTGATAAGTGCTTCTGCCCCTGCAACCTTACTGCTTTCTACTACTGAGATGTTTTCAACCTGTACTTGGAACAGAACTTATTCCCTCCAGTACAATTTTCATTTTAACCTTTCCTCAATGGCCTAGAAATAATAGGTTGCTAAAATTACTTTAATAGATTGGAAATTTAAACCTTGTAGAGATAACCACCGAGACGATGTTACACCTCGATGGTAAGATGAAGAATAACAAATCTTAAAGGTTACTGAAGTAAGACTTACGTTTTAAGGCTGCTGAAATACCGGGTATTATTACATCTCTGCAATTAAATAACATTATCTAGTGTTACAGTTCCACGTGCTATTCAAAACTCTCCAGTCTGAAATTATTTTCTTTAATGCAGGACATTAAAGAGAGCAGTAGTTACCAATGGAGGAAAACAAATATTTTCAATATTCCCCCGTGGTCTTCTCAATGCTTAAAGCCCTCTGATGCTTTCTCCATAACCTTCTGGGCACTGGAGGAATCAGGGCTTTCAGTCAAAATCTTCAGGCTAATTACATCTTCATCATTTGGAATTGTGTATGTAAGCCATGGCAACCTGTTTAAAAATTCTTGCAGCTTTGGTAACAACCAGAGAAATCTTTGTGAAATGGTGGAAGTAGTGGGGTTTTCCTTGCCTCTATAGTACCCAAAGGACTGTTTCTTATAGAATATTTCCTTAAGAATTGCTGATTTTAATCCCTAACACCTCATGTTACCAAGTCACCACCCCTCCTGTCTATGGTAGGATCCTAGCAAGCCGATGGATTTTGTCAAATTGAGTTGACATTTAAAAATTATTATCCCACAATCCTATTTTTACAGTGGTCTGTGCATAACTACATGCAATATTCATTACAGAAAGGTGATGAATTTAGGCATTAGCCTTTCAATGACCAGTAAGGCTGTGAACAAGGAGGAGACAAGCCCAGAGGCAGAAAAGTGGCCAGTGGTGGGGGACCAGCGATGTCCATGCTGGGGAAGGTGCTTCAGGTTCTTGCCCATTCACAGCTCCATCCTCACCCAGGACAGAACTGGAACAGCCTCCTGCTTGAAGTATGAAAATTGGGAATAGAGGTCCAGAGAGGCGCTCTGGGAAGAAATTTCAACCACACTTTTAAACGGAGGTTTAACACAAATTTATGCACGCACACATGTTCCAGACCCAACTGGCCCAAATTTCAACCAGGGTAGTCATGTCCACCCATTGCGTCCCCCAAAAATGAGGTGGGCCTTCGGGTGCAAAGCTGATAAGTCGCCCCTCTAAGAATAGGCTCACATCTGCTTCCTTTAACTGCCATTCCTGGAGTCTTGCAAATGCCTGACTTCTAATGGGCTACTTGTGGTGCAAAAAGCCTTCTAAAAATACTTGGTAATTTCAGTCCTTGGGCTGAAACTGCACGGTGCTAAAACATTCCCTCTGTGTTGTGATTTTCACTGTTGCAACCAACAGCTACAAAGGCCCAGTGACAGCCTCCCGTCCTTAGCATCTCTGTATTTATCTGCATACCATTTATTTTTAGCCTTCTTTTCTCAGATGCTAGCAGGGAGATACTGCATTGTGCTACACCACACTTTCCTTATTTATCAGTCCTGCAACCGTGGAAAATATCGCTTCATTCAGTCTATGTACTCCTCCCGTGTAAATGCTTTAGCATAGTTATCCGAAAGTTTTTTTCAGTCTCCATGTGATATTTATGACAAACGATTTCCAAGATTTCTCGTCTCCATCAGCAGTTTTCAAATGTTACTTTCCAACTCGGGGAAACAGCGTTGCTCTAAAGAGAATGGAAAAAGAAATGTGCTTTGTTTCAAATATATTTACTTCAAGTTTTTTAAGACCCTACAAATTTGCCGTCATTAGTGACTATTTCTTCCAAACTTCCTCCCTGACACAAGATTAACAAAAGATGTTGCACCAATTAACCTCATGGGAATTACCTGCAAAGGAAAGACTAATTGTGCACAGCTTTTAAAGCAATCACTTACAGTCCTGCCAGAAGAATATTTTATGAGGGCAGGCTCCCACTTTCCTATCGCTCTTCTCTATACATGTCAAGGGCTGAAAAGGTACTCAGTGCAACATCTGTCTTGCACCCAAAAAGAAAGCCATGTGAGGCTTTTTCCTGACCCTAGAAGCGACAGCAACCAGTGTAGGATGACTGAGAGCCGGGGCTTCCCGACCCCATTAGGATCCCTGTGCCGTAGGTGCTCCCCTTGTGTTGCTGTGCAGCTGCAGAGCTCACCCACGTAGGAGCAAATATTTGAGATGATTCAAACGAGCTTCAAAAACAAGCTGCTGCTTCGTGGGTTGACCTCAGTAGAAATAAACCATGAGTGAATGTATTATGCATATACCACATGGCATTAACTCATCGCAGATGTGACAGCAGGACGGGAATTTTGCAGCGTGTTTTCTGCTCTCTGGACATCCTCAAGCTGATTAAAATGTCACTGGGACATCTGTAGCGTGAATCACATTTTTAAAGTGAGTTTTCAATTTGGTGGGCCCAGATCCTTTCCAGGAGAAAGCTTAGCTGTTGCCTGTGCTACTCCATGCTCCGTTTGGGATCGGCTGCTGACCAGAGCTCACTAGACCGGCCGGCTGCTGTGGCGCATCCAGGTATGGACCCCACAACCACTCTTTGTGCCAGTTCATCTTCTAGGCTGAAGAAGAGCTGCCAACGCTTCTGCGTGGTGAAAATCCTCCCCAGTTGTAAATCACACAATCCCGGCTATCAGACACCAGTGTATCTGATGACATCTGCTTGACAAATCCAACATGCTGGGTATCTCATGCTTGACAACTTTACAAATGCTTTTGCAGCTTGTGGTAATGGAAGGCTGTCAGTCATAACTCTCCTACGTCTTTCACTCACGTCAAATACTTGACTTTATCATAAATAATAGGGAGTTAATTACTGCTCTGATGTGATCTACTCCAAAGTTGCCCCAGAAATGTCACTGTTACTAAACTGACTGCCTGGGCATGCCTCTAGTCCTCATAACATTTATTTTAACCTTGTCCTTAGTGCACAAAATTTACAAGCAGTGCAAGTAGACTCTCCAGTGAGTAAATTCTAGTTCAAGCAAGAAAAAAATATGTCTTGGGGCAGGATCCACCCACACGCTGAGTTGATCTTGAAATATCATTCTCATCAAGTTTTGGCGCGTAATGCAAATCCCTGTACGATAGTTGCAGGATATCAGTCAGTAAGGCTAAACAAACATTGGCAAAATTTCTCTTTTTCCTTCCACTATGTTTACCTCAGACATAAAAATAAATGCCTCTTAGCCTGCAGTGGAATATTGGAAACATGTAAAAGGTAGCAGAGCCTCCCATTGCACCGTTCAGCCAAAGAAGGATAGAGATGGAAGAGTTTCCACTTTCATCACCGCTCTCCTGTTTCTTCCTCAGCTCCCGGGACGGCTAACCCACTGCAAAGGCTGAGTTTTAAGGAGTCATGAGGGTCCAACCACAGATCAATGTCCAATATCTAACAAGTCCAACAGCAGATGAATGTGCATCATCCAGCGACAGCACACCAACCCCGCTGGGGATAAACTGTGTTTTCTCTAAATATGGTGTGCACCCAGACAGTGGAGGCGGAGATCATATGGTCAAAATTCAGGCTGTGGTTGGAGCCGTGATCTTGCGGACTCACTGGGAAACCTGGCATTAATTTCCACCTTGGATCTGCTGGCCCCTTTTGAAAAGCGCTGCTCTGTTGCTCAGCTTGGACTAATTCCACAAGCGCACGGATGTGCAGAGGAATACTGCAATGCCGTGGGTGATCACTCCGCAACGTTCAATTGCCATGCCGTCATTTTTCCAGAAGCGAGCTTTTCTCATTGAGAAAGGAGTACACATCCCGGTGTGCACTGGAGAAGGCTGGCAGCAATGGAGCTATTGACCTTGCCTCCCTAAATACGGTGTTCTTCTGAGTTAAATGAAATATGTGAACTGCATTTGAAATATTTCTCTGCTTCTCCTGCAGTGTGTAAAAGCTTGCCCTCGTACATCAGTGAATATTAAATCACCATATTCTCATCTATATGTACGCTCCAAGATGCTGATGGAGTCAAGTGCTGTTATGTGTATGTATATGAGGATCTAATTTTACTCTGTGTATTATTGTACAGTTACCAGGCTGGATTCTGCTGACTTGATTCTACCGCCATTAAAAGAAAGGGGTGGAAGAGTAATGGATTTTGCAGTTGTTTGATGGGCGGAATGAAAATGTTCTGTCCAAACCAAAACTGCATATGGACTTCAACTATTTGTAAACATTTGTCTTGTTTACTTCCAATAACAATGCAGCCTTTTTTGAAAAAGGAAATTCTTCCAGAACAAAACCTAACAAGCATTTTTGCTAAAATGTTAACACATTTCTGTTGGTTTTGAAATCAGCCGAGCTTTGTTTCCAAACAAGCAAGTTTGTCGGTAATTTGACTTAAAATTAGCAATCAATGAACCTGTCTTTTTGACCAGAAATATTTTTGCGTGGGCGAGCAAGACATACAGACAAGCAGTGAATTTGTCCTCAATTCTGCTCTTGTATAAGCAGTAAACACCCAAGCTACTCACAGGGGTGAGCCAAATCAGCTGAAGCCTTGTATATACCGGTACTTAAATCGCAACCTTTTCTCACCTTTTGGTGGTTCAAGACAGCCTGGGAAGTTTTATTGCTGTTGGGGGTAGGGAGCTCCGTCCAGGGGCGCAAAGCAGAGCACAGCGGGCTCTCACGCAAGCTATTGCCTGGGGGGAACCTACACAGCTCGGTTTGCTGGTGGGTATACACTAAATATTAGGCACGTTCCTGACCAGGACACTTTGTACCCGCAAGAAGCAACACAAAAAGGATGAAAACCTTTGGCTGGGGTCTGGAGTTTCACTCCAACTCAGACAGATTCCTCTCGTCCCTCCACTGTATCAGACGCATTGATTTTTTCCACGTTTTATATTGCAGAGCTACGGATTTTCTGCTGACATTTATTTCTGTCAGTGTCTCTTTTGCTGGAATTAGTGCCCGATGCACAGGGTGGGGAACTGATACTCAGAGATGAAAGCTGCTGGGTATCTTTGCAGACCAAATCCCAAAAGCTTTTGTTATTTTGGTGTAAGGTGCTACAAAACTGTTTGTGTGTTGCTCTTATTTGTGGAAGACTGAGGGATTGCAGATTTAACAACTCTTGTGATTCATCTGTGAGTGGGGCAGACTGCCCACTGCTGATGCAGCTTCACCATCAGTACTTCAGGGCTTGATATCATAACTTCAAGGACCAGGCTAGGAGCCGCTGGTGATTTATGTCGTTGGGACTGCCTTTAGCAGCAAGATTTGGATGGCTCAAGGCACCTGCGTGCGTGAGGGGTCGGTGATTGAGGAGCTTCTTCCTCTGCCTAAAAGGAAAGCTCCACTGATTTAAAGATGGAAAGCTAATTTTGTGATACCGTCCACATTCCAGTGGTGGATTTTCCTATAACCTTATTTTTCAGCTGAGATGGAAAGCCTTTCTCTTCAGATAAATCCACTTCAGTTAAGTAAAGCTGGAAGCCCTTCTTTTCTGCCTGATTTTAATACCTCTGATTTATCAGTTGGGGACTTAGATCTAAGTCACACTATAGCTTCTCTACAGTTTGGACAAAATTTAAATGTTGAAAGGTTGCTGCATGCTGTCTTTAAAAAGAATGGATTTTAGGTCATGCTTAGAAAATGTCTTTTTCAGACGTATGAAAAAATGACATAAATTATGATTCTTTGTTATTTTGCATGACAACACGCCCTTGGCTCGTCTGGCTTGCAGAGACTCCCACCACTGTCTGTGTTGCTTGCTTTGGGGCAGCCAGGGGATGTGAGCAACTGCCATGCAAAGTGAGCGTGAAAACCATGCACAATCCTTTTGTCTTCTTTGTGAGTGATTCCAGCCTTCTTGCTTTTCCCTTCCTGCATCCCAGAAGAGTGGGGGAAGGCTGGGTGCAAACCACACGAGCACCAGCCGGTGCTGCTGGCTGCAGGAGCAGGTAGCCAAGCCCAGCACGCCCATGGGTACGTGTGTGGCAGGTGAGGGGATGGGACCTGCTGAAATGGGGCACAAGGAAGAGGGACAAAATCCAGAGAGCTCACAGCAAGGGCTGGGATTCCCTGTCCAGAAGTGGATAGCAAAAAAAAAAAAAAAAA
>VYXH01011595.1:125771-239002 GCA_013397275.1 Burhinus bistriatus | reverse complement strand
GGGGTGGGGGGCAAGCAAACAAAAAGAATTAAACATTTTGTGAAGTCTGTGTGTGAATAATGTAATTCTGAAGCAAATCCACCTCCTCAGCCCTCCCCATTGGCTTCAGTATAGCTTTATATGCATATGGATGACTTAACACAGGAGGTACATCTCTTTACTGATGTGCGTGACTGCTTCTCCATGCAGCTTCAAACAGAAATCACACATTTCCCTCGTATAACTCAAAGCACCCTGCAAAGTAGCAGACCCATATCTTACAGGTCAAGAAAATGAGATGCTGAGAGCTTGCTGAGAGACTGAATCAATGGCAGAAGTGGAAAGAAAACACTGCTCTCCCATTCCTAGTTCCCTATCCAAGTCATATTGACCATAGTCACGGTGACCCTACCAAGAACTTACCTTTTTCTGTACTTAAATACTCTCTAACTAACCGTTGTTAGCAAAGGCTACCTGAACTGGGAGGCAGAAAATCTCATTTGTGGCAAAAATGAATGATTTCCAAGTCGATAATGACAAGGCAGAGCACATCTCCTGTCAGGTGTATCAGGGTGGCCTCACCCCCAGCTAAACTGATGCTGCAAAAAGCTGAGTTCTTGTATCTGTCTTCACACATTGGAGGAGGCCATGAAATTCTGCGCCCCTAGTCCCATGTGGGTTTGGTGAATCGAAAGTCCCCTGTTTTTACATGCCTTATGAATTCCTTTCCTAGCTCCCCTAGCAGACAAGCCAAGTTCTACTTCTGTGTCCACATTTTGAGGTTCATCAAGCAGGGGTAGATCAGGTGCATCATTAAAATTCATGGAAGCAATGCTGGTCCACACCAGAGATGGAACGCCAGTTTTACATAGGAAAAGCCCTGTTCACGTTTCTGTGGAAAGAAGTTGTTGACACACAAGATGGGGCTTGGTCAACAGTTCTCCTGGGCCCAGGACCTTGCACGCAGCTAACAGAAAACCACACCACGGCTGGTGGTAGTCCTCCAGCTTCTCCCCATGAGGCCACTTCCATGCTGCTACTCTTTAAGCTTAACCCTGTAGACAGGGCATGGGCATCAGCCCACACCTTACACCAGCACACGCTTGCTTAAAAGGCAAATTCCCTAAAATCGCTTGCCGAGGTCCTGTCTGCTCTGCGTACCCGTATGCTGGCTTGGCACTGATTATAATTTGGTCTCCAAGCTTTCTGGAGGCAGGAGGGCTGAGACCTGTGCTCACCCCCAGCTGCAGCACCGAGCAGGGCTCCACACTTCTGAGTTCATCGGTAATGCTTTAACTTTCCCACAAGGGACTTCAAAACCTTCCCTTTTCCATTCATTAGCTATTCTCCTGCAGGAGTAATTAGCTGACTACAAATTGAAGTAAAAAAATTAAGTCGCTTTCAGGTTATTCACAGAAAGAAACAAAACTGAGAAATAGCAAGTTACTTGAGGGAATATGTCAAATACAAAGCATTTTCCCACTTTCTCAGACCTCTGACATCACTGAGAACCAGGAGCTTGCATCCTTAATTGGCCATAACTTTTTCTTCTTGTAGAAAATGGGGTATTTAATGCAACGCTCATTTTTTCTGAAAATCTTCTGTGGGATGTAGAAATGAATGTTAATGTATGCAAGCCCATTACTGAGAATGGTAATGAAGAAGTCGTGGCCAATGGTTAAGCTTAAATTAAGCACGCTTCAGAAAACAAACACAACTCTTCCAGAATTCCTATTCAACATTTGTAACGGAATAAAAGTCCTAATAAAATGTTTTCCCTGAGAAGCAATAAATTCTGAAAACATGACTGTATTTACTTAGACCTTTTGTAACGAAAAACTTTTTCTCAGACAGGAAAACTGCTTTTTACAAGAAAACTCAATAAATACAATTATGCAACTGTTTTCTTGAGACTTGTGCAAACATGTGCTGTTGCAGACGCTCTCCAGGCCAGCGCATTAGAGTCCCAGGCCCACATATACCTGTGTGTTGAACTCAGAGAAAATATTGCTCAAGCACCAAAAACGCGTATGTAGTTTTCTCTTTCTGTATCTCATTTATGTCATTAAAAACTCTTCCAAGCCCTCAGTAGAGACCTGAAAAGAATTGATTCATTTTTCACTGGAAGCGAGTTTGTTCATGCCATAAGCCTCCTGAAATGAAAAGCAACAAATTTCCGCTTCCAACTTCTTGAGAAATGCTACACGCATTTTATTTTTTTGTTTATTTGGGGGAAGGAAATACATTGCTGCAAATTTATGATTTAATCTGGAGAAAATGCATCAAGTATCGTTACGATTGATTTTTTTAAGTGGATGCTGACCACCTAAATGCTCTTATTGCCTCCAGAATTACTATCCAATACGGCATTCATGTGCACCCCTGAGCCAATGTGGGTTGTTTTAGCGATGCGTGCTGGAGTCACTCTTTGAGCGCAGTGCTTGTGGCTACATTCAAGGGAGTTTTCACGGCTTGCCTCCTACCACAGGAGCTTCCACCTCCTCAGACGGCTGCCTCATATCCTGGGTGGTGTTTCAGAAAGCTCAGGAGGTGGTTCTTTCCTTTCCTCCTTAGAGGCCGACAAGCACGGCCTTTGTGAGGATGCTCGGGCACCTTTGCAGAGTCTTGAAGCAGGCTCCCTCGACAGCGCTGGATATTGCTCAGGGTAATGAAAACCTTTATCTGGAAACAGAAAGGTCGCGATGGCGAGAGCTCTCCCAGTGCTCCACAGCACCGCATTCATTGGTATGCCCTGGCCAGTGACGCAAAGCAGCGCGCAAACCTGACGTCTCTGCGTTAAGCCAAGTTTATGGCTGCTTTGCGTTACCAGCACAGCACAAAGCGGCCGGAGAGCACCAGTGACTTTGATGCCAAACTATAGAAGAAATCCTGATCATTGAACTGATGTGATCCAGGGCAATCAGATGTTGCCTTCAACACAGAAGAAAGCACCTCGCAAGGAGTCGTTGCCCTGCCTCACCCAACACAGACTGTGTTTCAGAGGAACCAAAGCTCAGCTGTTGCAGAAAATAAACCTCGCAGCCCCTGCGGCGCACCGCTGCCCTCTCAGCTCCAACAGCTTTGCAGGATTTCTCGCTACACCACTGAGCTCCGTATCACAACAAGGGTGAGATCAAAGCACAGGCAATACGGGAAGGCATCGCGTCAGCCCAGAGATGCTCCGGCTAGCAGGACTCACAGGAGGGCAGGTGGTGGATCTTGGGGCATCTCTGAGGCTGTGATGGTCAAGGTGTGATGCTGGAATCCCCCCTACAACCAGCACTAGGATGGAAAGGAAAGTCACCCACCCCCCTGGGCTATCCGTCTGCAGCTGCTGTCGCAGATGATGACCTGTCGCATAGTTTCAATCAATTCAATCTCCGAAGCCCATTTTAGAGGAGGATAAATAATGTAGCAAAGATGTTATGTGACATCTCTGTAGGGAATGCCATTTGTATTTCTTCTGGTAATTTTTTGATTCACCACATTACAAAAATGAGGAGAAAGAGTTATTTGGGTTATGTGGCATTTAGATAGGTAAGTTTTAAAATATTACACAAACACGAAATCATTTTGTTTGGGTTTTCTAGTTCAAAACTGAAGACAAATAAAGATAATTCAAGAGAAAATGCTCTCTGGGACAAAGATGGACGGGAATGGTGATACACTGTGCAACTCCTGTTCAAACTTTGGCTCACAACATGATTTTCATGTATATTTTATACCTCTACTTGCATCTTTGAGATTTAATTAGTTTCCTAACAGTATTCAAAGCGGAAGTTTCAGCTCCTGAGGCAATTTGGAATAAGTTTGGCAAAAAGTATCTGCATTACTTAAGGATGATGTTTTTACCCTGAAAATAAAATACCTTTATTTCTCTCCCAAACACCTAACTATCTAGGTAATCACAGTGCCAGTCCAGAAAACCATCTCTAAATATAAATTCTGGAAAAATCCATTAGTTAAAGTAGTGTAATGGATGTTTTTTATAAAGTATACTCTGGACCATGTGCATTCGCAAAGACTCATTCCCATTTCTCCTAACTCTGTAATTTCTCACATTTCATTAAACTTTAATCAGAAGATTTCAGTCTTAATCTATCCCAAATTAGCTTTCAGAAGAATATGAAGTACTGCTAATCTGTAATAGTTTATATACCTTTATATCTGCCGAAGAATGGCCTATAGGAATTATTGTATTGCCTTCTCACCTAGTCCAAAAAGAGCAAAGGTCAAAACTTCAAATTTACAAAGTATACTCAGCTATAAATATATACCTAGGTCCTCTAAAAGCTTTCATGCTACAGCAAGACTTTGAAATTTATGTCAAGTATAGTGTGACTTATAACAAAAGCAATCTGCAATCTCCAAATTAGCTGGTTTTTTCCCACCTCAACCTTCTGACAAGAGGTGGTATGATTTGTAAGCATTTATTTTAAAAAGTCCTTAAAAGATATAAAGCTTAGAGGGAAAGAAAACCAGCTCCTTACTTCACATTGTGAGCAGAGCTGTTGCTGAATTTACTTCCTTTTTTTCTCCCTCAGAAATAAAAAGATTGACTCTCAAATAGTAACATGGCCAGAATAATAACAGCCAACATGCAGGCACGCCCCGTAACCAGCAGCCACTGGGGAGGGTCCATCTGGTTTATTATTTGTTTGCAGCTGATGGTGTGGACATGCTGTGTTTTGTTGAAGAACCCATGGCTGGCAGCAGGAAGGGAACTGACGCCCGTTCTCCCAACCGCTGCCCTGGAGCGAAGGGGAGATGGCAGCAGCTGAGCACTCTTGGCCAGGAGAAACAGGGCACGAGGGGCTGAGGAGATGGAGAAGGACCTGGGCGGGCTGACAGGCTCCCACCGCCAAACACTCACCCAAGCCACAGAGGCTTCAGAAAATCAGGTTTCTCCGAGGAGAGCAGCGGGAGGTGACTGCATGGGGCTGGTGGAAACCAGGAACCACCAAAAATGGCTGGACCGAGAACAAGGTTGGAGGGGAAAAAAATGGCCCGCCAAGTTGGGGGGTAGATTTGTTTGCAGATGACCTTATTTCAGTCCATCCCATCCAGGAGATCTGGCATATTCTGATTTTGTGCCCTAACAAAACACAGCTTCAGAGCTTGAAAGCCTGCATGGCAACCTTCTTGTACCTTTGAGGACTAACCCTACCACAAAATGAACCCCACACAAAACAGAACGAGCCTCCCTGCAGCCCATAAAGGGCTATTTTTCATCTCTCAACCTTACAGATGAGCCCAAGACAGACAAGATCCCATAAGGCATATCCATGAGCACACCTTTGATGGATCGCCATCACCTTGTTTGTACCAGCTCATTATAACATCTTCCCCGAATGCAGTGGAGCCCTATTGCCTTCCTGGCTGCAGCAACCGATATTACCGTAGCTGCTTCATTGTGCCCGATGAACAATGGGCTTTGGGACTCTTGGCAGACGAAATCCGCAGACGCTCCTGCAGGATTGCTCCGAGCAGCGTGTAGCATAATGCGTCCTTATGCTGCTCCCACACTGGTCTGGGGGGAAGCAGAAGCCTGGCCCTCAACCTCCAGATGTAGAGACCTCTCACACATGAGCTAATGTAAACAGCTATAAGCCCGTAATTTGTCCTGAGGGCCTGGGCTGCTGACGTGTCTGCTGGCAGAGCCTGTGAAGGAGCACGGCCGTAAACTAGGCACTTAAGCAAGAGGGACCCCAGGAATGGGAAAATCTTCAGAAACCATTTAGATTCATTTAAACAAGAGAAATGTTCTCTTCCTGGACTGTGACACACTTTCTTTGTCTCTCTGGTGTCAGGTTTAGTAATTCCTCCAAGGAATATGTTCTAGAGGAGTTCTGCCATGAAAACAGACTTGCTCAGGCTTCGCCCATGTTTATTGTACCGCGGTGATTTGCACATCATGATGCTCCAGTTATCTTCGCCCAGATCTGCGTATAAACTTGTTTTGTTTTCTCACCATAACCAGGCCCTCTAAACCAGGCGAGAGGAGTCCTTCCAGCCACCACCACGACCTCCACGTCATCTTGCTGTGACTGAGCTGCTTTCGTTGGTGGAAACTCGCTGAACAGTTCAAACAATGCCTAAAACGAGCAGGAACCTGATCACGGGCTGGGCTGGGCTGTCTCCGGAGAGCTAAAAGACAGGAGAAACCTCCTTGTTATCCCACCAAACTGGGGGATGAGCACACACCACTTGCAAATGGGGATGGGCCCTTCCCGTACTGGTCTTTTCCATGGCACAGCCTCAGGCTGAATTCACCTGAGTGCAAGGCAGGCAGGGCAACTTCCAGCATCAAAGTGCAGATTTGTTCTTTCTCTAAAATGTGATCGTGCAGATAATCACCAAAGCCTGCACTGATTTTGTAAGATTATCATAAATCACGTTTTAAATTTTAATATTTTCAACTCTAAGGAAGGGACGGAATTTAATGGGCAGCGTATCACCACAAGGGAGAAAACATGCATACTGCTGAAATCTGAAATGTAAGACCCAATGAAGCAGGAAAACAATAAAAAACTGTCCCAGATGAGAAGCAAAGCAGGAAGGAAAGACCTTTCTCCATCAGCCATGGCAAAGCTGTTAGGAGGCCCATAGGGAAAGACATGTTAGCTCTGCAAGAGAGAGACAAAGGGCACCAGAGAAGCCAGGTCTCAGTCTCCCGCCCGTGTACGTGAGGACCATCCCATCTCCTGCAGTGTTTCCTACCAGCAGCTCAATCGGAGTTAAATCTGCCTGTAGGAAGAATACTGCAGGACTGCTGGGCCACCACAGTCCAATGTCAGGAGACAAAGACGGAGTGGGCAGCACCAAGAGGGAGAAGCACAGACATTCAAGTATGCTGGAGATGCCATGCTCCCCATGCTACGCTGCCACTCACACCAGCTACACCAGGCCATTGCCTAGTGAGGAGGCTGGAGGAACGTCATGATGCATTTTAAAACCAATATTTGAACCTTGAATTTGCTGAGGAGAAACTAAAGATGTTGTGGATAGAGGTTGATGGGGTCCCCCTCTGAATCTGGTGAAGTCTGTGGACACGGTGACTTATCTCTGGGGTGAAGCTCACAGACTAGCAGCAAAGCAGTGATTGCTGTGATCATCTCTTCTCGCTGCATTCAGACAACACAACCTCCACTGGCCATTTCTGCAGCTGGGTGGTGCACCCACCTTCAGAAAGCCCATCCTGGTTTGTGGCAGGTGGAACCTCCGGCATCGCTCCCTCAAATTCCCTTGGTGCCGCAAAGCTGGAAATCAAGGTCAGGCCACAGCTTGGCCAAGAGGGGAATACACTTCAGCAGAAGCGAGAAGCAACCTTTCAGGTTCAAAATCTGCAAAATCAGTTTGTTAATCCCAAAGTGCAAATCAGGAGAAGAGAGGGGAGGAGGGGAAGACATGAGGAATTCAGAGAGTCCAGGACAAAAATAGCACTATTAAACACTTCATTTCTTTTTTGGACATTTTCCCAATTACTTTTAAATCTCCCTAGGTTTATAGAGGGGAAAAACAAAAAAAAAAAAAGAAGTTTATATCCTTTGCTGCTCCTTTATGTACGGAATTTTAGAAGACAACCTTGTATAGTGCTGTTGTACAGGGGAAGCGGAGCTGTAACTCTCCCACCCGTCCTCAGGTCTGGGACCTCAGCACCAGCCCCACCAGTGCATCCTGTCCTCATCCCCCCAAAACAGGAGCACAAATGAGGCTCCAGTTAGTCCGGCAAAATAAAGGAAGGGATAAATCCCACTCAGAAGTAAACCTGAGGGGAGTAGATGGGGTGAGGATTATGGTAGCTTTAAACAAAAGTGAAAATGAAATGACAGAGTACGCAGTCTTTTGTTCATCATGGGGAAAAGTGCTGTATAAGCACTTTTCCCCAAACTTTGACAGCTCTAGCAGGTATAGAGTGTATATGAGAAATATATGCAATTTTTCTGCCATTAAAAAAACCTCTGCCATTAAACGTTAATTACTTGACAACCTAAAAATCAGCACCTGATATTCATAGTCCTGCTTTATCTCTGTGCCTGCCAAGTGTAAATTAACTTCTATCTGTCTCTTTTACTGAAATACAGCTAGAACTGTGTGTTCTTGTGTTATAAAATATAGTTATTCCTTTGCATATAGAAGCAGATGCTACTTTCAATGTTGAAAAACATACATAAAGCAGAGCAGGAAAGGCATAAAGCGACTGGGATATATGTTGATAGCTGGGTGAAGTGAAAGCACGACTTTTCCAAAAGAAGCTGTGCTGGAAAGATTAATTATTATGGTGAATCAGATTTCAGATTGAGATGGCTAATAGCTTCAGCAAGGCAGGTTTTCTTGGATGTCCTGGCAAAGCCCCTTTCATTTGGTTTCCATAACCTGAAAGAGGTCAGATGGGTGGCTGAAACACAATAGGATGATAACAGGAATGGGAGCCAGCACCCAAATCAGATTTGTGCATAATCAGCTCAGGCAACCCAAGCCTGTGAAAGCTTTTAAAGGCTCACATGATCCTAAATGGTTGACATGAAAGTCTAAGTGTATATGTCCACAAAATATAGAGTTTATTTAAATAGCTACCTCGTAAATACAGTTAGGCTGGCAGGCTTGGATTGCAGAGGACTGGTAATGGACTGGAGGGTCTTTTATTTATAGATCTGCTCCAGTTCAAATCCAGTTCAAGCCATCAGTAGCTAAAAGCCGGGTTTTTTTTTTCCTGTGGCCTGCATGAACTCCATCCAAGGCTGTCGAGCTGTGAGCGGGCAGGAGATCCCGGCCCAGAAAGAACCAACACGGACAGGAGCTCGCAGGGATGGAGCGTGGGATTTTGCAGGCTGAGAGCCTGGAAGAGGCAAACCCAGCCAGCTGGATGGGGGCAGTGGCACAACCTCCCCCAGAAATCACATCACTGGGAGAGGGGATGGTTTTTAACCCTGCCCGTCCTCCCCAGGTGCGATGCTTTCAGGCTGCCCAAATCTGGGCGCAGCTGCCCCTGCAGACAGTGCAAAATACCTAAAATCTTCGAGGTTTTAGCTCAAGGTGCTTTTTGCACAGTTTGAATAAATACAGCCTTGAGGATGTGGTTTAACACAGGAACGGGGCAGCAGTAGCTCCGTCCTCTGACCGATCCGGTGTTGCCGCTGCCTGGTGTGCAAAGCCTCCACGCCACCGAGCCGAAGCACCACGAAGACCACAATCCTCCAGAGGTCAGGGCTCTTTAAAATCACTGCAAGCAAAGACAAAAGAGCAAGCTAAATCTGTACTTGGCCAAAAAGAAGCAAAAGAAAAAGAGTTTAGCTCTTGATAACCAGGAGCCAAATAACCTCATGACAAGGCTAAGCAATGCAGAAAGACGCAAGCAAATGCCACTGTATGGGGGGAGGAATATTAAGCGGTACATAAAAGCCAGTTAGACGTGGTGCTGAGGGACATGGTTTAGTGGTGGTTTTGGCAGTGTTAGCTTGATGGTTGGACTCGATGATCTTAAAAGTCTCTTCCAACCCAGGTGATTCCAATATTCTATGGGGCCAGCATTGGTGGGAGCGCACTATAACTTACCTTCAAAATACTCAGGAACAGGGACAGAAGAATTGGGATCTAAGGCCAGAGGACGTAACTAGAGGGGACACAGGAAGGCTGAGCAGACAGCCCTTTTCCAGACACCAGCTCTGGGAGCGGGAGAAACAAAAGGAAATTTGACCCATCCAGGGCAAATCCAGGACAGAAAAGGAGGGCTGCACCACCTATTTGGCCATCAAATATTTAATGAGGTGAGGAGGACTCAGATTCGGAGTGGAGAAATGCGAAAAAGCTGGAGGTGTGTGTCAGTGGTGAGGAGGAAGGAAGATGCAGGGTGGGTTCTTCTACACCCCCCTACAGATCCAGGGCTGCCGCCCAGCCGTGCTGACATCCCACCCTCCGCAGATACCCCTGTATCATGGCAGCATTTCTGCTAGACTGAGGAGGGCTACAGTAAAAACACTTTTGCAGTTTTGCAAAGTGAGTAAATCATCTTCCCTGCCATCCCCACACTCAGCTCCCATCTACTTTCAAGGCAGCAGGGGGAGGATGAGGAAGGAGGCTGGGATGTAGGAAGGAGGCAGGGGAGGGACACAGCGGGGGCAGAGAGAGGTGACCAGACACCCAGACAGCTACGGTTCACTCAAGACAAGTCCCTGGTTTGGATAGAGCCGACCAGACTGTCTGGTCACTGTATATATAGGATGGAGCAGAAGCTTGCAATTACATTCCATTTATGCGGTTTACATATAGCCGTGCTTTATAAGCTAGCACACATCAAGGCTGAGCATTTCAGCGGGCTTTTTCCAGGGAGTGGGGTTCTTATCTCCTCTTAGGAAATGAAAACATGGACAAATTTGCTTTTCCAGGTTGAAGAAACCACAGAAATGTGAGAGACATTTGTATAAATAACATCATGCACCGAATTCCACCATTCCCTTTTACTTTTCCTTATGGCTTCAGCTTCATGAAGTGAAGTGTTTCTCATTGGAACAAATGTGTCTTTATTTTTTAAAAAAAGCCCTGAAGCAGATTTACAGCAATTCTTCCTATCAATAAACAAACTAGTTGGAGCTCCTGATTCACGGCTTTGTCACCACCAGGCATGATGGTCACCTGCTTTGCGGCCAGATGGCTTGAGTCAGAGCTGATCTATTAGAGGAGCCGAGCTGAGCTCCCACCTCAGCCCCGCATGTGGGACTGGCCGATGCCCACGAGTGCGACCTCCTGCTCCTGCTCCGAGGGCATGAAGGTTACAGCAGAAAAACAGAACGGTGCATTAATAAAGGCGTTCTCAGTCCATGCCAATTGCAACTGGAATGTTCCTATTTTCAAAGGAGACGTTTCCTAGCAAGACTGGAAAACCAAACTAATAGTAATCCTTCGAAGTGGAAAAGACTTGCAGTTTGAGTCAACAGAAAAGGCGAGAATATTGCCTTCACTCCAGTAACGCCACCAACTCCAGTTGCATCCATCTCCCAGTGGAATAATGTAGCTTTCATATAATAAATAAGAAAAAATACAATTACAAACAGGAGCAACAAGTGACTATAAGCATTTCAATACTAAACACATTGCATTCTGGCATTGCAGACCCAGCTACATAACGCACCATTAATTCTTTGAGTGGTTTTAAGTACTGATTTTTCAAATCAAGCACATGAAATCTGCGATGTGTTACAGAGCGAGAGCTTCTGTACACTACAGCTTTTCCATGAAAACAGTTCAATTAATTTCAGCAGGGAAATGAATGGTAACTTCCAGCTGACTCCAAATAGAAAATTTGGTGAGAAAAGTGCTCTTTCTTAAATGAAATGTCTGGAGGACTTTCTCTGCGAGATGTGAAATGAAATACAAATTAAAACACAGAAAATCGGTTACAAGACTCGGCCACTCGAGAAGATAGCAGATTAGGTCTTGCGATACGCCCAGGCAGCTTGGCCTGACTTTTCGGCCACAAGCAGCAATTTCAGCAGAAAGCTTTGACTGGTGGTTTGAGACCCACCCAGCAGGACTTGTGAGTTTAGGCTGTTTGAACATAACAGGCTAATCCTAAACCAGCATTTGTCAGCCTATTGACAGTTTATTGACCCTGACAGTTTATTGTTGTCTTTCTTAAAACGTAGTGCCATTTCCTCGCTCAGGAAGAGACCACAAGGGCAGAATTCAGCCAGACCCAACCAAACCCCATAGGAGACAAGGAGGCTTTTAATCCACCCCAGAGGCTCTGGGGAGTAGAATTTATCCTGGACGTTCTTGAAAACCAGGGTCAGCGTTGAGGAATGGGCTGGCTGAGGCTACAGTGCTTTGCATAAAATGTTGTAGACGAAATAAAATTCCCCAGCACCCAAAAGCTGTGCTTAGGTGTCATTTATGCTCTTTTTGAGATGCGAGAAACCTGGAAAGCCAAGAAGTGAGCAGGTCATTAATTTTTCCAGGCACAAAACCTTACTATTAAAATAGTTCCAAGTGGGGTTTCCCCTTCTTAGGTTCCTTCACGCTCCTCTGTGCTTTCGATGCGTGAAGAATGCTTGGTGCCGACGGCAAGGTTGCTTAACATGGGGGCATCTTCCCTCCCCTCTCACTGCAGGCTGAACAGCAAACATTTACTTCTAACTTCAGAGGCTTTGTGGTGGTCTGTTTTGAGGTCATTTAGGCAAAAGCTGAAACAAGCATCTCTCAGTGCACGTGGTGGTAGGAGCAGATTAGATCAGGTCGATGTAGGCACCTTGGCAATGTTCAGTTGCTGGAGCTCTGGTAATGGAAACATGACCTGCAGAGAAGTCGGTGCTAATCCCGGCACTGGACCTGAAATCAACCCAGGCAGGAAAGAAAGCTGGGAACCAACATGGCAACATAAATTAAAAATTCAAAACAAATTCCACAGGGATTGCTGCAAGTGAGAGACGATCAGAACTGCCACTACTGCAACCATTCTTCCAAGTATTTGCAGATTAGCAGAAGTGAAAGAGAATGCCAACAAAGGCAATGCAAACTGATAGAGAAGGGAATTGTACACTGAGAGCACGTCCACAAATGCTGAGAGAGTGGAATAAACTCTTTCATTAGAGATCAGCGCAACTTGGGTGTGCCATAAACTGTGGGCTGGCACTCAGGCAAGTGTCATACCAGAAAATATTGTTAAAAGGAAAGAAAGGCCAGTAAAGCAGAAATATCATACTGGGAAACAATGATACCAAAGGGTTCTGTAGTCTAAGACTTTAAGTTAAAGCTAAAATTGCACCTGTGAAGTTTCTGAAGTTTTGGAAAAAAAGGAGGTGGCAGTGGGTTTAAAAATATGACAAGTTTTCAAGATCTATGTGACTGTCGCACAGGAATAGAAAAGCATAAATGAAGCACCAGGGTACACTGTACTCATCATCAGACAAAAGCGGAAATAGAAAATAACTGGTGAACAGCATGAAATTTGCCAAAGGATTCGGGCTAGGAAAGATCCACATTGATGGATCCAGACATACTCGAGCTGCAGTGCAGAGGCTACGTTTCAATGCTTCCCTAATCATGATGCTCCCTGCAATTGTACTTTTTTGACAGTCCCACCTCAAAACAGGCCAAGCACAGTCTGCTTCTCCCGGACACAAGAGCCTGGAAACAGCTCTGTCCACTGCTGGTCGTTGCTTCTCCAGACAGGACCTTGGGTATTTCAGGTTTCAGCACAGAAGATTGATGCCGGATATTCTCATCCAAATAGTCTGGGAGAAAATGGAGCTGACTTTTCAAACAGCACCTAATAATAGACTTCATCTTAGCATCTTCAGAGAAGCTTTTCAAAGCATGAAATGTCATCGACTTAAATTTTGTATAACAAAAAGCTGAGAACTAAGCTTCCTAATTCAGGCAGAATTATATCAGAGGGTAGAAAAGCTCTGATCTTACATGAAACACCATGAAAGATGCACCAGAGTCATATTATAACAGGTGCACAGGAGTTTTCAAGCCTCTGGCAAGAGGAAATGCATTTTGCATACATGATAGCCATGGGGAGCTCAAGGCTGCAGCGACTGGAGAAGTTGTGGCTCAGCCTTTTGAGATACAGACTCTCAGAAGAAACTGGAGCAATTACAGATCATCCCTTCTGGAAGGGGAGCCAGCAGGTGGAACCTGCAGTGAAAATAAATTGGAAGGAGCTGCCAGTAGCAGCCGTGGGGATGGAGACGACGTGCCTTTTCAGAGAGCTACAAGAATATGCACAGCTCCCGGGAGGGAGCTGGGGACGTGCTACGAATTGGTCTGCGCTGCTGGGAGACGTCGTGCACAGCAAAGACACCCCAGGGCTGTGAGAAGTGTGCAGACAGGTTCAGCTCTACCCACTCTGCAGCCTGAGCAACCCAAAGCCCAAGCATTCAAGCTAGTTCTGAACCCCCACCCCCCAAATCCACCCCCTAATTCTCCCCAGCGTGCTCCGTCCCTCAGGCTGAAGTTGAAGCGGTGCTCCTGTCTTTGTAGTGAAGCACAGCAAAGACTTACGCTTCAGCACTTCTAGGCTAGGGAATCATAAAATCTAGATCTGAATGTGTCCATATGGACCTTAAAGCTCTAGGTCACTGTGAAGCAACAGCGGACACCTTGGACATAAGCCTGATGTAATAGGTTGTTTCAAAAAGCCAGTTTGGAGAGGGGAGTAATGATGGCCAAATGATAACCCAGAGCAACCTGACTGCTGGGGAGAGAGGGGGTTTGGGTGGACGTAGCAATGTCCAGTGAGGCTGGGGAGGGGTGAGGAAAGAAAAGTGGGAGAGAGCCAGCATGAGAGGGAGCCAGAGAGAAAGTGGTGGTATGTGGATTATCAAAGTGACTGGGAACAGTGGGGGGACAACGGTGTGCCAAAGAGCCCACGAATAGCAGCTGAGGACACCAAAGTACAAAAAGGACCAGGACAGGGCTTGCTGCTCTTGCAATGAGATGTTTCCCTGCCCAAACACATCAAAGGTGCCACAGATGGGGTGAGGGGAGGGAAGGATAACACATACGTTACTTCTGATCAGATGGGGAGCTCTGCTACCCAAAATCTGAAGTCCAAAAAGGACAAAAACCTTGGAAGGCTGTGCCCAGCAAGCCTCAAATGAACCAGCAGCATTAACGCCACAGCCTCTACAGCTGCCACCCCATCAGGGTTAGGGCTGCCTCTGTCCCCAAGGGTACCAGTTCCAGGGATAGCCTCTGGATAAGGTCCCATGCCCAGCATCCCTTGGCAAGCGTCAGCACAAGCGTCACAGGCGCAGGATCCCGAAACTGCAGTCTTACAGCTTCCAGTTTACTTCACCTCTAGATCTACAACAATTTGTGATAAATCACTTCTCCTGACAGCGCTGGCTCTGCTCTCAGGCCACTTTAATATCGCGGAGCTACTCCTAGGTTGTGCCAGAGTACAGAGAGATTTTGGCATGTAAAAATTCATGATAATTTTTCATCTGAATTACCCCGAGCTACCAGCAAACAGAAACACCACCTGGGAGACACTAGTTGTGAGAATTGTTTTAACACAGTGTTGGGTGTTTTGTATGTGGTGCTAACTCCTTTTGCGATAAATCAGAGTTCCCCAGCACATGCCTCTTGGGAGGTATAAAATCACCTGAGAAAAAATGTTCTGGCCATACGCCTACAATGTAATTCTTTCCAAGAGTACATCACCACCCACGTGTGAGGTATGTGGGATGAGATGCTGCTCCCCATCAGCTGCCGGACTTGGCCAACACTGACCCCGGAGAGGGGCCCCTACAGAAATGGTTAACGCAAACACTTTCATAGTTGTTTCATAAATGGGATGAGCTAAACCTGTTAAACAACATGGGAAGACTCCTAGGGATTTTAATGGGTTTCATGTTAGTCCACTGGATGAATTTTGTACTTAGAAGACCCCCTTCTTTCCTGGAAGAGGAGTTGTCTGTCCTATAGCAGCACACTGGGAAAATGTAGAAGGAACAGCCCAGGGAAAGTAAACTTAATTAACCATTTAATTTTAGTATTGGCATTTACACAGTTCATTGATTATCTGGCTGCACAGACTCCTTCTACTACTTAAAAGTATAAAATGACCCCAATCTGAGATGTTCTTTGCCAAGACCAACCCAATCACAGCTATACTGCTGGACTGAATTGGGCAAACGGGCCACTCCAGCAAGACCACCACTTCACAGTTTATAGGATCAAAAGGTTGACAGAAGAGGCACCAATCCTGAGTACCATTTTCACTCTTGCAATTCATGCTTTTTCAATTGTTCACTAGGACTATTTACATGAAAACTTAACTTACAGGGATAAAAATACTACCCCAGCTCCCTTTCCTCGCTCCATCTTTATTTTCTGACCATATCATCTGTAAGATCAGCTTTGCAAACCACTGCTCAACTGAATGATGTTATCTTCTGTGGCCAAATAGGTGATCTAAAACTGAGAGCTGTGATTTAGCAAGATCTGGCCTTTGGTTTTCATAGGAGCAGGTCTCCTTGAGTGATAAATATCTTTTTGTTGAGGAAAAAAAATTATTTTTAAAACCGTGCATTCTTAAAACCAGACCCAGTGTCCTATTAGCTTATGTCATCTAAGAGTCTGGGTTTAGCAGCATGGTTTGTTTGGTAGTCAGAATACCCTGTTCTGAAACTAAAGTTTCTAAGATCTTGGTTTTTCTTTCCAGTGCTTTTTTGCTGGCTAAGAAAAGAAGCATCTGTCAAGTCCCAACCTATTTAACCCTCCAGAATTATAAGTGTCATTGCAAACGGTTTTGGAATTGATTGTTTCCTCATTTCCCTTCTGAATTTCGTGGATAAATGCCATAAATGAGTTAATAATAATTCTTTCTTTGAATGCCCTCCTTTGCAACTGAACAAACTAAAATAATACCCAAAGATCCCTTTCCATCTATGACCATACCAAGGAGAAGTGTAAAAATTAATTAGGGGGAAAAAACAACCCTTCATTAGAAAGACTTCATCGAGACTAAAAAGTATCCCTAAGTGACTGCACAGTAAAAAGGTAGAAATTGTTTGTTGGTGGGGTTTTTTGAGTATTGTACCCTCCAGCACTCACAGGACACCTCAGGTAACTTGCCAGTCCTCTAACTACTCCATCTCATTATTTTCACGGCTGCAGCAGCACTGAACACATACAGGGCATATACAGCACGGCTGATAACACGCTAGAAGTGCATGCCAAGTCATTTCGGCACACCTGAATGCCCAGCTGAGCAGCCATTGTAGAGCACCGCAGCGTGAAATGGCCAATTTGTCCTCCTTGCCTACCTTGCAGCAAGGTGTGAAATCCTACAGAGGAAAGGCAGCTTTCTCATCTGCCTTTGGGAGCTGGTGGCGAGCCAGAAGAGCAGCAGCGAGCTGTAAAATCTTTCCTTGGGAAGCCCGAGATGAAGCAAGGTGCAACTCTGGGAAAAACGATGACGACCAGCCATGAAGCTCAGCGTGATCCGTGCAAGGCACAGCGGTGCCTCTGCTTCATGAGCTGCGCAAAGATCTTCTCCCAGCCCCAGAAAACTGACACTGATCCTGCCCCCCATGGATTTTTTCCTTCCATCTAAGCTAATTTTCTTAGCCTTCTCTGTGGGAAGACATTAGAGCCCATAAAGGGAATGTTTTTTGTGGATTTGTGGAAGATAAGGACTTGCAGACAGTGGCCAACCACCACATTATTGTGGTGGGGAGTCCCAGGGAATCAGGAAGAGTAGGAGAGTAGCACGGAGAAGCTGCTTCTCCTTTCTCCACTCTCACATTGGTCTCTGAAAGGCTTTGCTCGCTTCCCTCACATTAGCACAAGGAAAAAATATGGCATGATTTTCAGGCCAAACATGCATATGGGAGGTTCATGCTCTAGCCATAAATCAAATTCCAGGCATTAAAGCAAATGCAAGTGGCATTCTGTAAGATTTAAGGCTCCAATTCAGAAGTGGGTATGAATCTTACTGTGAGCGTTTCAAGGGATGTTTGCAGAAATTGTTATGGGGAAAACTTGCATGTGGTTGGAATTACCCAGGGAATGGGTCTGTACTTAAAAAATAAAATCAGTCATGGGTGTGGTGGAAACAAACGCTTTGTTGCAATAGCCATGACCGAGACTCAGAATGTGCTGCCCTTTCGCAACTGCAGTTGCATGAAGCTGCCACAAAACTCTTCTTCTTTTATAGGGAGGTTATGAGCAAGAGCAAGCTTGACCTTTCACAGCAGCTTCCGTGGAAGGTGGCACAGAGAAGGGTTACAGAGAGTTTATTCTTCGATTACGGTGGCTTTGTGCTGCTATAGCATGTGTTTCAGTGGAGTTATTCAGAGCTACGCTTGTAAGGCAATCACACCCATTTTGAGGGGATAAATGCACACTTTGAAGTTATTTTAGGTAACAAGAAATGGCCTGGACTGCCATGGATAACTCCTTGCCTGTAATTATGAGCTAAGACTTTGCTGCATACAATGTAAAGAAAACCTCCTGATGACAGGAATGGAGAACGTGCCTCTTAACTGAGGCGGAGATGCTCGTACGTTTCTTCGAGCGTACTCCCCCTCAGGCACAACCCTCGTATGCCATGTATGCATTTGCATCGCTGCTTGAGCCCAGCATAATGTGCTTTTCTGATCGGATACAAAGATCGAATCCATTACACGTTCCCAGCCAGACTGCCAGATTGCACGGGAAGCCTGATCACAGTGTTTCTTGGCTCGTGCTCCGTGAAAGCTGAAGCAGAGGGATGATGCTGGCAAATGGAAGATGCCAAGTGAGAGCAGTCCTGGCTTTGCCTGACCTTCCCTGCCTGCACAGCACCAGGGTGGCTCTGCGGGGCATCCCCATCGCCCCAGGGAAGGCTCATGGAGGTGATCACCAGTCCATCATCCACCCCAACGCTGGGATGGAGAAGGAGATATCTAAGAAAACTCAAATGCAAAAGTAAAAAAGAGTGAGTAAGATTAGATCCAGAAAAACAACAGAGTTTTAATGAAAAAGGGATTTCAGCCATTTATTTGATCACCCACAAGCCTACCTGAAGACTTGGAGAACAGTTATTAATACAACAATGAAAAAATGTAGAAAAATGCAGTAATTTAGGAACAAAACTGTTGGAGGGACTAATTGCAAATGGTATTTGATGGCTTCTGTTGTATAAATTGTGCTTTGGCAACAAGGACAGGACATCAAACGTCAGGTGGGTATTCAGTGACAGTGTCTTCTTTCTAAGCAGCTGCTATAGTGAATTCACAATACCAGCCTGATTCTCCTCCCCTAAATCCCACGGCTGGCCTAGGACTCACTAACAGTTTATTATTTATTGGTTTATGCTTCATCAACTGAAACAGCCTGAACATTGCACAGGGTTGGCAAATATACCAGGGACTGGAACATAGGAAAACTAGCATTAGTTTCTGATTCTGTCACTGACCTAGTAATGGCTTTTGCATAAATAATTTCAACTTTCTGACTTGTTTCTCTATACTGAAAGTAGAAGTAACTTTTTTTAATAAAATGTTTTGATATCTAATAGTAAACATGCTATATAAAATGTAGATAGTTTATTATTAAATTGTCATGCAGACAGTCTGTCCTATTTACATGCTACTAATGTTATACAAAGAATTACACCCCATATAAAACCATAAAAAGTTGGTCCATAAATAAAGTGCTATAAAACACCTGACCTTTAAAAGAACAAAATTCCCTGGAATAGCTGTGCTTTGGGCTAGTACGGATTAAAAAAAAAAGGTTTCAGCCCAAAATCTTATAAACCAGTAATTGTGCATAGAGCGCAAATCAGGCCTTCCACGTTGTATGGCTGCGGGGTTTAGCAGTTAACCATACTGTATGTTGAATGTATGTCTTTTTCATTATTGGCTAATATATTGTTAAACATAAGCAGACCCCAATGTACACATGCATTACATTACATGTGTACAAGGAAACTCTTTCCACAGTAAGCACCGCTTTCCAAATCCCCAGTAGTGACTATTCTGAAAAGCAGAGCGCTCCTCACATGGGTGTTACGGGAAGCGCATTAAAGGCTGGGATCAAATGTTGCTGGTTTTTTGACTTGTGATTACAAAACTCCACAGAGCGTTAGCAAGCACAGCCAAGCAGAACCTACGGGACCGCAATCCTATAACCCACTCGATGGAAATTAGACAGCCCTAAGGATAAATGCCTGTCCTGACTGGTCAAAAAAAGATAAACTGGTTTTAAATAGTACAACAGTAATTAGCAAGGCTAACAAGGATTTCCATATGGGATATCACTAAGCACAGGAAACCATTAATATGGAGTGGAAAACAAGGACAGTGGAGCTCTGCAAGCTCAGGACAGTGTAAACATCCATGGTGGCAGTGGGCTATAAACCAGAGCAGCAGATTTCAAGAGTTAATACCACATGAAAGAGTAGGGGAACTAAGGCAGAGAAACGAGCTCTCTTCCTCCCTTTGAAAATCCAGATTTTGCTGCTGCTAATGCTGAACCCAGTTGATGCTGCCCAGAGAGGTGGTAGATGCCCCATCCCTGGAAACATTCAAGGTCAGGTTGGACGGGGCTCTGAGCAACCTGATCTAACTGAAGGTGTCCCCGCTCATTGCAGGGGGGGTTGGAACAGATGACCTTTAAAGGTCCCTTCCAGCCCAAACTATTCTATGATTCTATCAACCAAGCCATTGGAGAGACCATGAATTTTCCATTAAGCTTCTCTGCTCCTCCTGTTCTCCACACATGCTTGGCTATTTCAAGGTCAGTCCAAACATGGAATGCAAGCGTAACTTGTGCCACCAAAACATCTGCTATGGGGTATTTCTAGCCCATCCTGGAACACGAAATATCTGAATCATGAGAGAAAACTGATTCTCACAAAATCTTCAGGCAAAAATTGCAGATAAGCTTAGATAAGCATGATAGTTACAGCTCAGATAAAAGAGCCAGGTCCTCGGCTGCATCACCTGGCATCCTTCCACTGAAGTAAATGGAGTTCTGCTGATCTGGCTCCATATGTGGGGAGGGCTGCCAACAGCCAACCTGAAATATCACCGTTAGAAAGGAAGGGGAAAAAATTCTGTTAAGATTTTATAAAAAAATGTGGGTTTGGGTTTTCTCAACCTCATACAATTCATGGGGTAATTCAAAGGGAATCACTGCCCATGTTTCTGTGACACAGGGAAGATAAGTGACCTCCCAGGTCCTCTCCCGACCAAAGTCCTCAGCCAGGACCAGAGGCACTGAACACCAGCGCATCTCAACTGGACGGGCTGCAGGCACCCTCCAACCAGTTCTCTCAGCCCATCCTGTCTTGCAACCACTTTCACTCTCCAAAGCCGTGATCAAAAGATAGAGCTTGCACACACAGAATGGTTTAGGTTGGAAGGGACCTTAAAGATCATCTACTTCCAACCCCCCTGCCATGGGCAGGGACACCTCCCACTAGACCAGGTTGCTCAAGGCCCCATCCAACCTGGCCTTGAACACTTCCAGGGATGGGGCAGCCACAGCTTCTCTGGGCAACCTGGGCCAGTGCCTCAACACCCTCACAGTAAAGAATTTATTCCTAATATCTGATCTAAATCTCCCCTCTTCCAGTTTAAAACCGTTACCCCTTGTCCTATGGCTATACTCCCTGATCAAGAGTCCCTCCCCAGCTTTCCTGTAACCCCTTTAGGTACTGGAAGGGGCTCTAAGGTCTCCCCGGAGCCTTCTCTTCTCCAGGCTGAACAACCCCAACTCTCTCAGCTTGTCTTCATAGGAGAGGTGCTCCAGCCCTCTGATCATCTTCATGGCCTCCTCTGGACTCACTCCAACAGGTCCACGTCCTTCTTGTGCTGAGGACTCCAGAGCTGGATGCAGTACTCTATACATGAGAAAAGGAGCATCTTTGCTTATTTATAGACCTTCTTTAGCAGAGTGAAATAAATGGCATGAGCAAGCTTGCAAAGAACTGACAGCATTAGCACATAATCTCTCGCATTTTAAATTCAGCATGTTCACATCAATTTGCAGTGTGTGTGCATGGGGAAAGAGCTCATAGTTGCTCCCTGGTTTCTACAGGGCAAAGATGGGGCTTTCTGCTGTGTATCACCAAAAAGTCCCACTTGGGCAACAAGGTAGAGTCCAGAGCAGTGCAGACTGCTGGATTTTACCCCTTTCTTAGAGCTTCCTGAAAATCTATCCCTATGGGCACTGGGAGAAGAAATCCAGCAAAAAAGGGACTTGAGGACATCTGCACCTGGGCATCAGGGCTTACTCTTGACAGCTGTAGTTGGTTAATTTTAATTCTCTACAGATCAAGAGTCAAAGGCTTGCATATTATCAGCACTGGTAAAATAGAGTAAATAAATTTTGGCAGAAGAATGTTATCAGAACTTTTGGAAAATGCAGAGGAGACTAAGCCTTATTTGAGGCTGAAGAGTTTGATACTGTCTTTGCAAATGGAACAAAAAATTATTCGACAGGTAATTCTTAGATTTGGGCTGCAGCACCTTCTCCAGCATGGGCACTGATGGCAAAAAGGCAAATTTCTTAACAAAATACATGGTTATGCACTTTTGGGTTAAATCCTGATTGTTATAAAGCCAGAAGGAGTTATCCTAATGGCTTTCAGGTTTGCCACACTTCTGAGCTTGAAGTACGCTGCTGTCAGAGTCAGGGCTGGATTCAGGGAGAAGGAAGAAAAAACTACCTGTATTTGTCAGAAATCCTTCCTGTCATTTCTTTTTAATCCCAGATAGTTTATCATATTTCAACAATTATTTATATTTGATAGCAACTCTCTTCACAGATGCCTGTGCCCACGTTACGATTATATCTGTACCTCATCCCTTCGACGTGATTCCTGTTTCTGGTAGAGTCGGCAGCAAATCAGACCTGGTCCTGAACAGCTCATGCTGTTAGCCTGATGAAATAAAGAAAAAATGTAGCCTCTGTTTATTGAGGAAACAAAGCTGCTTCCATAAATAAACAGGAGGCACAAAAGAGAAGCAAAGATGAAATAGCACTCTGAGGGAGGTGTTTCAATCATTTTAGAAGGATTGGGGGGGGGGGAACAAAAAAACAAAACAACAAAAAAAACAACAACAGGAAGAGCGCTTCCTTCTCGAAAAAGAAAAATCTTGTATTTTTAGTGTAATCAAAAAACTTCAAATTCCACTCAGCTTTAAACTATGGTAAGGAGCCAGCCTCCTTTCCATGGGTATGGACTTGTTCCCAAGGAATTATATTTAAAAATAGGAAAAAAGGACACACAGATTGCTGGGGTAAAAACTCATTTCTGAAACTGCTCACAGCTCTCTGCTGCTGTTCAACACTAATGCTCGGCCATCCCTGAGCAACACAGAGACACGGGACCATGTCCACCATCATTGCCAGGTGACATCAGATTCTCCAGCCAGACCAGGTTAGATCAGGAGTAAAGAGAGATGGGATCATCAGCTGCCGTCTGGGGTTGGAGGTTTCTCTGCACCAACATGTGCGGCCAAGAGTCCACGTGCTGTGCTGTAGGTGCCCTTACAGGGCTCTCAGGGAGCATTCAAAAGATTTGTTAGACCTCTCCTTTCTCCTCTGGTGATGATTAAAAAGAAGAAACACCCCAAAACCAAAACACAACTACAACACGATAAAACAAAAAAATAAATGCTAAAAATATTCCAGAATGGTCCTCAGGGGTTCTGGACTCAGCTGCTACATCTGACATTGGCCTCCTACACAACGCTGGGAGATCGCTCAGCCTACACGTCCCTTTTCCCTTTTCTTTGATTTTCCAAGATACAATTTCCCTAATTCTGGGACGAGCACTTAGCAGAACTGATGGAAAGTAAAGCTGGCATGAGGTGATGGAGATGCAAGAAGCCTTCCCCTGCTTATCTATGGCTCTCTTTTTTTTCCACCCCTCTCATTAGCATCTCGCACACCTTACCATCAGAAGCAACATCCTGACAACAAACAGACCACAGTCACCCGTTCTAGTCACATCCTTGCTGCATTTTGATCAATGAAACACAGGAATCCTTTCATGTTTGTCCAAGCTGACCAGTGAAAAACAACGAAGGGCTGGATTTTCAGTACCCAGAGCAATGTGTCCGGAGACATTTACAAGCAAAATCACATCAACGGAGCAGTATGCAAGAAAATGCTCAGTTCATGCGACTAGAGCCCACAGGCAGAGCCACGTTGGTGCACGTCAGGGGCTCAAGCGCCTATTCAGGTTAGAGAAATCAGCTCCTAGGCATCCAGTGGATTTTTGTGACGAACTGCATCACAGCTCTGTAATTAAGAAAGATTAAATTTCATCGGGAGTATTGTTGTAGGTCTCACTTTAATATCATTTGCAAATGTTCCAATAAAATCCTCAGCCTTTCGGCAAGTCTTGTTCATAATCCCATATCATTGATTAGTTTAAGCAAGCTACAAATGGCAAGCTGTCCGACTCTGCTTGTTAATGCAGGCATCTCCTCTCATCTGCTATCTCTTTAGAATAACAATGAATGCAGCATCCTTATGCTTGCCAAATGCACTTTAAGCTTATGAAATACTAGCTTTATGTCAAAAATAGGCTTTTTGCAGGAGCAGAACTCAGTAGTCTAACAAAAACAGAAGGCAGCTGCAGCATATCTGGAAAAGATGCAGCTTAGCCCTAAAATTCATATCTAACTTCTCTTTTCAAAAGTTTTGGAAGGAGTATTTTGGCTGAGCCATGGCACGGCGAGAGAACCGATCATGCATCTGGTTCCCAAAAGTCAGGGCTTCAGCATCCAGACCCATTTCTGGCATTTCCCAGCCTTCAAGAAGAAAAGCTTCCTGGTGGTTCTCCAAGGTCTCCGCAAGGAGCCCAGGCTCTGTATGCAGATGGTCTCCGCTTCCTTTGGAGGGTCCGTCATCCCTAAAGACATCCAAATCAGGCCCAAAGGCAAAGGGAAGTGAGGGGAATAGCAAGTCCTCTGGCAGCTGCCGGGGAAGGCCGCTGCCCACATTTACTGTCGTTAGCCAGATGCATCACAGCTGGCCCCATCTCTGCCTGGCTCCCAAGTGACGGGGGGTTTATTACGCTTCCAGGCTCCATCCACTACCATTATTGCCACAAAATAAAACGTAATCACATTTACATAGGATTTTCAACCATCGGTAAGAAAAGTTCAGTCTTTAATTGCAGACATCAGCTCCCTCCCAGTCTCCCATCCCACTCTCCAGCCCACAGCTGACTGGCATATCCTGCCCTTTGTCTACAGCCATTCACGGAAAACTTCAAAGAAATCCTTCTTAAAAGCTCCTCCTGTCCATCCTGCCCTGCTGCTCTCCCAGGGGGGCGCAGGATAACAGCAATTGAGGGTTTGCTTCCTTTGTACTGTATTGCCGATCACCGCGACACCATTAATCACCAGTTTAGGTGCTGGGAGGCACTGGACTAGCACAACAGTACAGATTGAGGATTTGTGGCTTCAACCGGTGGTACAAATATTGCAGAAGGAATTATGACAGCTCCAGGGTAATCACAGGCCTTTCGTTAGAACCTGCACGCATTTATAGCCTTCTTCCCTCAAAACTGTGTTATGAATGACTGTGCGTGGTTAGGCTAATGGTTGGAAAAAATCCAATGCCTGCTAAAGTCCTGAGTTAAGGACAGGGGGAAAGGTCTTATCTACAAGCTTTATGCGGTGAGGCATGACCTGGACTGCACACCCGCATTGTTTTTACTCTTTCCTTTCCCTCTTTTTGGACATCTCCTCATCAGGAGGACCAACTAATGCTTACGACACATTGTGCTGCAACAAATCAAACTTGAGGCACTTTAGCGCGTTCAGCCGTTTTGATATACGGCCCGTGGGATCAGAAATGCTTCGCTCACCCTTCCTTTTGCCTGTCCCCCCCCATCCCCAGGCTCTCTGCAAGGTGCTGCCGCAGGTGGTCGCTGGCGTTCCTCCCCAGTGGAGAGGCTAAGGCTGGGGTTGCACATAGAGGTAGCTCTGCTCCGCAGTTTGTTTTCTCGAGTGGTGAATGTGCTCTTTCATAAACAGCCTTGTAGATTTGCTGGCCTTTTTGTGTACTACCCTAATAGATCTCACGTTCACTAACCCCCTCAGAAGATCAAGCAATAAAATCTTATTTTCTCAGGAAATGGTATCGCTCGCGTATCTTAATGAAAATGCTGTGGTTTGTTGTTGTACACTGCACTAGAAGTACTGAGATCAAAGAATTAACACAAGATTCAAGATTAGATCTAGCTTTGTAAGCAAGTGATGTAGTCTTTGATATGCAAACAAAGAATCATTAAATAAATTTGATAATATCAAGCTAGTAAGAGGCTTCAGATACAAGTTGAGCAACCGCTAGATAGCTGGAGACCAGCATTTTGATAAAGCAACATTAAAAAGATAAATAAATCCCAACTTAAAACTTTGGAACTAATTCAAACACAGATCAGAAAGTCTCAGCAATTGTGTGTGTCAGTATTTTGTCTCCAGACACATTAATTTAGGAAAATGTGGAAGTAAAGGTGAACCTGATGAGATTATTTTTCATATCAGCAGCAAGTTTTATAGTTGCAGAAGTGTTAATATTTGTGGATGGACAACGCTCAACTCGTTGGCTTCACCTGAAGCAGAGGAAAAGTTTTGAGACAAGCCTGGGAGATGGTCTAGACAGTATGTGTCAGCTTTCTTTTTTTTTTAACCCGTTAGCCTTTTGGAAGGTATCTATAGAATACCGTGAGCTCAGCTGATCCAGATACTTAGAAAATATAATTTATTGTACAAAAAATAAAAAGGTAACTACTGGTCAACGGCTGCAGCATGTAAGCAGAAAAAGGAAATCTCTGCTTCAGTTTCCCTATCAGTGAGTGAATAAAAGCTGCTTTGAGCTCTAAGTAAAACCTGCTTATTTATTTTTGGATATTACAATTGGCCATGGACGAAAGCAAGACTGTCTAAAGTATTCATACAAGTAACTAATTGCAGCCTGCTGGTGCCAGGGATGCCTTCTTCCGAATGTCTCCCATCCAAAGCACTGCTATGACACAGCTGGAACAGGGTCACAGTGGCCTACAGATCTGCTTCCCAAGTGCAAGGTCACCACACATCTACCGGTAGAGTTTGCACCCCAAAGGTGGGAACCCCCAGACAACACCACGTCGCACAGTGCCCAGACAGCGAAAGGAGCTTCTGGAAGAGCTCCAGAAAGGGACACTCGCCTGGGAAGTCATCACGTTAAAAACCTTCTCTCGCTCATGATGTTGCCCATGACTTTGCAACCCCTCCAGGCAGAGCAGCTTCCCAAAGCAACAGCCAGCTCCCCAGGATTAGGACCTTCTCTGTGCACTCCTCCTGGAGGCAGAGGTGAGCTTCCCCACCCAGGCGGGTCCCCAGCCTTGGGATGTGCCAGGCTTTTGTTGCATTGACTTAGCATCCCAGGGGCTTTGTCTGGGCAGCTGCAGGTACAAGGTTTAGTGGTTTAAAGAGGCAACAGGGGCACTTTATACCCATTCAAAGGGGGCTTTTTTCAGGGCAGTCACGACAAATCAGAAGAGTTTTAGATTAAGTCGCTGGAACAAAGGAAGTGTTCAGACTATTGCAACCACACAAGCTGGCATGCGGATGAGGCTCTAATCTGTGGAGGTTTTTTATTTTTAAAGACACAAATGAGCTTTTACTGTTTCAAAAGGGAGACGTGGAGAAGAGGGAGACTGTCACCACGATATCGTAACCCATTCTGCTCCTAGCTTTTTTTATGCAAAAGCCACCAGAGCCCAGCTGACTATTTGCATTCAATCTGTACCTGCCTCTGTGGCTGGAGCCTGCACAAAGCGGAGCAGAAAGGCTGAGCTCATCCCAGACTGGTGGCGACAGAACACACCACTATTCCCCCAGTTCAGTCAACGCAGTGAGAGCCTGGCATGTTACAGACTTCAAGGACAAACAGAAGCAAAGTGGAAATACAGAAAAAGCCTGCCTGGTCTAACTCCTTCCTCCAACACCAAGCACTGCAGGAATCAGAGTGCTGTTTTCCCTGGGAAGATTGAGGCAGCAGTTATTTCTTGCCTTTTTAATACAGCTCGTTATCGCATGCAGTACTTAGGAGCCTCAATCACTCCTACTGCACAGCTGGAGAAACAACACACTCTGGTGCAAGAATACGTGTCGTGAGTGGCCCATGAGCAGCAGTCAAAACCCCGTACACCACATCAGCGTCTTTGCCACCACTTTGTGTTTAATGAGCATTAGGAAAACATTGCTGGCAGAACTAAGGCAGATAATTCATCAAACCCAACTACAGCCAAATGTACCTACACACACTTAGCGCATTACATTATGGGAAAGGCTACATCCTCCTTTGAACATCCATATCATCACTGGTCCAGAATTAATGTTCATGCCAACAGCATTAATTACCCTCACTTTGATGTCTCCCAGGGAAAAGGCAGGCGTGCTTCAGAACCGCTGAAACCCTGCAGTTCCTCATTACAGCACACTTCTCTTAAGGCCAGGAAAAACTGTGATAATCAATATTGATTGATCTCTGCGCTTAGTCCCACTGCAGCTTCTAAATCACAAAAAGCACTTCATCAGATAATGCATCTGTTTAAATTTACCAAAGAAGAGGTAGTTACGCATAGGCTTCAGAGGCTAGACATGCAAGAGTGCACTGATGACTCCTAAAATAGACGGGAATAATTAAATGCCTTAAAACACAATGCAAACAGGAGTGCTGACACAGATTTGACTTTGCTGGCTAAACAGCAGGCTGAGGAGCATGGATTAAACACCTTTCAAACAGCTGCACTCCTACCTGCCCCACCATCCATGGCTGGGGACCAACTCCCAGGTTTAGATGCAGAAGTATGGTTGGGCTTCTGGAAGGAGAGGCAGCGGGTTTGTCTTCCCAACCTGTTAATTATCACATGGGTGATGCAGATTTAAAACCTCTTTCTACTTAAGACACAGCATAAAGCCCTCATTTCCCACCTCCCATGAAAGATCCCTAAACAAGTAAGCCATGGGGATGCTCTAAGCCCCTCTGTCTGGAGGAACTCTCCAGATGAAACAAGCTGGGAGCACACCAGCTTTCCGAATCCCACCAGGATTTCAGCCACCCACGTATCTGTTCAGCAATGCTACAGCTTAGCAACAGAAATTTGGTACAAAGCAGTTTAGCCACAGAAATGAAGGCAACCACAGGTAAGGGTGACAGGAAATGACAGGACCCACTGTCATTTCTTTGTGGGCTCCCAACCCCAGGTGTTAGTGACATCTTAAAAATAAAATCTGAGATCCCTAGTTGTGCACACACTTGTATGTGTATTGCACTTACAGTAACAGAATTATTTCTATTGATTTCCATTGAAAACCAGCCCCAGGAACCTATCCAACTTTTGAAAATTATGTGAAAGTTTCATCTATATAGTTTGTAAAGACTGTCAGGCTACGTTGTCAGAATATTTAGGGAAAAGGCGAAAAAAAAATTCCAAAAATTATCTATGGAGAGTTTTTTTCAGCAACGTTCTCCCAAATTCTGCCATTATGTATAATCAGGCTGGTGGTCAAATGTGCTGAAAAGAGGATCTCAAATTTATAGTACCCATGCGCAATTTGGGCTCACGACAAAGTATTAAATCGTTTCTCAGGAAAATAAATAGACTTCCTAACAGCCACGCAAGACCATACTTAAACTGTATTTTATTAGCAAAATCTAAGATGGGCTGAAAAAAAATGAAGCCTGCCTATTTTCCCTTGGCAGTTGCCTCTATATTTGATTGTAACTTGAGAGAGATAAATAGCACTTATTTCATCAGGGGAACAAGCATTTTCTCCGGTAGCCAATGAAGCTGCCTATTCTCAGTTGGTCTGCATCAATATATCTTCGCTGAAGCCTGTGGAGCCCACCAATCCACAATGCTGGGATCCGCACTTTCAAGGGCATAAACTTGACACCGTATAAATATTATATGCTTTTCTTTCACTTTGTAGCTCAGAATTGATTCATTCTCGAGTACACTTTCAGGGCTGAGTATAACATAACTCATCTCCAATTGGCATTTTCTCTGTGAATAACACACCAAGCATCCCTGCATCCCTACATCCAGTGATGAAGCCTCCAAGAAAATGGTAACATGTCTTTTTGTAGCTCACACCACCACAAACCTAGTTGCGATTTGCCCTCAGACCTGGTCTATTCCAACAAAATAGCTTCACCAATTCCTTGTCCTCTTGTCTCACCACATCCTTGGTTTTGTTTTCACCAGAAATTGTTTGAACTGAAAGCTGGTGTAGTCAAAACACTGAAGCACATAAATACCTCGCTGGGTAATGGCGTATCTGGTTGGAAGAGAATACAAAACCCACAGCTTGAGGCAGGAACGCCAAATACCCAGCTGCGTGTTGGCTGTGAAAGCTGGCTGCAGGTATGGGTCCAGCACCAAGAGAGGAAATGAGATTTGATGGCTCAACCTGAGATAAAGGTGCCTTTTTTTTTTTTCATGGAGACTCAGGGGCAGTGATTTCAGCCTCCAACCTTGCTCAGGGGCAGAGGATGATCCATGGCTAGCTGGCTGAGCTATAAACCATAGGAGAGGTGGGAAGCCTGCCAGGGAAATAGGGCAGAGCAGCTGTGGTGCTGCCATGGAGCAGATGGAGTCACCCTAACAGTGCTGCTTATTTTACATGCTTATTTTACCCCTCCATGCAGTGCAGAAGGATTTGAGCCCAATTACTGACTGCTTTATAACCTGGCTACTGAAGCATCCCTTGCCTGCCTGTTTCACTGTACCGGCCCCTCACGCCAACATGTCCATCAGAGCTGGCCACAACATCCGAGACCTCCATCAGGCAGGGCACCGTGAACAGGCCCTGACCTTTCCATGCTGCAAGGAGGCCTGCTTACTTCAGAATTGGTATAAACTTCAGCACCAGTAAATCTATGTACAACCTGGGCTTGGCTGAAAATCTAGGCTTGACAAGAATAGTTTTAGATACTCCAAAACAAAGGTCATCTTTTACAAGTCTCTGAAAGAACAGGTAAATCCCTTGATAAGTAACTCGTTCTATACTTAAAATCTGAAACTTGAAATCTCTTGTTTGTCAACTGATCAGCCTAGCTGACTTAAAAAAAAAAAAATCTCTATTTACAACATAAAGCAGAAGTTAGCTTACCTTACAAGAAGGCAAGTTTCATAAACACCAGCAAGATGTCAGTGGAACGACACAACATTGCAAGACAATTTGAGTTATTCCTTTAATAGATATCAAATCACATCCACAGATTCCAAATAGCATTCTTCGACAGTAACCCTACACAGAAGGTTCACTACACCTCATTGGTCTTCCCCTTTTGCAAGCACTTAACTGGCATTAGACTTTAGCCTTTTTTAAAAGAGTATCACCTGTCTGGGGAACGCACCTTCTGTAAGAGCATTTCAAAGCTCAGGTGGTGTCCTCAAGGGTGCATTCTGCTGGAAGATGTTCTTGGCTAAGTGTTTAAATTTCTCCACCAAGTGTCCCTAATTCACACTAAACCAGATTTTAAGAACTCTTCTTTTTTTAACATATTGAGTTATTCTCAAAGTGATGCTCGTCAAAACATTTTAGTGTTAGGTTTATTTCAGTCACCATATTCCTAAATGGGACAAAACCCATAGAATTTCTTTTCTCCAATTCTTGTCTTTTCATTTCCTCAGCCGATTTCTTCCAAATCTCCAGAAATCCCCTACTCCAATGGGGGCTAGCACATACAGCAAAATGGATTTAGTGCAGGTTGTGCGAGCCTTCCCCGCGTGCCTTTTACAGGGTGTTTTACTGCACTGTGTTTGTAGTTCAGCTGACTGTGACAGAGCTACTTTCAGAGAGATACAGAAATCACTGGATATAAAAGCAGAATCTGTTCTAACTTCTTAGAAATATTACACAACTTTTGCATCACTTACAGGGTTACGTCTTGAGCAAGAGGTCTTTCACAAGGGAGTCTGGCCTTGAGCTTCCTCCTAGAGGCAGCAGAATAACTGTGACCCCCCAGACTTCAGAAGAGGGACCATCTAAGAAGTCATCTCCATCTTCTATTCCCATCCCTTTTCACTCTATCCCTTCCCTTTTCTCTGAAAGGGTTTCCTCTTTTCCCTGGGGATTTCTCCCTGATCTTTCACAGGCTGCTGGTTTCTGGCATCTGCTCTGGTCATCTTACCCTGCTTGGAAAGAAAGCCTCCCTCCCAGGGGAGCCCGTGACCCACAGAGACACCTCCCTCCCTGCCCCTCGTGGGGCTGGGTCTCCTCAGATACATTCCAGGAGGGGACCCAGTGACACCAAGCATCACATGGCACTCATTCCTCGGTTTGCTATTTCAGATGTCTTTTCTTCCTCTTTATCAAGGAGGAAGGGAGAGTGTGCCAACTAAACCTACTGCTGAAATGAGAGTTTCCTTCTCCGTCTTCAGGGATGATGGAAACTACACATACTGCTGAACAGCAAAGGTCAGCCTGTTTTTACAAATGCTGAAGAGTCAGATGTCATTTTTAATGTATTAAATGAGCTGTGAATTGTAGAAGTTCATCTACAGATGCACATTCAAGTCCCTGTTCTATTGCTACATATATTATAGAGGTCATAGCCTGCAGATTTTTTTTTTTCCAGAGTTTGGCTTTGTTTCCTCCTAAGGGATCAATAAAATAACTCAGATTTCCTTTCTGTTGTAACTGTGCGGTTGAGAGCATCTTATCCTAGGTAGTGAACTGCTGGCACTACATATTATATTGCCTATAATCTTTAAAAGATTAGATACTTCATATACCATCAAGAAAACAAGCATTAATTAAAATTCAATACCAGAAAAATAGCGCAACAAGTTTTCAGCAGAGTATCCTTTTTCCAAGACTCTTCATGAAATTTCTTTTTCCCCTCTCCACCTCAGTAAGTTCAGAAGGAGAACATATTATCTCAGATCATGACTGGGTTTGGGGATCACTACCACAGGCCTTCAAGCCAAGGTCTCAGTGACATCAACTCAGTGCACAGAACTAGGGAGAATTTGCAGAAGTCAAGACAGTCCAGTGGAAGTTGACCGATTTGCCAACAGAGCTGTCTTGCAATGGAGGTCTCACATCCTTAATTACAACAGAGAGGCTTCTGCAGGAATGCCTTGATAGTATTAGTTTACTCCCCAGCTTGCCTCAGAACATAGACATCAGGCAGCCAGAGAAAAGGGAAAAAGGAGTGCCACGAAGTAAGCCTACTACAGAAGCAGAAATTTACTTTAATCCCATTCCCAAAGATGACTCATGTTCTTTAACGGAACTTGAAAGTCAAGGTTCTACCCTATAAAGTCTTCATCTTCTCACAGCATTAGTCTCATAGCAATTTTCCATGTAAACAGGAAAGTTTTAATTACATAATGGGTACTTCTGCTGTTTTCATAAGAATTCCTTTAACCAGACGCAATGCTTAAAGAAAGCTGTTCCTTATTCAAAGATCAGATTATTGAATAAGACGACTTATTGTTCAGAACAAGTGAAGTAACACTGTAGTATGTGCTAATCTAGTCTGATAATCCACAACTCCAGGTAATGCTTGAGACACTCCGTTCACCCTGGCCAGATTCCAAAAAGACGAGCAAGCTCGGTGCTCCCTTTGTGACATACCTGTGCAAACCTGCAGCATAAGCTCCACTTACAACTGGTCTGAGATATTGATGTCCAGTTAGCAACAACAGCCACACCACTAACCTACCCACAGCTAGAAAAAGTGAAAAACGTACACCACCATGACTGATTCGCTGGTTTATATATAGCTGAGAGGTTAAAACAGGGTGGGAAATGGGGGTGGAGACCTTCTTAGGAAAGCTCCTACCATGTGCCCGTGCTTTGTGAAGAGCTAGGTAGGTTAAGTTAGGGCTTTAAGATGCAGGGTCTTTTCCCCTGCTCCCCTGCTCCCCTTTTTTTTTTGAAATCTCTTTCTTATGCTTTTTTGAAGTCTCTTTCTTATGCTGGATGAGTGGAAAGAAAATTGCTTATATTAGAATATAAGCATCTGCAATTGTGTTGGTGACTCTGTCTTACTATTCCTTACTGTGGTTGTTACAGGGCAAAGGAAGTTCTAGATAGTGTGTAACTGCTTATTTCTTTTGGCATTTATCTCTTCTCTATATACATCTCTTTCTTCAAAAAATGAAAGTTCTGTTGTATGCTTTTTCCCATATTGTTTACCTATACTAAATAGCGATTGAATTCCTGTTCCAAGCTCAATCAGACACAAGGTGCCCAAACTCTCCCAAATTTCCCTTGTTGCAGGGAAAGGGATCCTTTGGGAGATTTTGTGCAAAGCTGCTAGATCACCCCCTGCAGCTGCATTTTAGTTTAAGCTAATCGATGTTTGTCTATATCTGTTACTTTGCTCCTTTGTGTCTTAGCTAAGTGCCCATGAAATGGGACCAGGTGGTGCTTATTGGGGTCTCTAAAAAGCCATTGATAAACCCAATTATGAGAAGTTTTTGCAAAAGAGAGTAGGCACGTGGTGCAAGTTAACGGGCTGTAGTGGCCCAAAGAATCGCTAAGGAACAGAATAACAAAGGCAATTCCATCTTCTTCTCCTGAAAGCTGGCACCTGCTGAGGTTACACACTGATACTGTGTGCCATCCCAAGAGGAAGCAGGTATCAACGTTTGTGAGGGCACCTCAGTGAGGTAGGTTACCTTTAGAGAAAATCAGGGAGAGCTGGAAGATGATTGACCAAATGAAATTAATTGGAGAGTTCAAGGTAATCCCACTTTACAATGCAAATATTTGGTGCGTGTTATTGGACATTCTGTTTACGAAAAGATGTATGCTGGCATTGCTGCAGGCAGCTTAGTGAAACTTCTCAGTGCCTGGCAGCATTAATAATAGAAACAAAAGGGTGTCATACCTTAAAATGAAATCTAATCTAGCCTGACATGGTGTATTGTTTACCTCTGACCTTCCCACCTCCAAAATCCTATTAAAGAAATGAAGAGGCTTTGACTCATTAAGATGAGCAGCAGCAGACCAGCTTAAGCTGTTTTGCTTGAGAAAGTTGATAAATGACTCCTGTCATGAAAGGTGGAGGAGAGAGAAGCTGGGCAGCACTGGCAGGTTACTGGGGAGGGAGAGCCTTATCTTTCAATAGAGGTGGTTTCCCTTATTTTGCACTACTGTGGGCTAAGATCCCCTGGAGGAAAGGGTGGGCCTTACCTCCACTGGTGGTGCCAGTGGTGGGAGAAGGCTTTGCTTCCTGGTGGCTGAGGTGGGATGGGGGTTGCCCAGGGCTTTGATGATCATGGTGTGCCAGTGCCCTGATACAGGAACACCAGAAGGACCTTGGGAACAGTGAATCAAAGTGACCTGAGATCATAGCCTGTTGTTCTTCTCAGATATGAAATCCTTCTTCCTTTCTGCTGGTCTTTGGCAAAGCCCAGATAGGCTCCTCTGTTTTGGGTGCTGAGTCTGGTCCCACCCTGCCCTTGCACTGCAGGGTGTCCAGGTGAGAGGAATGGGAATGATCACACAGCTGGAAAAAATAACCCACTGGGAACATTGGAAGGGTCTCTGGTCTGTTTAGTCGAGGAAAGACTGAGCAGAGATATACTGGCAAATATGTAAAAGCTAATGGTAAAGAGTAAGGGAATAAACAGGAGAAATAGGAGAAAGAACAATAAGCCTAAAGGATACAATCGAAGAACCAAGTTAACTATCAAGAAGGGTTGTCCAATAAAAAGGATAGTTAATCGCTAGAACGAGCATATCCTTGAAGAGCAGGTGAGGAGTATCAGCTGCAATGTGGGGCTGTCCCTGCCTGTGCACAGGGGTGGCCTGGGCTCATGGTGCCTCTCTGCAGAGGACGAGCTCCCTTCTAGCTCCGTTTGCTGTCCTTCCTCATCCTCGATTTATCGGTTGTCTCTCGCGCTCCTGGAGCGGCTGGCAGACAAAGCGCGTTGCCTGCTAGCTGCCTGCCCCACCAGCTCCTGCTGGCGGGCAAGGGATGCCCGCAGTGTGTCTCACGAGCTTCCCGTGCCGACAGAGCCACCTCCTTCGTGCTTTTGGCTAGGAGTGCGAAATAACTTCCACCATCTCCTCTTCCACAAACAAAAGTGACTCTTGTCCTGCCCGCCGAGGGGTGGCCAGAGATGGCTGGTGCAGGCTGGTGGGACTGTGCTTTAAGGTTCACGCCTCTGTTAATGATCTGGTATTTAATTATCCTGCGTGCGGTAGAGGGTGATGCTGCAGCTTGTCCCCAGCTCCCTGTTGCAGAGGAGCCTACCAGCTCCTCCTAGCGCTGCTCACCTGTGTCCTCTGAGCAGCCCTGCACCACTGAACGGGGTCAAGTCCATTCCTGCCAGGAAAGGGCATCCGAAAGAAACAAAAGCCAAGAATCTCCCTGAAGGAGCTGGAACTCCGGCTTTGCTAACAGAGCCCTTCTCTCAGCCCCTTGCAGCCTGCCTGAGGAAGGACCGAGGCGCGTGCGACCAGTTTGCATCTCGTGGTACTGGGTTTTGCTGGGTTGCGTGCCCAGCCATGGCACGCGTGCCCCTCCTTCCCCACCCCGCAGCCACTGCCCCCTCCGCCGGGGCTCACCGGTGGTTACAGGATTTGCCCTGGACACATGGAGACGCGCAGGCAATGCGGTACAGCTAAATTGCAAAACCCTCGCTGAAGAGGGTGCGTTGCAGGTCAGGAGGTTAAGAAACATCGGGATTTAATGTTGTTCATTGAGGGCAGCTGCTAATTACAGGATCGGATGTTAGGGTTTTTTTCCCCCACCAGGTTTCTGTTTAAAAGCAGGTTGTTACACTGAGAAGCACGAGACTACTTCAGTAACGGGTTGCTACCTGTGCCGTCTATAAGAAAATATTTGCTCGGCTTTTAAAGGCACTTAGTTGTAAAACTCCAGGAGAGAGCAGGTTTTAAATTATAGTGTAGGGATTGAGAGAGGACTCCTGACTCTCACTTCTTTTTGCTTCATGAAAACTAGGGCTATAATAAAAATTTGACACCTTTTTAATGTAATGGCTCACTTCTGAAAACTTCAAAACTCTGGCTGTAGTCCAACCTTTTTGCTAGTATAGGCTGTGACTTGTAGTTTCAATCATAACTAAAAATCTAAAAAGCCCCCCAGGTGTCATATTGTACACTCAACACTGCACGGTTTTCATGGCTTTGTAAGTGCATCAGAAAGCTAAATTATTGCTGATTTGGACTGTATATGCAGATCGTTTTACTCCTCTCGACAGCCACCAAACACCGATTAAATTGCTGATGATTTCAGTGTTGTATATATTCAGAACTTCAGTACTCAAGATGAAAAAAAAGAGGTTTATTCATGAAAGACAGACAATACTTAAAAGGTGCAGAACTGCTTTAGAGATCGGAATCACAGAAAACACCTGCTCCAAAAATGCACGCTCAAAGGCAATGGAGATATTGCTAGGGGCTTTCCCCAGCGCCCATGGCTCTGTCCCTACGGCTGGTGTGAATCACTTATTTTACTGACTTCTTTACCACAGTCTCCCACTCCCTGCAAACCAAGAGTTTACTCATGCTAATTAACAATACAAAGTGATAAAGTTAAATATCAGCAGAGCTGTCTTCATCCTACTGGTGGCTAAAGAACACTGCAGCCTGGAGACTAGCACGCCGTAAATAAAAGCAGTCTTTTGGTGCTGTTCCCAGCTATAACCTTAGCTTCAGTGCAAGCATGCTCAGAATATAAGGCAGCGTGTAAATCTCCCCTCTTCATTCCATCGCTGCACCAGAGAAATCCGTGAAACATTTCTTTTAAAAAGCAATGTTACATGTAACATTTATTGCTTTAGAAAAAAACCTTGGTCTGTGATGTTGCTGGTTTAAGAAAATTCTCCCATTACTTTATGAAAAATTGAAGAACACGGTTCAAAGAGGGCAGCTCAAGAGACATGTGTATTTAATGTTTTTCTGATGGTTATGTTTGCACTGAATCAATGGCTGACTTATAAGGAGCAACCTGGCGCGGGTATGATAACAGCTTAGCTAATTTAATGTAGAGTGCTTATGAAGCTTTAAAAAAATGAGAATCATGACATAATTGAAGCCTTCATGCTGCCAGGATGATTGGTTGCTAGATAGCCCCATCTCTCCATATCACAGGTGGCTTTTGCTGCCCGCAGGTGTCACTTGGTAAATGAGGCAGAGGGATAGGGGTAGCTGTCCCACGCCTGCCCCAGGGACCCGACCTCGGGTGCCCCTGCGTCCCCATGTGGGGTGTCACACTCGCTTGGGTGATTTAGTGAACCACCGGTTCCTGGAAACCTCAGTTCTGCACCACCAATGATAATGTTTAGCTGCTTATTCATCCTCGGTATAGCTGTGAGATTTTCTGTTTCTCATATGGCCAAGTGTTAATTAGGGTGGGTAACACATGGCCTCTATAAGCTATACCAATAATTTCTCTGCACGCACAATTTCTTCTTGCCTTCTTTATCATGAGCTGAAATTAATCATTAATTTTTGCTTGCCTCAACAAGTTAACAACATCATGCATATTATAAACAGCATATTTCTTTTCAGTAGCCAGGCTCTGAATACCAATTTTTCATCGGTATAATTGATAAAATTCTACTGTACTTGTCAGCAGGGAAATATATTAAAAAATATATATATAGAAGTGAGTGTGTTGTTTAATTAATTTGCATTGTGGTGTGAAAGACTTAAAATGATAGATGCGTGATACATCTATATTTGCACCAAATCAAAGGTTAAAAATACAGTGATGAAGTATAGTGCCCAAATCGGTGAGGGATCTGATCTGAGTTGTGGTCATTGCAACAGGCTTTTATGTAACAGAAAACCCCTTTTCTACTAATTTCTGGAAGTTATGAACATTTTTTCTGCTGTGGCTCATAAAATGCAACTTCATGTTGTCAGGTTTGGCTACAGTTTGTCTTGACTTGGATTTCCTTACTCTAAGGAAAACATACAGTTTAATCTCATCTCGGCGATAGCTTTTATTTGAAGATTTTTCAGTAACAGAACCTAAAGCCAGCTCAGTTCACAATTATTACATTGTTCATTTTACGACAGGGGTCCAACCAGATGTGCTCTACTACTGCACAGGGCAGCCCTCCCCAAAACCATTAGCGTTCCAATCTTTTTCCATCTGCCAACAAACTGTCTTTGCTTTTTGCTTTGATTTTTCTTTGATTATTTGTGTTATCCAAACAAATGTTTGAATGCTGTTGTCACTACTTTTGCAGGAAAATATCAGTGGAAATCCTTTTGCACGTATGTGGCTGATTTCCCAGCAAAAGCCTCCTGGCATTCACAGCTCTCTTCTTGCCTTTCCCCCAAAGGACGTGTTCCTTTTCCACCAACAGCCATAAGCGCCAGTAGGATGAGGAGTTCCAACTCTTTCCATTCATTACAATAAAACTTTTTGCCATCAGTGTGATAGTTTTGCTGGATCTATTCCACTATCCCAAAGAATAATGGGGAATGTGAAATTCAGGGGAACTAACATTAGACAATTTTGCAAAGTTTTCTCTGTAACATGAGTGCTCTGATGCCATTCAGTTTTTCAGGTTATTCTAAAGGGAGAATATTTGGTCTACCAAAACATGAGCAGTACGTGAATCACTTTTGGTACAAATCGGGAAAACTTAGATCCACAGAGCTCTGCAAGCATTTGCATCTGGCTACATCCTACTGATTTTGGTCTTAGATAATGGTCTCAGAAAATAGCCTATGGAGTGAACTTGCAGAGTAGACTGGGGTTTTCAGTTTCAGAGTGATCTAAGGAGAAAAAAAAAAAAGAGAGACAGATAGGTCCTGCTTTCATTTAGCTGATGAAGTTTTAATGTCCATTCTGGAGTTGGCTTCTTTTTCCTAAAACTTTTTTTACATGTTGGGTTTCTTTTTGGGGCTGGTCTTGAATTACCTCCAGGCTGAGAGTTATGTGAAAGCTTTTATTCTTTCCAAAAGTAAAACTTTGGTGCAGTTTCCCAATTGTATTGGTGGGAGTAAGGAAACTAAAGTGTTTTGAGACAGTGTGTTAAGTTCATAGACAAGAAATGATAGGGAAAAAGAAATCATTGAATGGTTAGAGTTGGAAGGGACCTTAAAGATCATCTACTTCCAACCCCCCTGCCATGGGCAGGGACACCTCCCACTAGACCTGGTTGCTCAAAGCCCCATCCAACCTGGCCTTGAACACCTCCAGGGATGGGGCAGCCACAGCTTCTCTGGGCAACCTGGGCCAGTGTCTCACCACCCTCAGAGTAAAGAATTTCTTCCTAATATCTAATCTAATCTTGGAGTTTAACACTTGCTCTGATAAATCCATATGAGTCTGGGCTGTTGATAAATTCCTCATGTATTTGTTGATAATGAGTGTTTGTATCATACTTACATTGTACTAATCTCCTGCTTTAGGGCTTCTCTTGGTCACTCGTAGGAGGCAAGATAAACTTTCCTCCACTTGACTTTTTTTTGAGAGGATGAGGAAAGAGGGAGAGGCTCTTCTTCCTCTGAAACTCTGCAGAAGGGCCAGAAGAAGACACACAGGATATACTGATGCTCTTCTTGAAGCCTGAGTCTCCAAGTGGCTGGTTGATGTTTTGCTGGGCTTGAATTGCTCATCAGATTGCACATCAGAAACTCAGCACCCCTTTCTCGCTCTGAGCTTTGCACGGTCGCTGTGTTCAGCTGCCGGGAAGCTGTGCCTCCGACAGCTCTTGAAGGTTTAATAAACACTCACTCTGCTTTGCATCAGCATTCCCTCTGCACGTGCACTATAATTGTTGAGCTTTACAAGTTCTTGGCACTCTCCAAAGACCGAAGTCTCTGTTGGTAATTCTTCAGTGAAGCATAAAAATGTCCGTTTAAAGATCTATTATAAACCAGACTGCGTGTTTGTCCATTCTCACTTCACTGGCCAACAGTGTGTAATAATACTTCGAGATGAAAGATGTTAACTTTACCGATACAAACAAGGTGGAGCAGTAAATGTGTTAGTCAAGCACTTTGCTGAGGTGCATAAGTTTGGGTTTGTATGTTGGTTTTTTTTAATGCAAAATCTAAAGTAAAAACTACAAAGAGAGAGGGGTTCTCCACTCGATTTGGAGCTACCAAGAGCAAAATATTTCAATGGAGACTTAAAACTCTTCAGTAGAAGTGCTTTGCTCTCCATCCTTTAGGGAAGGATAAACGACAACAACGAGGTGTTTGCATTGAAGCAGAGGAAATGCAGCGGAATTTTGTTGCATAAAGAGACAGAAATGACACAGGGTAGAAAAGCCACAGCTTCGAAGCCAATTTCTACTAGACTCAGAGGCTGTGGGTGTCATTAAGCACACACTAGGAGCGTAAAAAAGCAAATATGGGTGTGCAAAAACAATGAGGTGCAAAAAGTAACAAGGAGCAATAAAGAGGTAGATAACAGAGAAGGGCTGGAATGGTTAGTGAATGCAATTAAAGACTCCAAAGAAAGTAATGATACAGAATGAAATATGATTTCACCAGACAATGAGCAAGAGGAAGTGTTTCCAATATGAGAAGAGTAAAGCCTCAGTGAAGGAGACCATGGGCTTTCTAAGGCATAGACAATAATTTCTAGACAATAGATTCAGCCTCTGCAAGAAAAAAAATTAAATAAATTCCCTGCTTCAATTTTCATAAAGGATAGGGAACAGATGCCAAGAGCAGATGTACAGTTTCCAAAAGAAGAAAGAGAAACATTGCAGAAAATCATTGCTGTAACAGCTGATCGAGAAATAAAACAATCTCAGCAGTGGGGAAAAAAGCCAAAATTAAACAAAGATCTATCTCACCCTTCAGAAGAAATCCAAAGAGGAAATGTAAGCCTGGGCCACAAACGTTAAAACAGGGAAGCAGGGATGGACTAAAGGGATATTAAGTAAGGATATTAAATTCAATGCCCCAGAGCCTCATCTTTCAAATCGGAAAGAATGCAACAGGATGGAGTTTGATTTTGTGCTTTTCTTATAAAGGGCTTGAGGTTTTACGATAATACGAGCACCAGTTTAAAGAAAGAGAAAAATAAGAATTTGGTTTTGTTTTATTTCCTCTGAAACCTCCATTTTGTGGCTTATAACTTTCTGGATAGTGTCTTCCCTCTACTGCTATAGATGTGGATCAAATACATCACAAAATAATTGCTTTTTCCATTTCGGCACATTCCAGCTATTCAGCATTATGTTTCCAAGATGAAGAAGGACATTTTTCCCTTGTGTTCTCGTGCTTCATATGATTTATAACAATAAGTATAAGCTGGTAGCTGAGGGCAATTCTGATTTGTAAAGTGACCATCACAAAAGTAAAACATCACGAGCTAAAATTAAACTTGAGGTTTGGGCTTGTTTCCAGTGGCAGGATCCTATTACTGGCGATGAAAAGAAGGAAGCAGAGTAAATCAGAACAAAGTTATCCACACGGTTAGAAAGCCAGAGCTGTACAAAACTTTACAGATCAGGTGGGGACAGTTTTAACATTTTGATTTGGAGCACCAGTGAGTCAAAAAGAGCACTGATGCAAAGTTTCTAGGGAAAATGCTTTCCTGTCAAAAAACGCTCAAACTAACAAGACTCTGCGCTTCAGCAGTACTTCGCTTAACTGGGATAGGTTGTTTTGATTTTCTTTGGAAAGCACATGAAATCCTTCAAGGAGTTAAAGTAAATTCATAAACTTATCAAGAGAAAAATAAGGTGCATTTTGACATTCACAGGGGACAAAAAAAAAGGCAGCATGTAAAATGCCTTCTGAAAGAATTTAATACATTAAATTTATCTTGCAAAGAAATGACAAAGGTGAGAATAGAGTATGGAGAAAATACCATGCCCTTGGTGCCAGGTGACATCTCTGAAGGCAATGGGTTACAGAGGTGTGAGAACAGAGTTTGGCTGGTGGAGGATTTGGAATACATGTTTATCACTGTCCTTTCCCCAATGATAATTTTGCAGTCAGAAGAACACTGGGGCCGTATTCTCCAGCTAAGCACCCTTCCTATCTGGCATGACCGAAATTACTGGCAGTTTTATTTGTGTAGATATATGGCACAGGTTAAACTTTCTATATTAATAAGATACTTGGGAAGAAAGGAGCCTCAGGAGGATTCAGAAGGGCTGGGACACTTGCACTGGGTACTGACATTTTGGGTTGTGCTCCTGAGAATTGGGCATTTCCAAGAAACAAAGAGTGGAGTTGTTTTTCCAAACCCTGGCCAGTTTCAAAGACTGAGAAGTAGAAACCATTTATTGCAAATGAGTATCCACCCAGAGAAAGGGTAACATCACGGCCACTTTTGTAAACAAGTTTTGAAAGAAACTTGAGAGGGAATAAAAATAAGATTTAAGAGGGAGGGACAGTATCATCGAAGTAAGTGCTATGTGGGAGGAAGTCGTGTTGGTCTTTTTGCTCAAAGTGCAATAACTCCCTATCATTTCCTGCACTTTATTAATAACTACTCTTCTGTTTAAAAATATTTTAATCCCTTTCATAGCTGGAATGACTCATCAGCTCCTTTTTCATTGTTAAAGATGATGTCTTCCAGTCTCTCAGCCACCAGAACAGTGTCCCCAGGGAGTAGCATGGTGCTAAACCAACAGCATGTCCTGTTTTGTTCCCCCAGATCCACCAGTCTAATTATTCTCATTAATTTTAACGGACAGCTAAACACCTATGGTTATGAAAAAAAAAAAAGTCAGAAAGCAATGCCGTACTCAGAGCTGACAGAAGAGACATGAATCTATCAAAAGCAAGAGGATTCCTGCTGCATTGCACGGAGATTTTGTGCTGTTCCGTAGGCCAGGAATAAATAATCTTGGAGACACTTCTTCCTGCCTTTTCCAGCACGCCAGTGAGCAGGCTGTGCAGAGCCTCATGTCTAAGGAGCAGGTACCATGCAAGGGGCAGGTGCTCCGGCCTCTTGGCAGCCTCGTTACCTGCCAGCCAGAGGAATGGTTGAGCACAGGCATGGCCGGTTGCCGTCTCCAAGCCCAAACAGACAAGGAAAAGCACTGTTTCCTGCTTGAGGCCAGGAGAATGATGCGGGACCAGCACAAGGACATGGCATTGTGGTTGGAGCACATAGTGTCAGGAGATGCTTGGGGAGGATGGAGCCCAGCGTGTTTGCTTAGAGAAAAGCCATCTTCACAATGCATTTTTTCACCCTTGGTAGTTGGTACGTCACTGTTTTTATCTCCTTTGAGGGGCCGAAAGCTAAGGGACAGGCTTCACTGCTGCATCCTCCCCCTGCCGGGGGAAAGAGAGTGCTCAGTCCTGCCCCGAGCCAAAAGTCTGTAGTCGGGAGGGGAAGCTGGTTACGAACGGCTCTTGCCAGTGATGGAAAATGTTGCCTTCCCACAACCTTTAATTCCTTTCTTTCTATTCTCTTCATTATCCCATGTCCCACTGCAGAAAGTGATGCAAAGTTGTTTTGTCACATGCTGTTACCACAGATGATGGTATAAGACCGCCAGATTTTCTCCTACTGTGAGGTCTTTCAGTCAAGCCCAATGGAAACCAGAAATACTGTCAAGTCAAAAAGCGGATGTAAGGACACTCTTCTAACTGCTGGGTTTCAGGCAGAGAGGCTGGTTAAGTGTAAAGGGTCACTTTATCATGCTACATGACAGAGTCTTATTTTAATTTAAAAGTAATCCTTTTTGTATCATATTGACATTATTTTCCCACTTGTTGTCTATGCCAGTGCTGTAAGTAGAGCAAATTAGGCTTAGGGGATGATGGCTCACCAGTTTTTTTATTTGAAGTCTATGAGAAAGGAAAATGTGGTGGAGTCTCCATTTTTTGAGGTCTGTGTTTCAATGCATCAAGACAATAACACCCTGAGAGATAGGCTATACTTCAAGCCTGTTTTATGAGCTGAAGACAGGATTATTGACTTGGTTTCTTTAGACTGCGTTGTGCAGGAGATCAAAGAAGGTGTTCATAATTGTCTTCTAGGAACGTGACCAATGCAAATGTCACAAATTCAACATTAATTACCATTGTTTACCACCCAAGAAGGCACAAAGATGGTAAAAAAGTGACATACAGACAAAGGGGAAATAATAGGGAAAAAAAATGACTACTTTCCAAGTGCAAAATTTATCTGAGAGTAATTATGAAGAATACTATGCATAGTTTAATCCATGCCAGATCTCCTTGTAAGCATATAAACATATTCATGCTATTAATGTTTCCCCTCAAAAGCAAACTGCCATTGCACTAGGCAGAACCTTTTCAATATAGAGGTGGGGACGATGAGAACCGAGGTCCTACTGCAGTAAAGACACAGTCCCACTACCAGCAATGTGAGCCTAGCTCAGGCACAACCCTGCAAGATGAGGTTTGAAATAGCTAATAGCTTTGTTTCCTCAAAGTCGTTATTTGATTGTGCATAGCTCCCAGGAAGAAGAAACTGAAGCTACCTGTCTTCTCCTCACCTACAAAGCAGTGGGTAAGCTTCTTTGGGGTATCAAACAATGGCTTTTTTATTTAAAATTTGAACATTCCTTTTATTCAAATCTAAATACAATGGACTTTATCTTTGATGGGCTCATGGGGCCCTTGAATGTCAGATCTGTAACCCTGTGGAACAGATCCTCATCACTCACTATTGTTTTCCCTGAGATGAAGAGCTTCCATAGAAGCTACATAAATAACCCATTCATAAAAGTATAAAAACATATTACACTAAGACAATAGCCCTGCAAGCCCAGCAACATCCCTGGTAAAGTTAGCAGAGTTAAACATGCAAAGAATTTGCCTCACTCCTCAGGCTCCAGTGCAGAATCCCAATAGCCATCATCCCTGTCTCATCTCCATTTCCATCCCCATTTCATAAAGAGCGGGAAATAAAGATGAAAAGCAAAGGCTTTAGCTACCTGGAGAGCTCCTGTGTTTGTGGTACAAAATGTACTATGATAACGTACAGTAAAATACAGTGTATGTCTATTATCCAGTCCTCTTTAAGAGAACTTCTTATGAGATTTCTTTAATGTTTCAGCTTTGGACAAGTCATTGATTTCACTATTCATGTTCCCATTTCATACTTTTTTCCTTAATCAAGGTTGGCTGCTTTCCCTCTATGCTGTGCGTGTACAGAAGGGAAGCAATCAGAGCAGTGATGTTAATAGGCACTGAGACCTTGATGCAGGATTTGCTGAGGGCAGTTCCTTGGCCTTTGGTTATGACAGCACTATAGCACCAGGACAGTACTAAGGCATTAATGAATTTAAGCTAAGAGTGGGTTTCTTCATAGTATTGCATGCATGGGAACTAACATTCACATATGCTTAGCCTTCCCCTCTTCCACGTGTACTACTTGTATTCTGCTCTGCTTAAAAATCGAGGAGACATTGAATTGTTCATCACAAGATGTATTTCAGCCAACATGTGGTCACAACAGGAGTTTCCTTTGGTCCTTACTCGAAAAGAATTAGATGTTAAAAATGTAATGAGGATGTGGCTCTAGTTCACTCTAACATTTACATAACTCCAGGTCCTTTCCCTCTTTCCTGGACATACACTGTAGCATTTATCATGGCACAATGCATTTGGCATCGTGGCAGCCCACAGTGTTGACTTGTTGGCAGGCCACTTCTCAAGGTCAACATCAGCCTTGCCTTTACACAAAGCAGAAATGCTCCTTCTACCTGATTAGGCGCCACTGCGAGTGAGCAGTGGGAGGCCAAGGATTCTCTAGTTAAAAGGCTGATTAGCCCGTCTTAAAACAAACTTAAATTGAACCTAGGGTGAATGATCCAGAAAATAATAAAGTGTATCTAATTAGAGTGGACATGGAACAAACTGTGCTCTGCTTTTTTGGCTTCGTTTTATATGTTAATGAAAAGTGATAAGCATCATGCCTGGTATTGTTAAAGACCTTGAGTGGACGAGCGTCTTGTCTTTGGCCAGACGCTGCTATCGTTTACACCAACATAAACAAGAAGAGTCTTCCTTGGTATGGATCCAAAGAGCTGAAGCCTGTCTAACATCACATCAGCCCCAGTACGAACCTTGAAAAGCCTGAGCTTGCTTTCAGTCCTTCACATTACAACCGGAGTGTTTTGACCTCTCCTCTTAACCTTACATTAAATTTGCCTTTGGTTTTTCTGGGCTGAAGGGTCAATTTACAAAACATTTGGAGCTATTCAGTTCCTACCACTACAAAGTTCAGAGAATGTCAACTCACAGCGGTACCATGGATCCCAGCTTCGCCCATCTGCCCACCATCATACGTGTACGCTGTACATCGGCTGTGTTAAGTACATTACTTGTGTGGTTCAACTTTTGCCAGCTTCTTATACTCAAAGTATGCTGAGGCTGGAAGAGAACGCACAGGAAGTGTTACAGAAGTCTCTGGGGGAGACCTGGAGTTGAAAAGCATCCCCAGATGAAAAAAGGAGGCATTGAAATGTGCTGCTGTAATAGGAAGGTAATGAAAACTGTAATATCAGCACAGGGTTCCGGTGAAATTATCCAGTTATTTCAATATGATGCTGTAGATTTCTCTGGTGTCCTGTAACCCCGTATTCTGGGCGGAATAGCTTAAAAGAAATAAAGGTGCTGCACGAGCGATGCTTGTAATTCGATAAACATCAGTCTCTCCTGCATCAATATTAACTATGCAGCTCAGGGCAATATATTCATTTCCAAGTCTAAACTGAAACAGGGTAGAAAGTTCTTTCCTGGTTTAAATCCTAAAATTATTTCCTGTAGGTGCCGTATATAGTACTTACTGCCCTCGAGGGCCTGTGGTTTCGGTAAGAACATACTTGACCATACCTCTGAGGCTCACCGACGGTTGGGCTGTCCCCTCACCAAGTACACAGCTGTATAACGTACTAGACAGGGCAAGAACTAGGACCCAACTCCTGATTTGAATGACGTCTTGGCCCAAAGAGGAATTACCCTGAGCCAGCTCCCTTGCCTTGATGTATCTTATGAAGCTGACCGGTACTTTGGGCAACTGAGCCAGGACTTTGTCCCTCCTAATTTGCCCCCTCAAGGTGACAAGTAGCAGTGCTGCATGGGGCTAGCGAAGGGCTGGGAAACCCTTACAAAGGTGCCAGTTGTGTTCTTAAATGCATTAAGATTTTCAGACTGAGAGTGTTGGGGATTGGCCAATTATTAGTTGTTAACTTTATTTTTTTCCTGAGGTGATCTGACCTTCTGACTACAGAGGTTTGCGGGCTGTGCAGCTGTACATGGCTGGGATGTCAATATTGGCATCCACAGCTGCCAACATTGCTCAGAGGTCAAGCTCCCAAAATTACAAGACAGTCCAAGAGGAGAAGGAAAAAAACTGAAGCATGGAAAAAGGAAGCGGGGGGGGGAGGGAAATAAGTCTGAACCTTGAATATTTGTGGCAAATCCTAAATTATGGTGAGAGGTGCTAGTCTCTCCAGAGCTGAGATCAAAGCCAGAGTTTGACTGTGAACCAGGCTTCATTCCCAACTCCACCCTTGGCTTCAGCAAGGCCAAACCGATTCTCCTAACACTTGACAAAGCCGACCTATCCCAGGGTAGAGTTTTTCCAGCCCGCTGGGAAAAAAATCTGGCAATGCCTCTGGACAGCTTCAGCGATCAAAACATTCAGAGACCTCTCATATATTTGTAAGATTTTCCTATGATTCCTTGTTTGGTTTTCTTTTTTTAGATTTTGTCTTGCCTTTAAAATGACAAACCCAAAACGTGTTTGCTTTATTTCTCTCTTTTTAAAACAGTTCTCAACTGGGGTAGCAAAGAGATGCAGAAGGATGGAAGAGGCTGTCTGAAGGTCAGCTGCATGGCCATGCCGGGTATCCGATGGCCATGTACCAGCCTGCAGAGAGCGTTTGGCTCCGTCATTCCCAGCACAGGTGAAAAGTTTTTGGAGACTGAGGGATATTGGTTCATCCCTTTCCTGCTCCCTTCATCCCAGTTGATGTTACCCCAGCTCCAGTTAAGAGCTTGCAGCAGGAATACCCTTCTCCTGTAGGGTTAGAGGAGCCTCCCAGGATGTCTCTTAGCAATCCTGCTCCAAAAGGCATGTGGAAGCTTTGAACAATTCCTGAGCGAGTGGTATTTTTATCTATATGGAAATGTTCAGACCTTGAAATACAGACTGTATTTCTGTGTTAACTCAAAGTGAATGATATCATACCCTTGAATTAAATCACTGGGGATGATGACGGTAAATCTGGCTTCATATTGATAGTGTCATCTTATTGTCCTTGCTCTATATCTCCAGTGTGGCAGTGAAACTCCAGCACACTGATGTTCCAGAATCCATGTCATTTAATGCAACCGTCTCTGGTCTTATAGAATAGATGGCTCAATCCTAAACAGATTAACTCCCCCTGAGAAGCCATACAAAGGCGATTTATTTTCCCCTGGGTACGCACACAAATGCACAGTCGCACAAAGAGGTGACTTGCATGCACATCCAGGAGAATATACATACTGAAAAATCCCTCATCACATCTGAAGACATGCAGAGAGGAATAGCAAGAGTAAAAGCAGGAAACTGATCCCAGCCCGCGGGGATTTCATTAGGCTAAATAATATTTATCTGCGTTCATTTATCTAGAGCCCAGTTCCAGGTTCATGTGGAATAAGACACAGGTGACTCGCTAAGTGGGATTTTTTTCTCTCTCAAACACTGTTAAAATCCTGGAAAGTTCACAGAATTAAACTCTTACTAACGTCTCTTCTTTATACGTACAAATTTACAACAGCAAACAGCAAATTCTTGAAGGCAGACTAGAGGCCTGTCCTTAGAATATGCAATGATATCACATGAATTTCTGTGTTTCAGCTCCATTTAATAACAACTTATTTTTCTAAGCTGATGGCAACATAGTTTTTCTAAACCACTAGCAAATTTATTCTCTCCTAACAAAAATTGAGATGTCCTGATAAAGGGTTTCATGGACAGCTGAAGGAAACCAATGATTATCTTGCCACTGACCTCAATAAGTTTGGATAGAGACCCTGAAATAAAAGTTAATGTGCTTCAGGAGAAATAGTGGGCTGGAAGTGAAGCATTATAGATAAGTCTATTGCCTAAAATTGCTGCAGGAATAATATTTGTCTGATGTTTTGGTATGGTTACATTTTAAACTACATTCTCTGCACAGTTAGAGCAAGCATTTTCCTTAAATGAAAAAAAATGGAGCCGGTCAGACTTCTCTGTTTGAATGCTGGTGGCATTTTTCATTTTTATGTCCTTCTCAAGAGCTTGTCCAGAAAAACATGAGATTTTGCTGAAGTGATAAGGGAGTTTATACATTCAGAACAGATCTGTACCATTATGGCTTCAACATGCAATGCTGAGGCAATAAAATTTATGACTCTCTTCTTCAGTGCTCTAATGAGGCATTGCCAGGCTCACTGTATATTTGCAAATGTCTTAACAGATAATGATTTTAAAAAGTATTGGAGTACAGCTGCCAGCACAAATGGCCATAACACCAATTATCTTTGCAGTATTTAGTCATGTTGAATCAAAGGCAAAACTGAATCATCAGCCAGTTTCCTTCTCCAGTTTGTGAGGGAAGTCAAAGGAACGTGTTTCTTCTGGACATATCTCCTGTTAGCTTCCCTCCCCTTACATCTCCTTTGCCGACATAATCCCAGCAATTAAACTGAGCCTCCTGATGAGACTTATTATTTTTAACACAGCTTGTTAAAGGGCATAAGTGTTTTCACTAATCCATTTTTGGCATGCCTGCTTTTCAAGGCCTAGCCCTTCTCCTTATGGGAGCAAGGGTGCTTTGATAGTGTCTGGGACAGGGCTCCCCAGCGGTCACCCCGCTTGAGCAAGTGACCCATAAATTCACAATGGGTTTAGAGTCGTGTGGGAGCAGGTAGAGATGGTGAAGGTGAGTGGACTGACAAAATCAACCATGGAAATGTTTACTTGCATTCCACTTTCCTGCGTGTCCTCACAGAAGACTCTCCATACCCAAATATCTGTGGGGATGGAAAGTGCAAGAAAAATGGGTGGGATGTCCTGTGCTGCCTGTCTCCAAGCTCTCCAAACTCTTCCATGTTGTTTAGCCTTCATGGAGCGAGTCTGTCTGTTTGGGGGGAAAATGGCAAACCATTGAAACCTTCTACCCCTTCTATTTCACTGCCAAGAGACATGCCAAAACGAGTAGCTAGCTTGTTTAAGGTTAGACCTCCTGAGTATACAGGTTTTTGAAGTGTTCCAGAAAGGTGCAATGAGTGCTGATCATTTTATTTCCCCTAAATTCTGAATCAAAGAATAGGAACTAGCAACTTCTCCATTCCCCTTGAGAAGAAGGGCAGTTGTGGCCTGTTGACATCATAAGATTCCCCTGTCTGCTGTCTAGAGCAAAGGGAGAACCATTTGGGCATAATTTTTCCCACAGAAACGCAACTGGTCAAGGAGTGTTGGCTCCTGTGACGAGGCAGGAGAAGGAAGGTACCAGCGAATGTGAGCATGCACACAAAGGCTTCCTCATGCACTACCTTTGCACCATGCACCTCCAGCCCAAACAGCCTCTAAGAGGAGCCTTTGTCAGAGGATTGGATCAGTAGTTGAAAGCTGCTTCTGGTTTTCAAAGCACGAGACCCTAAGCATAGCCTGCCGGCTTCTGGGAGGTCTCTATTTCAGCAGCTATGTGTTTGTAAAATATCAAGGGCTGGTCTGCTGACCATTGACTCAGTTGCCCCACCAGGAAGGTCAGTTGCTTATTCATAGGTCGTGGTGAAGTCATTAGTTATGAATTTCCATCACGCTGGACTGCAGTTAACCCAGCTCCCGTGACCTCACTATTTATCTGAGCAATTCCCCTTGGCTGATACCGAGCTGAAGCCATGGAGCAACATCAGGGCACTGGTCTGCCACGGCTCTGCCCTCTCTCAAGGCATCCCTCGAGCGGTCACAGTTTGCTGACCGGCTCTCGAGGAGCAACCTTGGGCATGCTTTCTCAGCTGCTCCTGCACCTGACCGGCCAGCTAAGGCAGAAAACTGTTTATTAATTTAGCTTCTAGGTCAGGTATGAAAGGAAAGGGTGCGATGAGCTCACTGGCTTAATATCCTTAACTGCATGGTCTGGTTTAAGGTATGTGTTTTGGTAAAGGTCCAGAGACCAGTTTTTCCTGTCTAATTAAGTAGATAAATGAAATTGAAACATTTTCCTCAAAATTTTTTATGCAAACATCCATGTTTTTTTCCCTCTGAAATACAGGAGATTTTTATTTTAGCTGCATTCACTTGGATGCATTTGATAGCAAGACTTTTTCAGCTGCACCTCCCTGTTGAGTGTACAAGCTCAACATCCTTGGGCTGCTTGATTCCTTCTCTGTCAAGTGACAGAGCTACATGTGAGGCTCTAAACAGTAGGATTTTGTTGATTTACTTTAGCTGGAAGATCCTGAAGGCAAAAATCAATACTGTGGGTTACACTCAGTAGTTTCTCTCCAGTCTCATACTTTACAATTTCTTAATCTTAATACTTCATAAGCACATTCACTTTAGTATATAGTGCCAGCACAGCAGGAAGGTGGTCTTGAAATAGGTGTTGTAAAAAACATGGAAGGCAGAGAAATTCCCAATCCAACCATAAACACAAGATGAAATGAAGACAAAATAGCCTGGCAGCTGCATGCCCAAACCTGAGACCCAAGAACACTTCTGGAGGAGAAGGTTCCTCTGAAATGTACATTTTGGAGCAGCAGCCCGCAAACAGGTAGAAAGTGAGCATTAATTTGTGGATTGCAACATCCACTGAGGTTAGAGTGAAGACTCGGCTCTTTTATGCACTCATGTTGCTAAGAGCAAGTGTTGCTTTCATTTGCAAACCCACAAATCCCATGTGAAGCATTATTTCCCTGTTTTTCGGTGCTCAGAAATGTGTCTATATAAAAACTCTCAGAAATATTGCTCTAAGGATTCTGTAATTCATTGTAACTCCCAGCCCTAATAACTACAAGGTGATTTTTCATTGATTTCTAAAATTGGCAAGCTAATATTTCTTGAATCAGTCAGAAAAGAAATACTGCTCTAGCCTTTGCTTATCCTTTCCTCATCAACAAGCGCAATTACAAAAACATATTTCCCCAGCCCAGGATTTTAGGACTCCCTGTCAGAGTCGTTTTCCCATCCTCCAGAAGTAAATCTGAATCCTATTACACCAGGGAAAGGTCAACTGATTCATCTTCCACCCCTGATGGCCAGAACTTCCATTTCTACCTATCAAATATACGTCACAGCTGGAATGGATGAAAAGCAAAGATATTCTTACAAGCCTAAAACTGAAAGACATTTATACTGAGGAGAAAAAATAGTGACGCAGTCGTTTCCACTCTCTTCAGGGAACCGAGCATCAACCCCAGAAAAAAATAACCTTATGTTTATCAGGGGGTCTGCCTGGGTACCATTTACTGCGGTGATTTCACCACCTCAGAGGCTTACCTATGCGGGGGAACAGCCACGTGTGAGTGGGGACCATATGTATAGAAGTCATGAACGCGTCGTGGAAGAAAAATGGTATTCTTAAGCCAAAAAGAGTAAGCCCTTTCCACACAAAGGTTATGGATGCTTTTAATTCCAAAGCCTCATGTGCCAGGGCTGCAATAATTGATGCTATAGCTTGACAAGCCAGATCAATAATTAATGGTGAGTTTGCTAGTTTTGAACCAAACAACTACAGCAGAAGTTAAATCCGTTTGTACCCTGTCACAGGACCGGTGAGCTTTTAAAAAGATGAGCAAAAATTGGCAGGATGCTTTACAAGAAGTCTGGTAGAGAGCTGGATATTTTGAAGCCTTTAATAACAGCTTAATTTCATTTAAGGCATGCCACACAATCAGGTTTCTACAAGCACAGGGTGGCTCATCTGATGAGCAATGTGTGATGGATCTCCTCTATGTTAAACACCTTCCTCCTGGAGGTGTCAAAAACAGGATTGATATTTTTTTTTATCCCTGTGCTGTTGGGGAGCTCAGCTGCAACACCGTGCACTTTGTTAGAATTAAAACAAAATTCCAGGCAGGCAATACTGAGTGAAATGGTAGCGCAGGCAGCATATAGCATGTCGTTCCTATTTGGTGGGAACTAAGGGGTAAGACGACGTTAACCTTTTAAAAGACGGGCTTCTATGGAGCGTGCCTTTGCCCGAATGGACCTCACTGCCCCAGGTGTCTTGGTTCTTATCTATTATTTCCAACCCTGCTTTCCCGATAAGGAAAGATCCGTTGATCTGAAACCAGTATCGAGCTTGTAATGTTCTTAATCCCAGGCATAAAGTAATTGAGAGTTAATCCTCAAATTCTCACTCGGGGAAATTACTTTGTACCAGCAGTGGGCTCCTGCCTTGTGTGAGCAGGTTGGGATTTGACGAGTTTATTGTGATACATATTAGAGACGCAGCAGTGATAGATTCATATGGCAAATACGTTATTTACAGTAGCACATGGTTAATGGATGGTATTGCGATACTGCCGATGACAAGTTCTGCTCAGGGCCAGCTTTTTCGGGAGCACCGACCACCCTCCTTGGGGTGCAGGACACACTCTCTTGTGCCACCGCTTGGGGACAGCTGTGTTTTAAAGTGATGACACAGGCCGTCCCATCAAAGAGGAGGCAACTGTCAGGCATTTGCATTTTTACCAGGTGAATCCAACGCCAGAGAAATAAGAGCCCGGTGCAGACTTTTTATAGTCTGTGCAGGAATGTATGCCTGTTACTGAAATATTTTTCAACGTAGCCAAAGGTTAATGTATGCGTTGCCATGCATGTAATTAACACTTCTTCTCTTGCAGCACCTTACCATTTAATATTAACATCGCTTCTGTCCATTTGTCACAGTAGCTGGCATTTCCCTTATTTTTTTAACATCTTCCCGAATTTACAGCACTGCTTTTCTGTCCTCCACACGCGTACCTGCAAACCCGTGCCCAGGGCTCATTTCTGAGTCTGAGCTGATTTCCAAGCCTCTGCTTCAGCGGCACCTTGCGATGCCCAGCGCTGAGAGTGCTCCTGCCGAGCCGCAGGCAGGGAAGGATGCTCCGCACGTGTCCCCACTGCACCCACACCTCCCAGGACCTCCCGTCCAGCTTCCCCCCGGTCCGTGCCTGCAATCTGAGATGCAGCAGCTCCTCTCTGCCTGTTCAGGAGCTTGATAAAGGCCTGCTTCATTCTTGGTTTCTTTAGCTCCCCCCTGCCCCTCCATCCCAACTGCCAGTTCAGCTCCTCACTAGATCTGTTTTTGACATTTTGACATTTTTGGTCCATCTGCTGAGGCTTCTTCTGACCACGGTGTGTGTCAGTGCTCCCAAGAGATATCAGTCAATTGCTTCGCTGCACTTTCAGCTTCTTCTGTAATGATCAAGGCTTTACTAGTCCCTGACCAGGAACTGAATCAATTCAGAGTTTGATTGAAACTTTCAGTACATTTAATATTTTAATGCTCAGTATTGGAAGTGATGCAAACACCAGACAGATGCTGACTGCAAGTGCCTAACTGTCCTGGAGCACATTTCTTCTTGCTTTTGTTGAATCCACGCACTCCATAAGAATTAAGAATAAGATCAAGTTTTCTGTATTACGTCTTTATCTTTTGACAGATTTTGGAGCAGGATTTCGGGTGTCGCCATGCCGAATGGCAGCACGCTGTCCCTCCAGCATGGGCTCCAGGAGGGAGAGCTGCCGTTTGCTCACCCACTTTCACCCTCCCTTGGGTTTCCCTTGGCTGCTCTTTAAAGAAATGTTGAGACCATGCTGTCGCTGGCAAACAAAAAAGATGGAATGTTGCTAAATATTACCCCAAACTACCCCAGAGTACATACCCACAGTGGGTTATTAATAAGAGGGATTTCTTTAACCAATACTCATTTCCTCACCAGTTGTGAACGACCTCCTTTTCCCCTTCCACACTTCACTGTAATGCTGAGTTCTGTGTTTTTCATAAATTTACCACGCCAAAAAGGCACCGTGCAGGGATGCTGGTCGGTCACCTTGCAGGGATCACACATTTGCCAGCAGGACTGGTCACCGGGTGCCGCACAGTGCTACAGAGGAGGGAGCTCAGCGGCATTAGTCGAAACCAACTGGAGGGGCAAATAATCCAAATTTCCGACACCCAAATGAGGCGGGGGCTTGGCTGGGGCAATCATCCTTGCGGTGGCTGCGGGGGTTCAGGAGGGGGCAAGGACAGCCTGTTATGGGCAGCGGTGCGTTTGCAGCCAGGAATGGAGTGGGAAAGCAAGCAAGTGAAATACTTGGAGGCTGTTTTATCCCCTCCTGCTCTTTGTTTCCCCTGTTCCTCTGGCTCCTACCACAAAAGCACTCCAGGCTGAGGGGCTTCAACTGCCTTCCCATGGCTCGGTGGTAGAGGTACAAATGAAACTTAAAACGCTCTTAGGACAAGGAGGACACCGTAAAACCGTGCCTACTCCTGCTATTCCCATTACTGCTTCATCTTCCATCACAGCGGTGATGAGCGCTTCGTTACGGGAGCGCTCTCGCTGCAGACTGTCGCCTGCTGCACCGCTCCCTTCGAAGGAGGTGAGGAGTTTCAAAGTCAAAATCCTGGGATAGAGGGATAAAAAGAGTCCTTTTCTCTTGTGTTTTCTAAATTATTCTTTCACCATCTTAAAAAAATACAAGGGAGGAGAAGGCGGCTTTTAAAAGACTCAAAGGAAACAAACAGCGACTGAACTCGCTTGACTCCGGTTGGAATTTTTAATAATTTTAACATATCAGAAATGCCTGTAATTCTCTGGAAACCCAAAGGCCATCTTACTTTTGCCTTTCCTTTTAGCCTGATGAAAGATGAGCAAAAGCCCATATTTTTCCTTTTTCCAGCCTAAGACTAAACTTCTCTAAACAAGGAGGAATATCCAGGTCAACAAAGCAGGGACAGGCTGCACCATGGGAAAAAAAAAAAAAAAAAGAAAATCAGCTCAGTTTGCAGAGAGGTGAAGAATCAAAGGGCTTTTTCCCTTCCAGGAATTCCCGTCTTCCAGAAAAACTCAACCGATTTAAAAGAAAAGGGGGTTTTTCTCCTCCCCATGGGAAAAGGGGCTGTTACATTCTCTTCCTCTTACAAAAACTCTGCATTTTCTTAACTGAAAGCTGGATATCTCTTCAGTGTGTGTTCAGCGCCTTACAAATCAGGTTGAGTTCTTGTCTCTCTTGTTGTTCCCTAGCCACCGGAAGGGCTGATTTTTTGATTTATATTTCGTAGGGGTAGGTGATGATACTTTACTCATCTTGGAAAGTCGTTAGCACAAGGAGTCCCGCTGGAACATAATCATCTGCAAAACCGCCTGTTCATGAAAGGTATTTGCAGGCTGGCTCCCATAGACTGGGCTGGGCCAAAGCGTCGTCAGTCGTAAAATATGATCCTTTGGTCTGTTGTTTCCCTGAACTGACTATCTTAAGACAAAAATCCTTCAGCAGGTACTTTAGCCAGGCAATAATGATATTTTATCCCATTTCAGTAATCCCACTCCCAGTCATAAAAGTCCACATTATCTCAAAAGCAGCTCTCTGGATTTAACCGCGCTTGGTCAGCCAAGTCCAGCCCATTTATTTTTGTTCTTCTCCTTAAAGTATTCAATATATTCAGACGCATTATGACAACTGCACCGAACCGAAAAAGTAAAAAAAAAAAATATCATAATAATAAAGGGTATGTGGGAGGGTTCCAAGAATTCCTTAAGAAAATTGTTTCAAATTCATGTGCATAAAAAAGAGCACTTTTTATTCTAGGCATGACTGACAAAAAAACGTTAGGAACTAGAGCTGGGAAAAATATTTTGCATTTGGTAAATGGTGGCAGCTTTTTCATTATTTTTTTCCTGGACAAGCTCAGTAAAGACCAACTTGTAAAAACCATTTTCATCAAATCCAGAAGAACCTTAGCTGAACTACACCAACAAAAAACAGGTGAAACAGCACCTTCCTCAGGAACTTGCAGTGAAAAAGTCAGGCTCATTCAGCAAACACATTTATTTAAGCTCCACATATTTTTCTGAATTTTAGCAGTGGGCAAGGTGAGCATATTTATTTGAGGAGCTGATTCTGCCACCCTTCCTTGGCTGACATCTAAGAAATTGCACATAATTACTGGAAAAATACAAGATGGGAAGGGAACCTTCTACCTCTGATTGAAAACTACTTGTTTAAATTTCTTTTTATCCAGACTATGCCGCACATGCTGGTTCCTATCCTCATGCCGTTTGCCACAAAAGATTATCGCTTAGCTCATGACGTGTCCTTCTCCCAGTGAAGTCAACCAGACTCACCTGGTGTTTCAGGTCCTGAAGGATCAGGTATCTAGGCACTCTGGCAGGGCGAGCACTGACAATTTCTGCTGGGGTGAAAGGTCCCACCATGAGGTTCAGCAAGAAGGAGTGCAGCCCCCTTGCACCCGCCGACCCCTGGCACTGGCAGCCCTTTCACAGGGAGGCAGACACCAACAACACTGCATTGCAAGGAGCAAATTGAAACAACAAATAACTGTACAGGGTTCAAATATTGATCACTAGGAAGGAGTCCATGTAAACAAGTGGCTCCAAAAAAATGTGTCTTCTCCCTTTTTTGCTCCATTTTGTCTGCCTGTGCCCTTCAGCAGCTTTATGTTCTGTTGCACCTTGCCATAGCTGCCATGGCCTTTGCCAGGCATTGAGCATGGAAAGCAGCCAGAGCTGTGAGAGGTGGCCCAGCAGGAGAAGAGCCTCCCAAACATGCCCCCCATTGATTTTTCTCTTTTTTGCTGCATTTTATTTTAGCTTTTTTTGTGACACTGGCAGCTGTAATAAAATATGCAAAGTCATGAAAGTGTCAGGGCTGCCTGAGTTCACGTGGTTTGGCATAAGGGCCAGCAAAAGGGCAGAACCTCCTCCATGGTGGGCCAACAGAAAGCTCTCCTGTCCGAAGCAGGGCAGCCATAAAATGCTGCGGTAAATCCCACCAGGCATTACTGAGGACCAGCGGGTGAGGGCATCCCCTTTTATGGATTAAGGACAGTTCAGAGCAGAAGGATTGTAAAGGACAGAAACAAGCAGGAGATGGGGAAGCTCCAACCTCTTTTACGTGGCTTGTAAAAATAAATTCATAAATAAAAAAATAAACTAAGGATTACCTCTGTGGCCATGCTTTTCCCCCCCAGACGCTGCAAATTAGGAACAAGGAGACACTTCAGCAAACTGGAGCATTCGCTGAAATAGAAAGAAGAGGGAAACTGTTTTTAAGTGGAACATTGGGGTTTTTTTGTCAAGTGTTTACTAAAATACAAGTTGGAAGATTATTTTGAAAATTAAGCCAACTCTGACATTACTGAAGGCTCAGTGAGGGCAAGTGGGATATGGAATAATTTTTGTGTAGATGTGGCTTACTCTATATTAGAAATGGATGTAGACTGTCTGACTTTATTGGGCTAATTAATTACATGCTATCCCAAGTCAGATTAGGCAACTGCAGCTTCAATTGTTTGGCATTCTTACCAGAAGGTGGGTAGCAGCCTGATATCCTAAAATATCCCCGCTATTCCCTTTGGTTTTGTTTTAGCTTTGAATTTGGAGTAGCTCAAAACAAAGCAGCAAACCAGTTTCTCAGTGTGGTGATGCCTCCTGGGCCATTTGAAGCACAGATGCAATATCAGCGGTGGAAGTTATTTTATGTCAGCAGTCAAAGAGGGTCACCACTCTGCGGTAATTATAGATATAAGCCCTGAATGTTGGGGTACTTGCCATAACTGAGTCACATTCGAGAGTGGGTTTTTTAACAACATGCCACTTGGTGCCACATCTCCCATTGCAGTATGGAAAGGAGCTGTCACGCAAACATCTCCGGATGGTACCTTGAAGGATCTGCAGTGTCTTCGGAGCAGCTTGGCTAACATTGGCATGGCCTACTTACGTGTATGTGTTAACCGGCACTATATTTGTCCTGCTCCTCTCTCTCACCTTCTCTCTGTTTCTGCTGTACCTAGAAGAGAACAACTCTAGGTCACGAGCTTCTACCTTACAGTTGTAACATATGGGCTCAAACGCTGCCTGGCATCCTATGTGGGAAATTCAAGAAACGAGCTGTAGTGACAAGAAGATCACTGGAATTCATTGCTATTTTCATACCGCTGTGACAGGAGAAGCGAATTCAAGGCACTCTGAAAATGTAGCTGATGTGTTGTGAAGGCTCAACAACACGGGCTGAGAGCAAAGGCCAAGAGCAAATTCTTTCTGAGGAAGCTGAGCACACTGACCACGTGTCAGATATGCAGGGCCTTTCTAAATCGGTGGATAACATAACTGCTGTAGCAAATGTCCCTTGCACAGACTCTTCCCTTTCTAGGTATCAGAAGTTATTGAAGCCATCTTTTGCCAACCTCACAGTCCTCCTCCACTCTGTGTCTCAGCTTCTCAAGCCGGCAAGAAAAATGAAAGAATTAAATCTTTTGCAGAAAAACTCTGACAGGAACCAAGGGGATTATCAACTCGGAGAGAGAGCAATCCCCTTTAAAAGTATCTGTCTTTGATATGTATCCTGCAAGGTACGTTTAGGGCAGCTCCTGTTGAAATTGGTGACAATTAGGCACTTAGATACCTCTGTGGTATCTAAGCCTTCCCACTCCCCCAGCAATCCTAACAAAAGCTTTTGAGTGCGATCCCCTGCAGGAAGAATTAGTCTGGAAAAGGGAAATGGGTTTACAAGTTGTGAACTCAGACAAGGACATTCAAACAACAAAAACCTGGCCGACTCCTTTGTTCAGCCACAAAAGCCAACCACCATTTGGCTGAAACCTTCGCTTTTCCACTGCACCTTCTTAAATGAGCTTTTGGAAGGTTCATTTGTAAGAAGCAGATAAAACCAGCTGCCGGTAAGGAAATGTCATTTCATACTGGGTAAAGTGTGTGCTGGGAAGTGAGTGCCGGCGCTGTGGCTTAGCGGTGTCAAAAAATGTCCCCACCATCACGTCGGAGCTGAGGGCATGAAGCTCCCGCAGCAACGGTTCTGCAGGGAAACCCGCCCGTGCTGGGGTGTCACAGGAGCACTGCAGAACCCAGAAATACCAGAAGATTTTGTTAAGGGTATAGCAGAGACTAGTTCTTGCTGGTTGCCTACCTGTCCTTCTCCTCCTTTCCCCAAGCAGGCACACTGTCTGCACTCTCTGTGGCACAGCTTCTCCCCCAGACTTTCCTCCTCCTCTGAAACCCTGCTAAAGACCAAAGAAGACGAAGAAGACGGGACTTGCAGAAGCAGAGGCTTTTGAAGGAAGTTTAAAAGAAACTTCTGAATAGCCCGGCTGGGTGAATGCTGAGAGGAATGGGAATATCTGTCTGTCTCTGTCTGAAAATAAAAGAACTATTCAAGGTGTTTCAAGAGGTTATAAATAAAAATAATGAGACGAGATTTCAGAGAGAAACGTTAAGGCTGAATATCAAGGGGAATTTCCTGATGGTGAGTGCTTTAGGTGTTTCCCAGTGGTTTCTTAAAAGAAGTGATGGAAAAGTTATCACTAAAGGCATAAAAACGGTGCTGGAGAAGGCACTGGGAAACGGACATGAGGCAACCCTACTCCACTGGGCAGAGGCAGGCAGAATCAGTCCCCCTCCGTTTTCCCCAAGTGCATTGCTTAATAAAAGTAATGTTACCCTAGTGTGTGTCCTCAACCAGCCAGGAGCAACCTGACCCCCAAATTTTTGTCACAGAAGTACAGAGGCTTGTGGGAGTTTCACTAGAGTGTGTTATCTGTGCTCTGTAAGGTTTCAGCTAAATTCAGTTTACTAAAAGTTCCTGAATTAGGTTATAGGGTTACTCCTTTACAGATTTCATTTATATCAGCATTTTTATCCCCCAGCTGGCAATTCCCATGTTACTCAGAAGCCATCTTTTTTGCACAGGTCCAGCAATAAAATCACAGGCCAGTTTAGATATTATTCTTCTCAAGGGATGCCTAGGCACTGAAAGAAGAAGGGAATGGTTTTAACTAGATGAGTGACTTTTACTATTCTTAATCGGAATTCCTTTTCAGTGTAGCCCAAGGCAGGAAAAAAAACCCCAAGAAAATAAGTTTCTACATTTGTCACGTTCTTTGCACATCAGATTTGTAAACCACGGTGTCTGTGTGGCCACCAGTGTGGCCCAACGCCGGCACACACACCAGTCCCAAACACGGGAGAGCTGGATCCTCCCCAAAAGCCTGTTCCTCACCTAGCAGGGGACCTTAAAAATTGTCACTCTGTGCATTGAAATGGAAATAATAAATTTCTTTCCTTTTTAAAGCACTTAAGTATCTGTCCCTCACAGCTGTGATGCAGAAGCTGGATATTAAGAAAATAAATAGGACTGATAATAGATTTGATTCAGCATAAAACAAGTCTTATGTTAAATCTAAACCCAGGTTCCTGGATTAGGCATAGACCTATCATGAATACTCAGAATTGGGACCTTTTTCCTATGAAGCTGAAATCAGATTTTAACTCAGGGAGACTCTGCCTAATCCCTTACCTTTCTTCCTTTTACCAGAAGGGAGGCCAGAGATGCGACTGTACCTTTAGCCTCTGGGACTATAGCTGGGACCTCATATTCATCATGTATTGTGCTACAGGATTAGAGGAGAAAGAAGGCCCTTAAGCTTTTCTGTCCCAGAAAGAAGATAGCCCCACAGAGATGCCTACAAGCATCCCTGTTACTTCTTTGAATGTTGAAATAGGCACGCAGGAAAATCATATTTCCAAATCAATAACATTCAACTTGTACAGAGAAACATGGGGGCAGAGACAGGGTTGTGTGATAAAGATGTGTCATATTGGCTCTGAAAAAGCCAAAGGCTTTTTTTCAAAGCCTGTTATAATTGTTCTGGGTGTTGGATCTGATCCTGAAAGATCCCAGTGATGAAACATATGAATATCAAAGCAGGGATTACATTTACTGTAACTTCTAAGTCTTTTTTCTGCTTCCCTCAGGTGGATTTAGAAATGCTTGTTTAGTTTTCATTCACTGTAGGGTTTAATCTCACAATACAATAGGAGCATGTTACTTAGAAATTACTGAAATGGGAAAAATATTTCTCCTCCACAGTGGTCATCAGTGAAATTTCTGATATAAAAAAGCCAAAGAGGGAAGAAGGCATTGAAGTAACTCTACAGCAACAAAATACAATTCCAATGAACCAGATACTATCCTTTTCTCCAACTACTTCTAAAAGACAGTATAAAAATTGCATTGCTGCACAAGCGATAGTTGGGTATTGCAATATGCTGGAATAGCTCAGCTGTACGCAGAGAGCTTAATGACCTGTCTAATGTCAAAGATCAAAAAAATTGCTCTCAGGGAAAGGATGTGGGTATTCAAATGTGTGATCGTGTGCCCTACCCAGGGAGAGCGGTAGGTGATGGTGGAGAAGCAAATTCCTACACAGCGTACTAATTTTTTCTAAAAGTATCATGCAAATGTAATGCATCACTAGTTAACACTTGGTTTATTAGTAAATATGAATGTCAAGGAAATGTTAATGTGACATTTTACCACAATCAGGACATTAATTTAATTATGTAAAGATCCTTATTAATTAGATTCTCTAATTGCTATGTTATTTGCTTCCTAAGCCCAAAATTATTACTAGGATCTTTCTGCAATAGTTTCCACTCCAACATCTGTATAAGGTCTCTGGACCCACAACGTTCTCCATGACCCATTTAATAAAGTGCATTACTCTCAGTGACATTAGCAACAGAAGTGTTTAGTGTTTGTCATTATCGTACCTCCTGCTTTTGCTAAAAAACCCCCACCTCTTCAACAGGTAGCTTGAACTATGGCCCTTCCTTGCTTTTGCAGAACGTCTCCATAAAGAGGAATTCATCCGACAAGGGCATATGTAACTCAGTGGTTTGGTTATATTTTATGGTTCACTTTAGGTTACAGCTCATGCTTTCTGTCAAACACAACGTGAAAGATCCTCCAAACAGGACTGGAATCAAAATGAAAGACAAAGCAGTCAGTATCATTTGTGCAAGCATATATCAAAAATCAGCAATGTCTGTGTTTCTAATCAGTCCTACTTTGTGACCCGTTGCGCTAAGTCCAGTTCCAGTGTTTCTTTGCAGATGGTCACCATAGTCTCTCTTCCACCATCACCTTGGAAAGCTAGGTAGATGTTCCTGAAGTCAAAGTGCAATTTTCCTTCTAATCACTTTCATTTATTCTTTTGAAGTCAAGCTAATTTCTTGTAAATCAGATGGCAAAATCAAATAAGCTTTCTCTTGTGACCATACTGTATTTTTATTGGACAACCCTCCCAACAGGGAAAGCTTGCATGAATGATCCAAAAACTGAAATTCTGCTCAGTTTTCAAGCCCACCCTGTGACCACTGTGCCTAATCACTCCTTCCACACGCTGCCAGTCGTCTAATACTCCAGGCTGCTTTATTTGTACATTGGGCAACCAGCGTTTTTATCTCCATCTTGCCCCCAAACTATCTGCCCGATCTGCTTTGAAGTTAGAGCAGAAGACTTTGCTCCTTTTCGATTGTATGCTCCAATATGTAGATCAGCATGTGTAGAGGGAACCTCAGTCAGAAATAGCTGTTTCTGTCCATCTGTCCTGCAGGAGCTGAGGAGGTTCAGCAGCAGGAAGGAGTTCCTTGCAGGCAGCACGGGAACGTAACAGGGACACCACGAGGGCTGTCTTCTCCACCTCATGGAGCTGCAGGAGCTGGGACATGCAAGTCCTTTCTGCGTGGCTCAGAAGAGACCACACAGTCCCACAGGCCACCGGCTCTGGCCCCACAACCTTGTTTTCATTTGTTTTCCCATTTTGTTCTTGTTCTTTCAAGTGGAAATGACTAATTTGTTCCAAAGGACGCTGGTGGAGAACAACTTATTTATGTCCCTTCCACAGCTGGCCATTCTGTGCAGGAAATGCAGGTGATTTATCTGAGGCCGTTTACAAGCCCAGAAGATGGGCTTCCTGCACAGCACAAGGGCACACACTGCTTTTTCCTTCTTTTATTTCCTCTTCTTTTCCTTTTTATGAGGGTTTCCAAATTCCTCCCAAAGGGCGATCATGTTTCTGTAAGATTACTGATTCCTCTGATACCTAAAAAGGCACTCTGCCCCTTTCAATGCAAAATATTTTTTCTAGATGTCTGTGTTTTCTGACATCTTTCCCAGTTACCAGTCTGTATACTCGACCAGTCGCAACCACAGCTTCTGAGCTAAATGTAGTAGAAAACCACATTAACGTAATCTCTGTAGTGATGAAATGAATTCGGTACACACCATAAATCTTAAAAGTAGTCCTAAAAGCATGAACTCATTACATATTGCGTACATCCATTGTTACCAGGATCTTGTATTCATGAACTTAAATGTTTTCTTCTCATATGAGAAACTGGGCAAATATTTTCTATCGGGTCGTGCTGATGTGTTTGCAGAGGGCTACGCAGAGGATGTCCTGGTTCCTCTAGACCTCACGCGGTGGCACAAATTGGGGCACAAATGCGTGAGCTCATGTCCAGCAGCTATTGCCCTCCCCAGCAAACCTCGCCTTTTCCTTGCAACCAGCCTTTCTCCTCTCACTCCAGTCTCCTTCCATGCATTTCCTCCTCAGCAGCACCTTATACTTTCTGAAACGAGCTTCTGTCCACCTTCATTTTGGCATACCCTTGAATGGCTGAGAGAGGTGCTTCAAAAGTCTTATTTTTCATGTCTCCAGAGATTGTTCAAGTTCCAGAACAGTTTAACTTTTCTAAGTGTTAGGTGTTATCATAGAATCATAGAAACATACAATCATTTAGGTTGCAAGGGACCTTTAAGATCGTCGAGTCCAACCATCAACTTAACACTGCCAAAACCACCACTAAACCATGTCCCTCAGCACCACGTCTACCCGGCTTTTAAATACCTCCAGGGGCGGCGATTCCACCACGTCCCTGGTCAGCCTGTTCCCGTGTTTGACAACCCTTTGGGTGAAGAAATTTTAATGTTTGTTTGGAAATAACAAACTTCTCTGTTGCAGTACACATTTATACAAGACAGGTAGTGCTAGCTGCTATTAACATGCTTCCTGGCATCCTATGAAGAAGGATATTCATGTCTCTGTGAGACTACTCCTGTCAGAATAATTCCCACGTGGTCTGTATAGGCTACAGCTCTTCTTGAAGCATCGGGACACCGACGGTCAAGAGGAAAGTGTCCCGTAATTTCAGGAGCACATGGAGTGCAAGCACCATTCAAAATCTTTATCTTATTAATATTTGATGTGTTGTTTTCTTTCATCCGCGTTGGAGAAATCAGAGGAGTTAAAAGAAGCAAAATGCTTTAAACCCTCACTTTTCTGTCCTGAGGGACTAGAAACACCATTTTTCTTCCTTGATGTACCGAGTGAAGTCACTGACAGGTACTGCATTAGGGAGCAGAAAGGCTCTGTGCTTTTCAGTCTGTTATAAAGAGAGGAAATGTAAACCCGGCCGGAGTTTACAGCTGGATCATCGCTCCCATGTCCGCTGGGCGACAGCTCGCGTGCGAGCGAGGAAGCAGCTGCACAGGAATGGAGCGGGGACATTTGTCAGGGTGCTGGTGACACTAGCCTTCAGGTCGACCCGCCTTATTATTCAGCTCCAGCGTGGTTTGTCTTTCGTACTTTCCCTTCTAGATGCATTAGTTGTTTACTTGCAGCCTACGGCTCAGTAAATCTGTGTGTAACTCTACTGAGGACACAACCACCTTCTCTTTCACTCCTCTGGGCCCCTGCAATTCTCCCACTGCAATTCCACATCGGAAAGGATCCGGTGACAAACCCGGGATCCCCCTGGCCCGTTACATCCAGCTTCACACCCAGCAAGAGAGCCATTTTCTCACACCAGGCATTTTGCTGCTGCTGGGTTAATGGGTTTCCAGGAAGGCGTCTCTGGAAACACACGTCCTATTTGCATTGACATTTATAGAGGTCATCTTTCTCTCCTTTGAAAACCTGCTTGGAAAACAGGCTACACACATGTCAAGCTGCTGCTTGTTTGAAATTGTGAGGAGCGAACAGAATTTTTAATGGGCCTGTCACTGTAAATTTTGAGTTTTAATTGCACTGGATAAGTCTTTCAGCTTGTCTTGGCACTAGCTTAGTCACAAGGAAGATATCTAAGTAACTGTGTCAGGTAGCGCTGGCTTACGTACTTTGAAATGATCATAAAAGTCTCCAATGACTAGCGATTTACAGCACATTACGTTATTCTTAGGAAAAAAAGGAAGTTTCGTGCAAAATCATTACTTGGTGCTTTGAATCTCAGGTTAATATATGTTTACTGCTAGAAGGTGGGAGATAAACACTTCAGAGATGTGTTGGTACTGCTGCTCTTCTTGCTTGATATCACCTTTGTAGCTCCCTTTCTGGCAGGGAATTGCAGAGCAGGTGAACTGAGGTCTGGAGCTTCTAAGCTGCTCCTCGCTGGAGACACCTCCCAGGGGGACACCCAGGATGGACACGCGGGAGGAGCCACGGAGACCTGCCGACTACCTCGGCACTCCTCACAGGAGTCTCCCTTTCCAGCACCAACCTAATACTAGATTAAGTGAAAGGTTGATCAGTGCAGCTAATGAAACCAGTGCGCTGGAAACCACCACAAAAAGCCATGAGGTTTACTGGCTAATGGCTTCAGTGGGATTGCAGGGACTGACATCAGGAGCCACTGAGAAGCACAGAATACAAGTTTCATTTCTAGCAGCATCTCTGTTAATCCAGGTAAATATTTCATAAGATGTATGAGAAAGAATGTTATTTTCCTAAATACATTTATACGGATCCCCTTATATGCGGAAAAAAAAAAAAAAGGAGGGAGATTACAAGGCCATGTACCTAATGCTAATTTTTTAGCACATGTTTTAGTTTGGCTGTGCCAAAAACAGTCTTTCAGGGTGAGAAAGCACAGCAAAAGGCAGGAAACACCCAGTGCAAACAAGACGCCAGACATCTCCAATTTACATCCCCAGCTGGTTTCCGGTCATTTTTGTGGACATAGATCAGCTGCTGAAAAATTGTATCAATAAAAGAACTGTCTCATTCATTTCTTCCTTTTTCCTACCTGTGCGTGCCTTCATAATTCTGGGTTTCCAGCAAACGTCGAGTTTTACAGCTGAATAAACCCAGAATCCCCATTAATGAATCAACCTTTCCTGGGCTCAGAGGACCCCTGCTGCAGTGAGCACTGTGGTCCTGGAGCGTTTCCCATCCCCATGGTTCCCATCCTCCTTCTCCCACTCTCCAGCTGGAGGAGGAAACTCCAAGGATCCGTCTTTCTTCTAGCCACAAAAAAGCCCCCAGTGTGCTTTGATCACCAAAACCTGGCTGTAAGTCATCCAGGGACAAGGCCCCAGGCTGGGAAGATTCATAGGCTGTTTGATGACGTTGGACACATCTTCTGTTTTCTGCCTTTGGTTCGTATTTGTTCACGGGAGAGAAGCGTATGATCTTTTTGTAGTCTTTAGATAGCCAGCCCCATGGTGCTGGTGTGTTGGAAAGCTGGACGCAGTAGACAACCCACACTGGATTTGATCCCAGGCCACGGCAGGTGCTTTGCACATGTTGTCCTGCTACAGTTTTCCCAGTAGGAGCAGGGGACTTGCCAGTATAAAGTCTCCTTGCCAGGGTTTTTGTCCCTTTGGAGACTGAAAGAACAGATTTAGCCATTTTTGCATTAGTGCAAGCTAGTAATTAAAAATGTGTGACCCAAGTGTGATTATAAAAACAATGAGAACAGTGCTAAGGTTTTATAATTTATGACAGCAAAATCCTCCGCTGAATGACGGGGATACGTATCCTACTGCAAAGCTCTGATTTAACCCAGGAAGTCTTTAAATTCAGACGCGAGGAGCTAGCAGGATTTTTTTTAGATGAATCACCCCTCAGTCCTTCTCCTGGACCCGGCTGTCCAGAGTGACGCTGGTTGGGGTGGCTGCATCCGCACACAGAGCTCAGGTGCTGTTGCCGGACAGACGGACACAGCATGTGTCCCCCAGTGGGCTCAGCTGTCCACCCAGAGCTTCCCACGCTCTTACCCACAGAGGTAACAGAATCACTGCAAACCCCCATCTTTTACTTCAAGTGAGTTTTCCTTTTGCACAGGAAAAGCCATTAAAGTTTTGGTTTGGCTTTCTCTTTTATCTAAAATATGCAAGCAGACAGGAGCATGTGTGAGTGCATAAAAAAGGCTCTCCTGCACCTTCAGAAAATAGACTCTTCCAAACCTCAGACCATCCTTTCTTTGGGAATACATACTTTTTTTAAAAAAAGCTAATTATAGTCTTATCTCAGAAAACAAGGGATTCATGCTTGACCTTCTCATGGCAGCTAGCATACACATGTGAATCTCTCTGCAGATTAAGATAAAGAGTTAGTTTACACAGGTGTAGCCCAATTTGCTGTTTAAACTCTGCTGAGCTTTTGACAGCAGAGCTTTCCTGTCTGATATCCCCTTGGGAGTCCGCACGCACACAGAACAGAAAAGTGGGACTCTTCTAGGAAATGCTGTGTTTTCATTCCTCGAAAAAAATAACAATTGCCTTCTGCTGGTCTTTGTTCCCCATGTCACACCTCCTGCGTGCCACCCGTACACGGGTGCCCACCGGTCATGGCAACCTGTTATATGTCACTGCAACCCAATGAATGTCAAACCTTGCACTGGGGCTGCTACCCCAGCACCCAAACGCATCGCCCTGGCTGGGAATTACATGAACAAACATTTGAATGTAATTTCCTCTGCACAAAAGCTCCTCTGCCTTTTCCCTTCGGCACCCTCCTTTCCCAAAAAGAGCGGTCGTGCCTTTTTTTAAACCCAACTCTCTTCATATGCAATTGCTTGCTGGATCCTGCGGTGCTACTTCCCACACGCGAATTTTTTCCATTGTCCTTGGCAATTATAGGAGTCAAATGCCAAGTGGTGGAAGATGTTTTCTATTGCCATGGCATCTGGCTTCCTGGCCGGTTTCTCTGTCAGTTGTGCTGTTGACTGCGGAGCTACCTCTGTTCCGGTTATATGTTTAAATTCATGCAGTTACTTCATCCCTGTATGTTGTTTTTCTCTCTCACCTTTCAACTGCTTTGAACATCTTTCCAAGAATTAATACTTCCTTGCATCATTTCCACATGAGTTCAAGGTGCAAAATTTCCCTGCAATGGCTTTTCTCCTTGTGTTAGGAAGGTTCTGGATAAATTCTCCAAGTTCATCCACGGACACATTTATGACATAGCTGAGTGTCTCCCCATGGCTTTATGACATATGGCATTTGCTCTAAAAGCAACCATGTTTTCTGTTAGCTCAGTGCTGCTCTGTATTGGTGATTGTCTCCTTTGGAAAAAGACGTGCCTTCCACCTCAAATCACTTTTTCTCTAAAACATGTGAAGTGCTGCCTCGTAGGAAATTTATTAATTTGGTTTGTCTTAATTACCAGGGGATACAATAGACTGGTCCTTGGTGAAAGATCATTTGAAGGCAGAGCTGTTCACAAAATTGTGCAACGCATCTTAGACAGGAGAGACGGCATGAGGCTATTGGCAAAAAAACACTGTCTTGGTTCACTGAAACAATTAAGGCTTATTAGGTTCAGACTCAGTGATCTTTTTATTTGTTTTTATGTTTTTAATAATTTTTTTTTATAAAACCAGATTCTCAGCTGTTATAAATCAACATATCTTCATTGAGTCTCAACCAGTTGAGAATCCAGCCCCTTGCTTTCACAGCTATTTGAGAAATAGTTGCAGACAATGCTGGAAAGAAATAAAAAAGAAAAAAGTCTTTCAATAACATTAAAGTTCTGCTACCTGCCAAGCAGTTCAAAGATTGGCATTTTTTTACCCGTAAAGGAAAGCTGTCCTGCTGCTGCTGAGCTCAGCACTGCAGAGTGTACCCACGGAAAGTAATTTCCCACTCATTCCTGATTAAAATGGACATTTCTGTTCCTCTGCTACCAGCAGCTAAAAAGTGGCTGTACACATAGCACCAGCAGCACGGGAGGCCGGTGTAGGGCTGCCAAGCCAAAATACATAGTCAACAGGGGAAAAATCCCTTTGCTGGGTATTTCCATAAACACCAACTGACCCGTTTCGCAGTTGATGCATTGATGGCCCCGCAGCACTGCAGCAAGATGGAGAATTAGAAAATGACTGAGGAACTCCTGCTCCGTACTGGGAGGGTGCACAGATGGAGGAGAATAGGTAATACACCCAGTGAGCGCTGCCTGATTCCTCTCAAACTTTGCCCGTCACGACTTGACTTAAGTCTTGTTAGGAGGAGAGCACTGAACCCCGTCTTCCCCAAGAAGGAAGGGGGCAGTGAGGGTACACCAGTGTTCAGACAACCTCAGAAGGGGAAAGAAACTCATTCAAAAAATATGCACCAGTCTTGAGTTGTGTTGCCAAATGCTCTCACTCCCACCTCCAGTTTAAAGCCCTACAGCTGTGTTTTTCTTCGCCGAAAGGGTTATCAAGCATTGGCACAGGCTGCCCAGGGAAGTGGTGGATTCACCATCCCTGGAGTTATTTAAAAGCCGAGTAGACGTGGTGCTGAGGGACATGGTTTAGTGGTGGTTTGGGCAGTGTTAGGTTGATGGTTGGACTCGGTGATCTTAAAGGTCTCTTCCAACTTAGGGGATTCTATGATTCTATGGTTCTATAATGGGTGTTTCTAACGATAGCAGCTAAAACATCAATTCATACAGTAACTCATGAAGAATATATCTAATAAAGCAAACCAAGCTGGGCCAGGAAAGTCACATTAGCCCCAGAACAGGCAGAGAACAGGCCTTGGATGCTCATATTCCTCCCCCATCATATCACCCCAAAGTGCCACACCAGCCTGGAAGGCTCTTGCTCATGTAGGGGTGAGTGCCAAGCCCCTTTCTGATGGCCGTTGGGTGATGAGATGTGCCTGCTTGTCCCCTCTGAGTCTGCATGACCTGAAAGAAATGAACGAGCAGCCGTTAGACATCACAGTTCTCCTGCCTGGATTAAGCCAGAGCACACGTGAAACAGGGACCTAAACTAATAAAAAACTCAGTACCTTGTTAATTACACCCTAAGCCATGTACAATTCATGAATCAGCAGGTTTGCAAACCTGCACAACTGTTCAGCATTGCAATCTTTTCTGTTCTACTACTACAAGAGGGAAACCGTTTTTTTTATTTTTCTTTTACATTATGTGGCTACTGGTTACAATACCTTGGAAATTAAGGTTTATGCTACAATGTCAATGTTACCTCAACTATAGAGGAGAAGATTATACAATCTTAGAAGACCATCTGGCAAGAAATTGTTTTTGAAAGACATAAAAGCCAACAGATAGCACTGTTCATCAGCTTCGTACCATCAGAAACCATCGGTTTCATCTTTGTACAGAGACCATCCGTGTCATCAGTCACATAATTTAGAGTGAGAAATATATAAAGATTCTGTTCAGTGGCAATTACAGTTATAAAGACCAATAGAGAAATCATTTGCCGTGCTGCCAGCTCAGGGATTACAGATTTGATGTGTGGCTTCAGTGACCTCAGGGCATTAAAAGTGATATCCCCCTCAGCACAGTAGATTGAAAAGTATTGATGAGAGAGTCAAGATCAGAGAACAGCAGCTTGCTAAGACATTCCTCTGCCTCTGCCCATTTACTGCTACATTAATCTTTCCTTGATCTATTAAATTCCATTCCTTGGACATTTATTCTGGGGACACGTAGGAAATGAGCTGAACCTGTATCAGCACATCAGTTGGCACCCTAAAAGGATTCCAACGCCATGAATCCGAAAGGATAGGATAGGAAATATGTCACTTGGTGATGCAAGACATGAGCTTTTCACCAAAATGTGAGTGAGATTGAGACTTCCTTTTCCCCTACGGATATTGACATCGAGGATTTTTACTAAAACTGAAAGCATTTCCATTTTGCCAAGTTACGGAACCGCACTATAGCCTGGATTATCTTCCTAGTAAAAACGATCCTGCCACAAACTGACCTCTTCAAAGCCAACTGTAGCCTGGGCTACATCAAAAGCAGCAAGGCCAGCAGGTCAAGGGAGGGGATTCTGCCCCTCTACTCTGCTCTGGTGAGACCCCACCTGGAATACTGTGTCCAGCTCTGGATCCCCGAAATAAGAAGGACACAGAGCTGTTGGAGTGGGTCCAGAGGAGGGCCACAAAAATGATCAGAGGATGAGAGCACTTCTGCTATGAAGACAGGCTGAGAGAGCTGGGGTTGTTCAGCCTGGAGAAGAGAAGGCTCAAGGGAGACCTTAGAGCCCTTTCCAGCACCTAAAGGGCCTCCAGGAAAGCTGGGGAGGGACTCTGGATCAGGGAGTGGAGCCATAGGACGAGGGGTAATGGTTTTAAACTGAAAGAGGGGAGATTTAGATTAGATATTAGGAAGAAATTCTTTACAGTGAGGGTGTTGAGGCACTGGCCCAGGTTGCCCAGAGAAGCTGTGGCTGCCCCATCCCTGGAGGTGTTCAAGGCCAGGCTGGACGGGGCTTTGAGCTACCTGGTCTAGTGGGAGGTGTCCCTGCCCATGGCAGGGGGGTTGGAACTAGATGATCTTTAAGGTCCCTCCCAACCCAAACCATTCTATGATTCTAAGTAGGTGGGTATACTGCTATTGACTCCATTAGGGCCAGCAGTGAACCTGCTTGTAGACACCCTGTATCATGGTTACCCATGTAAAAACCTGATCAAGAAACTCAAAATCATCTTTGCACATGAATGCTTTTCCCATTAAGGATCCAAATAAGACTGGGCTTTCTAGTCTGGCACTGTGTCCCCAGAGCTATTGCCTGCTCTCTACATCCCTTATACAATGGGATTGTCTGCCTCGAAGACCTTCAGACAGATAGTAAAGGGTACAAAAAAAAGTAATATAGACTATAATCAGTACTTTACAAACACCAGACCAAAGGAGTGGTGTGAATACCATTTGTCACATTTAGAGCAACAGGTTTTCTGGAGAGGTCATCGCTATAATGCAGGACGGTAAGGTTTAAGTGGAAGTAGAGCGTACAGTGTGGATTTCCCTGTTCTTGCACAGTACCTCTGATGGAAAGTTAAGCTTTTATAATTTTAGAATTGCAGCTCCAGTATTATTTCTTAGGAGCCTTGAAGGGCTTCAGTCTGTTTCAGTGCTCAGACGCTTTAGCCCTTGATGTCCCTTGAAACGTGCTCCTCAAAGCAGTGAGTTATCCACCTTGATGAGATGATGAGTTGTGACCATGTGTGTTCCCAGCAGGACTCAGAGACATTCCTTTCTGTACGGCCTTGGGGAAGGCTTTATCATATCCCTGTCCAGAGCAACAGAAACTCTTCTGTTCCTCATTACAGCCCCCAAATTCTTGTCTCTGCTGTTCAGCTCATCCAGCTGCACTTTGGAGCACTGCTTCTTTACCACGCAGAGATGAGTTGAGATTCACCTGAGTCACCAAAATCTTCATGATGAAACATTAGCACATGGAGAGGTGAGCAGTCCCTGGGACACACATTTTCAGCCTTATTTCTGGCTGCACACTGCGCCCGCGGGCGTACACAGCAGCGCCGTTATCTGTGCCTGTATTCGTGGGACACAACGGAGTTTCTACCAACCATCGTTGAAATTCAGTTGCTGATGGGAACAAATCATCCACTGAAGTAAGCGTTTTGAAAACAAAACAGGTTAGATTTGGTTAGATTCCTAGGAAGTTCATGTTTACCAAAACAAAAACCTTACTTAATCTCTCCTTAAGAGCTGGCCGATGTTCAGAATCATGCATGACTTTGTTGCTCGCAGTCTCAGCAAATTTCAGTGTTCAGAGGAGTTTTCAGTGTAAATCTCAGCTCAAAACTTTCCTGGAGCCAGTTAGTGTTGCAAGCGCTGTGGTGACAGTCTGCCTGCAGCGCTGGCGTGGCCAGAACCGATCGCGAAGGTCAGGTGTGACCGACTGCATCCGTCAGGGGCTAGCTCTGCAAACGGCACAGAACCCGCATCCCACTGACATAGCAGACGGCTATTTCTGCCTTATTCTGGGATCCCCTCTGCTATTTCACACTTAGTACATACCAGTACATGTATGCATCCTTCAGCTAAGCAATTGCATATCTAATGCGTTTGGATAGGAATGAATGAAAGGGAAGAGGTACAAGTATATCCTCTAAAGGATGGTGTTTCGGAACAAGCTTTTTTAGGCAATTGTTGTAGATCATTCAATATGCACACAGCGCCATTACAGGTTTATGCATCCGTGTTCAACAAGCTGAATAATTAATAGTAATAGTAATAGTAATAGTAATAGTAATAGTAATAATAGAAATAGAAATAGAAATAGAAATAGAAGTAGAAATAGAAATAGAAATAGAAATAGAAATAGAAATAGAAATAGAAGTAGAAATAGAAATAGAAATAGAAATAGAAATAGAAATAAGAAATAGAAATAGAAATAGAAGTAGAAATAGAAATAGAAATAGAAATAGAAATAGAAATAGAAATAGAAATAATAGAAATAGAAATAATAGAAATAGAAATAGTAATAATGGGTGCATGTTGAGCATATATCAGAATTCCTCCCACTCAAAGTACACCCACTGAACGCTAAGGGGATGCAGGGATGTATCCCTGCTGAGATTTACTTAGCATCGCTGGCCCCATGCAGCTCTCCAGCTGCACATCTGCAGTCCCTTGCAGCAGCCTCTTTCCCCTGTGGCTGAGCGAAAATTGCTTTCATTTCTGCCAGTGTTACTGACCAAAGAATGAAGAAAAATACTGCAATGCCCATAACCAGACAGCTGTACTGTGATGCCTTTGAAGGTGCTAGAGGTGCAAAGAGCAGCAGCCCCAAGTGCCGAGCTACAGCCCCCCACCTCTGACTGGAGGTGTACACGGAGAGGGGTGGAGGTACGCAGCAATTAGGGAGCAACGCGTCTGTACAGGTGGCACTCAGCTGAGGTCCCCGGTTCAACAGTAACCAAACTTACCTGGCTACGCATCTACCTTCTTTTTCTTCCCTTGTGCGATCTGATTTGCATTCCCCAGCAGTAGCCACCATTTAAGATGTAGAAAATAACCTACACGGTTCTGGAGGAAATCAGACTTGCTTTTTCATCTCCTTGTCTCCCTTGCTGTCAAAATCTTATTTTATGCCTTTCTCTTGCGATCCATCTTAATGGTGGCAATGGCACGGGTAATATATCTCTGTGCTTGATGAACTGAGGGACACTTGCTCATATAACTGAGGGACAATGCTTATATCTAAGCCTTTGTGAAGGATTTGAGAGCATAAGGGGAAAATACTGCATCTGAGCAGCATCTCACTTATTCTCACATCAAGAAACTAGCTCTGCAAACCAAAGGGTCTCACCCAATTCAAAGTTAAAATCAAATCAATGAACACTCTAACATATTGAGTCCAGCCTGCCTCATCCAGGCTTACCACCCCTTCAACTGGTGTTGTACTAGATTTTCTTTATTCTGGTTAGGAAAGAAAAAAAAAATGACTTCTTGCCAGTGTGATATTTGGTTAATGGATGTCTAGAAGCCCCTGGCTGTGATTCCTCCTGATCTTTCATGGCATTTTTGTGTAACACTCATATCTGTGCCAGAAGCAATGGGTCTAGCTGATAAAATACAATTCAAAAAGGAAATTCAGCTTTTCACAATGTGACATATATTTCAAAATCATTAAACTAAGCAACAGAAACAGCCCATGACCTAAATACATTTTCCACTGTTTCCATACACAGTTATGTTTATCTTCAGAAACCAGCTTGTGCGATGTACCCAGCTGAAAGAAAAGCAGAGAAATGTCAATGCTACATCACAAATGCAGGTTTTTTGATACCGTTATAATTTTGACTTACAATTCTTTGACTGCAAGTTTTTCAACTCACAAAGGAGTGAAGTTTTCAGCAGATTTCAGCACTGAAACTAGTCGTGACGCTGAGGAAGTTCCAGGGAAAGGACACGCATAATCAGCCTGATTTTGCCACAATTCACTGCATTTTTGCCAGACCCCGAGAAGGGGGAGAGATTTCAGGAAAATTCTGGTGCGCTGAAATTGCCGGCTAGCCCTTGTCAAGGGTAGTGATGGCAATGGTGAATAAGCATTGATTGTTGTTACCTCTAACAGTTATATTTTAAAAGACAGTTATTGCAGATGAATAATGTATAAGCTTGAAATCACTTCTTCAAGGTACCTGAAGCCCTTAGCCGAGATGCACAGCACAGGCATATTGCTTAGATTGCCTTCAGAGTGTTCGGCTTTATTGTTCTGAAACACTGCATAACAATTTCCCTCAAAACATCGGTTTCTATAAATCATACCTACCAAAAGTGGTGATGATTTGTATGAATGAAACTCTTACAGCTCCTGTGCCTCACAAAACGCCTCATGCCTGGGTTGACCATCGCCAACGGTTATAACCAGGACACAGAATTTGATTTTTCGTAGACAGAAATCATGTTCCCGCGTCACCGCAAAGGCTGCTACATGCCCTCTGCTCATTTTCAAAAGGTAATGGTTTATTGATCATCGCTGATTGGGCAAACGTGCCTTCTGATACAAATGCAGACACAAAAACCCCGAGCAGCCAGAGTAGCACACCACTTCCTACACGGCTGGATTTTTCACCCCAGTTTCCTTTAAATAGCTCCCTTTCCAATCTAAATTTAAATGGATTCATTAATACTCTGTGCAACATCCAACAAATCACTTTGGAGGCCGTCCCTTAAAAAATGCTTAAAAAGCTTTGCTTTCCCCGTGCTCTCCTTTGATAACCTAAACACTAGAAAAAACCTTGAGCATATGCACGTGTGGGGGTGTACAACATATCCCACATAGCACGGGAATTAGCTCACCTAGCTTTAGGTAATTAAATGCTGAGTACCTACTCTAAGAATTGATGGAGAACAGGAGCCCCCAGAGAGCATCCACCCACCCAGCTAAAGAGGGGAGGACTCTTTCCTTCAGGTGTGTGTACAGCAAGTTCAAGAGATGACCAGAGAAAAGCAAATGTCTCATAAATGTACTGAAAGGTGTAAACTCTTTTGGAAAAGCTGAAAAATTCCAGTTAAAACAAGAAAATGTCAGTAAGACGCAGCAAGCAGAAATTTGTAGGACAATTCCTGCCAACCAGCGTCCACCAGCCCAGTTCTGTTGCCAGTTTTGTTCTGGTGGAAGGCAACTGCTTTCAGTGTAATTTCTCCAGTCTAATACAAGGGTAACTAAACCCGACATGAAACACATTCCTCACGCACAGGTTTGCACTTCTTTAAGTGTTAGGTACGTGGCTTCTGTGTATAGAATGGGGAATATTCTCTAGCTTAAAAGACCTTCACAAACTTTTCTTTTTCCTGTAGAGAACTACAGAATTTCCAGCAGCAAGTCCTTTCGCTGCGCAGTCTTGTGAACGCACTCCTAAAATATAATCCTTTGTAGCTTATCCAACACGCAGGAAAATTTGGATAAATAGGATTTCTATTAGTGTCCCAGTTATGAAGAGATGTAAAGTCAGGCAACACTAAAAGCAGTTTCGCAGCTGTTTCAGCAAAATAATTTCTTTGTAAATAAAGTGAACATTATGTCAAAACAGCTGTTAAAGTGATTTTATTGAGTCACTGGGCACAAATATCGTGTAACTTATCCTTTAATTATTCTGCAATTTTGTAGATTTCACTAATAAATAACATGTGACAGCAGGATATTTACGGGCTCCTACAGACTGCTGTGTAATTACACTTACAGAGATTTGTGGGGCACGCGCCATGGAACTGTTTTGTCTTTGTTTTGGTACGTTGCACTCTTAAATCTCGAAGGCATCCCCTCATTCACCACCGTGCCTGGCAGCCGCTTTGCATCCGTTTCAGTGGAGGCTGTCAGGGAGCAGATGCAAATCCTACCACTCGTCTTCCCTAAAAGATCTGACTTTTGCTGGTTTTCTTCTCACTCTTTTCCCTGAAGGGTAATAGAAGTCTTTTCGATTGAAAATAACTTCATTGCGCCATGTGTGGAGAAAGCAGAGCTGGCTTCAAAAGTGACTTTAATGTAACCTGTGCTTCTGTTTAGGTGACAACAACAGCCTTCTTATAACCTCTGGATACAAGGGACTGGGAATAACAGCCTGATTTCCACGTCTGTTAAGTTTGCTCTGTGCCAATCATAGTTCAAAACAAGTAGAAACTGAGGTCACCAACAGCAGAGAGCTTCATGGTCCCAAATAAAGCTTTTGGTGGGAGGATCTAATAGCTACAGGTTTCTCTAACTGGAAGAGGTTCCAGGCTTCTCAGCAATGTTGGTAAATGTAATCTTGCTGCCTGCAGAGCAAGGACAAACCCCCCGGTTTTGGCAGCGATATTTGGTAGGACATCCGGGGGCAAATTGGGAAAGTCATAGAATCACAGAATGGTTTGGGTTGGAAGGGACCTAAAAGATCATCTAGTTCCAACCCCCCTGCCATGGGCAGGGACACCTCCCACTAGATCAGGTTGCTTAAAGCCTCATCCAACCTGGCCTTGAAGTCCAGGAGGTTTTGCTGGGAAGCTCCCAGGGAGAGTGGGTGGCAGGTGAAGACCTCACTGTCTTTTGTGGGTATGCCAGGACCGAACCTGGGCGCTGCCTTGAGGACAGGACATGTGCACACATGGGGTACGTGTGTCATCCCCAGGCACTTTCAGTCAGGGGAGGAGACCTCAGCTTCTCCATCCCATGAACATGAACCCTCCCCTCTCACCAGGATGGGTTAGGCGAGATCCATCTCACCATAAGTACATGGTACAAGGGTCGCAAGGACCATGCAGATCAGTAGTAGCTCTCCTGTTTTTAAAGAACAGCTATGCAGCATTTTTGCCCTCTGATGTGACAAGTTGTGAGATTTATGTGTCTTACCTGCATCTGTGTCATTTTGATGTTAAAGGTTTGGAAGTGGCTGCTATCAGCTATCCTGACAAAATGGAAAATACGAGGCCCTGGAGAAAATGTAGATGGGAAATTATAAATAAACTTTTGAGAAGATTGCAGTGTGAAATATGTCACATTGTTCTTGAATGATCTGGGAACTGACTGAATTTGTTCATCAAGAAATTTCTGTGACTAATTCTTCAGTAGTGTTTCAAAAACAAGCAGTCCTTTCTTGTTGTTACTCACTCCATATAACCTTATAGTTCCTTTTTCCATTAGAAATTTGGTACCGGTTTAGTGTGGATATTCTTCAATGGTTCCTAATAAAATACCCATTCACTAAAGCTTTCATGGAAATTAGCATCACGCATTCAGCTAAAGGAGGAGTTCTGTGAAGCCACACCAATGTTACTGAGGACACCTGAGTGTCAGTAATTGCCCAATTTCATTGAGTAAACCACACCGTGTAAAACACAGTGTCCCATAATAACAAAAACATTATTCCTGATAAAATGTTATTTGTCAGTCTCACAGTTGTTATTGTTGAAATTTCTTTTTCAGTCAAGCTAGGGAAATACATCTCCAAGTACAGGAGAGCTTTGCCAGTCTCACCTGGTTTTCAGTTAGCTGCATGTTTCCTAGAAGTCTTAAGGAAATTAGTTTTATGCTATGTTAATTTTCCTGTTTGTACCCAATGGTTTGGTAAAACCAGTGCGGCCAAAAGTGATTTCCAAAAGCAGAGGTCTGGGTATGAAGAGTGCGTCATTAATTCAGCAGTGCTCAGCATCATCCCCTCAACCACCCATAAAGCATTAAGTGTCGTCTTGACTCTTCAGAATTGAAGTCAAACACATCAGTGTTTTAAAGGGTTTTCTCATTAAAACAACCAGCTGAATGACTCTGAATCTCTCTGTAGGCAAGTTTGGCAAGGATCAGGCACAAGGAAAGGGTATTATGAATTGTTATGCATCAGCAGTTGAAGGCTGTGTTCTCGTCTTATTCATGAACCTGTTGTCTCATGCCTGGAGTTGACAGGAAAAAAATGCATTTTTGGACCATCTTTTGAAGTAGATTGGTAAGTCAGGATGATAAAACCTGTGGAAATAAGTGTGGGTTTTTCCAGAAAAATCATGATTTTCTGGTAATATCTCTTCCCTTCAGCTCTGAAACATGCTTGGCACTCACCGCTCTGCCAAGGTCTGCAAGGCCACCAAGAAACCTCATTCTGCAGCACAGTTGTATCTGCTCTAATGGGCTGGATGGTCTCATTTCTATGTGCCTCTGTAAAACAAGAACATTTGAGAAGAGTTAACAACTGAAATTGCAAATTGCAGTCGTCATCTCTATTTTACTCTAGCAGATGTATTATACAGTAATGAAACTCCACTTCCGATTGGGACAAATCTCAGAGAATTAATTTATCATTGATTTTCCTTTCAGGACTTTGACAGGTATAGGGGCCACACAAGTAAGATTTGCTATTGCCATTAGTTTGGGGCCAAAAATTAAATAATTAGAAGAATGAAAAGGAGTCGGGAAGATAACGTGACGCTGAGCTGCTGAGCCAGTAGAGCTGTGGTGACTCACGTCATACATCTCGGACTGTGAACCCCAATCTCTTCTCTTCCAACATCTGAGTGGTCAACGCTTTTCTAATCTAACTATTTTCATAGCTATTTTCATATAGGATTTCAAAAATTGTGTGTCACTGACCGAAAACTGTTCCCATCATCTGTAAGGTCACTGGGAGCAAAGACCAAACCGAGCATTTTTTAACCCCTGTCTTTTCTTTTTTAACCCCCAGCTTTTCTTGACTGCTCATTTTCAACTGACCTCGTTGCCCACAAGCAGTGTTTCTGTTCACGACCTGATTAAGCATCAGCCCTGAGCAGAATGAGAGTGGCTTTTGAAGAGATCAAGCCACAATTGATAGATTGAGGCTGGGAATAAGCCCTCTTTTAGCTAGAAAAACTAAAATGAAAAATATTGGAAAAATGGGGTTTATTACTTCCCCAGAGGAGATGATTAGGGAACCTGAAAGCGAAGGCTGCTATATTGAATGAATTGTTTGAATTTTAACTGCAAATGCTGAGGCTCAAATGAAAAACTGTTTTTGATAGCAGGAGGATTTTGCCCATGTTTTTAACCGCTTTTATTATTTGTAGTAAATTTATTTGCATAATTTGTACATCCAAAGTATCCCAACTGGGCCTAATTATCCACTGTGTTAGACAACATACCAACATGTAACAGAGCCAACCTCTGATCTGGAAGATTCACAATCCGGCGCTCAGTTTCAGCAAATAACACTTGATAGGCCAAAGCGTTCATTCTTTTTTCTCTTTTTTTTTTTTTTCCCCCCCTCATTTATTAAAAAGAGCTCTTATCCAAACCCTCAGTGGCCCTTTCAGAAGCTAGAAGAACAAGGAAATACTGTGCCCTGGTTAGCGCAGAGGGCTGGGGTTTGCAAATCGAAGCCAAGTCTCCTTACTCTGGAGCAGACTTTACGTCTGATGTGAAGTGAGTTGGTTCAGCTCCTCTCTGCCTTCGGAACCTGTTTGTAAAATGGGACTGGCATTCCCTGTCCTCCGAGGGGTAGGCTGAGGGTGAGGGCATTAAGATTTGTAATGTACTATGCAAAGAAAGTCCCGTAAGTATTTAAGAGAAAAATAATATTTACGGTCTGTTATCACCAGCCAGCGATAAAACCCAAGCCCCTAGGACTGGACGGACTGGTCATTCGGTGCAGTTGTGTTTCCTAATCGTAGCAGTAATGTTTATGGTTTCCAGTACTAAAACTCAGCATTTGCAAGGTCAAATGTGTTTCTCCGGCCAACTTTGCTCTCCCTGATAACATCACTGCTTATAAATGTGTGTTCCTGCCTCGCTGTCAGGTGCGCAGCGTACCTTCACTGCATTTAACCCAACGCACGCTCATAAAACCAGGGCTGATGTTCAAATCCAATTCTACATCATAAGCTGAACCATCAAGAGTAAAATGCCAGCTATAAAACTTGTTGCGATCCAGCTACTGGGAGGCTGTAATGTGCAATAATCTAACCGCTTGTTGCGGTCGGTAACAAAAAAATGAGCAGATGAGGCTTTTTATCAGATGCACTGCAAATCCTTTAGGCTGGATTTGTCCTCTTTATTTGCAGAGGGCAAAGCCCTGCTGCAGGAGCGGAGCGATCGGCGATGCGAGCCGTCTCTGAGAGGGGAACCTAGGGTGGAAAACCAGGAGGAGAAATTATTTGTTTTCCCCATTGCCCCTTTGCTCGTTGAAACGCAGCCTCCTGAGCGACTGCTGCCTGCTCAGCCGCAGATCAGGACTCACGCCGGCAGGACCGGGAGGGATCCTGGGTGCCTGGCAGCACCTATGGATTGCACCACGGCAGTTTGTCGCCATTCCATCAATCCTCCGGCACCATGTGATGATCTGGCAAGATGATGTGAAATATGCAGGGACAAAGGAGGAAGATTAGGTCTTTTTTCCGTTTCTTCCTTGTATGTGGCAGGGGGAGGAAAGTAGCTTCACTTGAAATACTTTATTCCAACATCTTGATTTTTTTTTTCAGGCTGGTTTGCTGGTTGTTCATGATTTTTCACCTTGTGCTCAAACTTGGTTGCGTTCATTTAAGTGCCATTAATATTCAGCGTCTACCTCGAGTTTGAAGCTGAATTTTTGGGCACTTTCCCCCCTGCATCAGCCTGAATCGCAAGGACCAAACATTTATACCCCTGACACAGCCTCCTGTTCTCTCCTTCTTCCCTGGGGACACCAATTTCAAATGCTGGTCCACACCTCCAGCATGTTCAAATGTACCCTGTACTTTGGCATCTTTGTGTCCAGCCCTGCTTGGATGTGAAAGACCATGCACATTTGGGCTGGCAGCATGAGCAGTCCTTCGAGGCGCACAAAGGAGCTGAAAAGGTGTTATTTCCCCACTGAAATGCACAGTTTAAGGCTCCGTGAAGCCCCTGGTGAATTTTATTCCCCTTGTGCTCAAGCAGAAATTTTCCTTTCGCTGTCCTCAGGAAAATACTCCAGACTATCCCATCGCAAAATCAGCATTAACATAAGATCCCTAATGAGTCTTGCTGCTGAATTCAAGCAGAAAAGGATCATTAACGTAGGGATGAGTCACCCACAGTGAGTCGACACAACCTGGCCTGTGCCATGTGAGCGTATCGTCCAGCCATGGGGAGGATTTCACAAGTACTGCTGTGTTTTGTGCTCACGTGGGCTAAGGGAGAGAGCGCAGGGGAAATGAGACGGCATCGGGGAAGGGATTTTTCCTTGCAGTGGCCAAGATAAATACGTAGGAAGAAAAATACATGAAAGGCAAGAGTGGCTACTGTGTCCAGGACACAAGTGGCATTTCAAAGACGATTCTTAAGTGTGGAAAATATGACTTGTGGATAACTGCCAAGATCACAGAAAGTGGTATCAGTCCTCTGGGTATATCACGTGCATTAACAGCGCCTGCATGCATCAGTAACTCTGGTTACCTTGGGCCAGCTCTCTTGCCCTTTCCCAACTCTCCAGTCCATCTCCCAGCTTACAGACAGGCTCTGGGATCCAAGTACCTACTAACTTTGTTCCAAAATGGATCTTTAGGCAGTTTCCATCAGCTGAGGATCACAGGCCACAAGGGTGGTAGAAAAAAGAAGCAGCAGCATCTTTCTGCTGGGAGATTCAGAGCAGAGCACTGCCCAAATACCAGATATTTGCAGTGAGATGTCCCATTAAGCAACTTCGAGCCGATATTACACTCGAGCTTCTACAGCTTCTCGAGAAACTTATTCTGAAGTCAGGTTACTAATACAGGTAATGCAGAGGGGAACCACTGAGCAGGAGGTAGGCTGGTATGGATGGAATCTAGGCATACAGTAAGAATAAATAATCGCTGTAAACAAGAAAAATACTCCGTGTCCATTCAGAGCAGTACAGCAGAAGGGTATCTAGAGAATAAACCTATTTTTTCCAGACCTAGCCAGCCTCCTACACTTAGTTTGGTTAGGACCTGTCTAATTATAGGAGCGTGGAAAAGTACTGCCAGCAATACCAGATTGCCAAGTACTTGACTTTGTAAATGTATTCATTTGTTGGTTGAACAGTAACGGAATACCATATTTATATCTAACAAGATGCTAACTGTGTAATAAGATGCAGAGATGCTGTGCATGACCAAGGGCTGTTTGAGTAGTAACGGTGTGCGATCGCAGGGTACACAAGGAGCTGCATTTGCAGGGCACTTAGCAAAGGAAGTTTAATGACAGCACTGGAGAGCTGGCCGGTGAATCACCACCATCCAAGAGTTAAAAAGTGTTCACTCCTATTAAAGAGTAGCCTGAAGGTCTACCTTCATGCTGCAGGAATCTGCTACCTGTAGGCATTCAGATGGGGATTAACTCTTTGGTGTCCAAGGCAGAAACCACGCTGTGCAGCGAGTAGGGAGGCTGTCACTGGGAACCCAGACCTGGAAGTGAAGGTGGATATGGCATCCTGGCCTGTATCAGGAATAGTGTGGCCAGCAGGACTAGAGCAGTGATTATCCCCCCATACTCGGCACTGATGAGGCCCCACCTCAAATACTGTGTTCAGTTTTGGGCCCCTCACGACAAGAAAGACACCGAGGGGCTGGAGCATGTCCAGAGAAGGGCAAGGAAGCTGGTGAGGGGTCTGGAGCACAAGTCTTATCAGGAGTGGCTGAGGGAACTGGGGTTGTTCAGCCTGGAGAAGAGGAGACTGAGGGGAGACCTTATCACTTTCCACAACTACCTGAGAGGAGGTCGTAGCCAGGTGGGGGTCGGTCTCTTCTCCCAAGTAACAAGCAATAGGACAAGAGGAAATGGCCTCAAGTTGTGCCAGGGAATGTTTAGGATGGATATTAGGAAAAATTTGTTCGCTGAAAAGTTCATCAAGCATTGGGACAGGCTGCCCAGGGAAGTGGTGGAATTGCCATCCCTGGAGGTATTGAAAAGCCAGGAAGATGTGGTGCTGAGGGACATGGTTTAGTGGTGGTTTTGGCAGTGTTGGTTGCTGGTTGGACTCAATGATCTTAAAGGTCTCTTCCAACCTAGGTGATTCTATGATTCTATGGTATCATCCACCCCCAGCCTGTTCCCTGTCACCCAGTGTCACCTTGGGGACTTGGAGCCAGCAAGGTTCATTTGGAGGGACTTCTGAGTGGGTACCCGCCTGGCAGGAGCCCCTGCAGCCAGCTTTGTCAGGTCTGTGGCATCCAGCAGGGATGGGAGTAGGGCAGTTTGCCCTTCAAAAAACATGGGATGGTCACCCCACATGGTTGTACCCCATAGCCAGTCAGTACCAGTGGGTCTGGAAGCAAAGCATCCCCTTGTTGGCCTGCTGCAGCCCTCCAGCTCCTGTTAACCTCCACACCCTGAGAGCAGAAGGAGATCTGGGGACTCAGACCAGGAGACACCAAAGGTTAAACGCAACCATGAAATGCTAAGCTGGGGAAAGCCACTGGGCAAGCTCACTTCCTTTCTTTAAACCTTGTTAAGCTTCTGAATCTGAGGGAGAACTTAATTAACATGAATAAAGGTAATAAAGGCTTAGGAGGAGGGAAACAGCAGCAAACCCCAAACGGAGAGATGGAGACAAGAATTAAAAAAAGACCAGGAAGCAGTAAATCTCAGGATTCACACACTGGGTTTTCAGACTCCTTTCACCTAGCCTTATTTTAAAAAAAGGGCATACCTTGGGTTGTATGATGGATCAAAAGGAGTTTTTCCTGAAACCCGTGTGTCTTTGCACCCCACCAAGAAAGTCTGAGCTTCTTAACAGGTACAGGAGAGTGAGCAGCACCAACTGACCCCTTCGCTGGATGTGGAAGGGTCTGGGGTTTCCAGGTGGTGGTCTCAGGGAGGAAAACGTGGTACAGTTATCTCTGTCTTCCTGCCAGCTCTCGAGGTCATCGTCAACAAGTGAGGGCTTTAATGGGGAAGGGAAGGGAAGAATCGATCCTTGCTGTGACTGCATGTTTTTCAGTCGGGAGAATCTGTGTCCCCACATCTTGAAAAATGTCATTTTTTTCTGTGGCAGGACTCCCCTGATGGGCTGCTGCATGGCAGTGGTGATTCAAGAGACAGACATCTTCAGGGTGAAGATACAGCCCTGAAACCTTCCCAGCTCTGGCAATCTCACTCTCTGTCCCCCTCGTGCTCTGAAGCTGCAGAACAGAGAGTAACCGCAAAACTTCTGTTACCAAAGATATTCAAATCATCGCTGCAAAACTTTCTTCAGAGATGTTTTTCCTTGTTCATTTGGTGCTTTTCATAGCTGAAAGAAGGCAGCTCTGCCGTGCAGGTCTGGTAATGGTGACCCCATTGACATCTGCTGTTATTTTGTAGCGGACTTTCCTAGACCAGAAGATCCATACACAGTCTGAAAACTGCAGCTAGCTTGAGTTATACACGACTCTTAAAATGCTTGGGCATTTTCTGAAAGTACCTTAAAATCAATTTTTACAAGGACATTCCATTTGATATGGCAGAAAAAAACAGGGACCTTGAAAAAAAAAACTATTTTCTCCCTCTTTCTAAGTTTCTGCAGAAAACAAACTAGGACCATGCAAAAGTCCCTGAATGTAATAAATTAAATTTCTGGTTCAACAGGTTGAAAACACCTAATGGGAAACGAAAGGTTACTCTCAGAGAGACGCCCCGCAAGTCAGCTATTTTAAGTGAGGGCAGAAGCAATAGGGAATGCTTCATCGCTGCAACATCAAGCACTGCTGTTATATGGGGGGGGCCTGTTGAATTGAGACCTCCCCATGCCAAGAGGGAGAACCCACCCCCTGATATTAAGAGTGCCTTAAATATGTGGATCCGAGCTTCTGTTGGGTCATGGGCTTGCCACGGTTCATGGCTTCAAGCGCTGAAGGAAAGCTGGCTCCTCGCGGTGGGATTTGGAGTGCCGGGTGCTGAGCCTGCCGTGACAAGCCCTTGCTCCTTCTCAGCCGGGAGATGATGATCACGGGGAGAAATCCCACGGCCAGGGAGCGGGTTGCGTACCGCTGCAGGCAAGCACCGACACGTGGGGTGCCTTGTTTGGGTACTTTGGATGTATTTTAGAAAAAGCAAAACGGACTGACCCTAAGATGCTACAGTGTCTGCGCACTCAGATAATACGCAGACGGGGTGATAAATTGGCAGTGAGTGTAAAAGTGCATCTATCCACTGAAAACTCTAGCCTACCGCCAAAGAAACAAAGCCGCCTGGTTTCCACAAAACCACTGGGGAGAAGCACAGGTCTCTGGAGACAGAGATGCAGACATAACAGGCAATAAAAAGATGGCCAGTTTTTAATGATTGTCTCAGTGGCCATCATTCACCTCCACTCCATAGCAGAGGGGGTTTTTTTGCACAGGTTTGAATCTCTGCAAGCTTTGTTCATTCTGTTTCCTTGACCGACAAGGTACCATCTGCTTTATATAGAACCTCTTGCTGTCTTCGGGATTTGTAAAGGAAAGCCAACTAACTTTAAATTGCAATTAATTTATCGCTAGGCACATTATCTTCAGATTTCGTCACTGTTGCTTCAATATAATTTGCTGCCTGTCTTCGGTGGGGGCAGGGTTGACATGAACACATCAATCTCTTCTTATTTGCCCTGTAGGTCTGTAAATACCGACCGCTCCCAGGCACCTTGTGAGAAAGCTGTAGCACAGCCATGGAGCTGTGTTGAGTCAAAACCTGCAAGCCCGGGCATTCATCAGGAATGTTATTAATGTGTGCCATTTATTGAGTTATGTATGCTAATTTAATGGTAGGGAGGGGCACAGCTGGTTAGCTGGAACTGGGGCTGCTGGGACAGTCCAGCTGGTCTCCCTGGGAAGGAGGATGGAGCTAGACCTTGGTCAGGGTAACCACAGTGGGGGGATTTCTTCAGAGAAACACCCAGGTTAGACCAGTTTGTGGGAGAGTGCCAAGCAGACCATGGGGCACAGTGGGGCACACCTATATCAGGTCCTTTTACAAAAAGTGTGTCCAGGTGGCCAAGAAGGCCAACAGCATCCTGACCTGTATCAGGAATGGTATGGTAAGCAGGACTAGGGAAGTGACTGACCCCCTCTACTCGGCACTGGTGAGGTCTCACCTCAAATACTGTGTTCAGTTTTGGGCCCCTCACTACAAGAAAGACATTGAGGGGCTGGAGCGAGTCCAGAGAAGGGCAACGAAGCTGGTGAGGGGTCTGGAGCACAAGTCTTATCAGAAGTGGCTGAGGGAACTGGGGTTGTTCAGCCTGGAGAAGAGGAGGCTGAGGGGAGACCTTCTCGCTCTCTACAACTACCTGAAGGGAGGTTGTAGCCGGGTGGGGGTCGATCTCTTCTCCCAAGTAACAAGTGATAGGACAAGAGGAAATGGCCTCAAGTTGTGCCAGGGGAGCTTTAGATTGGCTATTAGGAAAAATTTCTTCACCAAAAGGGTCATCAAACACTGGCACAGGCTGCCCAGGGAAGTGGTGGAATCACCATCCCTGGAGGTATTTAAAAGCCGGGTAGACGTGGTGCTGAGGGACATGGTTTAGTGGTGGTTTTGGCAGTGTTAGGTTGCTGGTTGGACTTAATGATATTAAAGGTCTCTTCCAACCTAGGTGATTCCATGATTCTATGTTTCTATGATTCTATGGAAACATCGTTCCAGAATATACAGGTGTAGCAGGGAAAATAGGACATACCAAACCCTGACAACACCAGGGTGCCAGCCCTTTGTAAGAGGATGGCTTGTGACAGCTTGCTGAACTGGCCATCAGTGGTTTTCTAGGCTTTCTCTAGGATTTGTTGAAACAGGAGTGATGTTTATCATCACCAATACCTCCTCCGGGTGTTCAGGGCAGAGGGATGAGTAGGAATACTGCAACTGGTGACATGTTTTAAAGACTGAAGTTCAAATAGCCAGTTTTAATTGAGTCCCACTCTTGCTGAGCTGACAGCAGTACGTGCTGGAGCTGCTGGTGAGATGAGCAGACCAGGCAGACACAGTGATGGGCAGTTTAGCTCAGCTGTGTCACACCGATTTGTCCCTTTTTATACCATGAACAAGCCAGGAGTGAGGCCGCTCACTGTTGCTATCACCGCAAAGGCTTGGGCCAGTTGGAGGCTGGGTGTGGTGGTGGTCCCATGGCTGCAGGGACCCTACGGATGCCACCCACACCTCGGTGGTCCCCTGCAACCTGGGGATGGGAGAACCAGCTGGGCAGCAAAACATTCTCAATGGGGAATGGGAAATTCACCACTGAAGATCATTTATTTGTACCAGAAGGACGCTCCAGTGAAGGAATCCAACACACAGGAGAGCTGGGACGCTGAGGAACCGTAACAGAGGGTGCAGTCACAGCTCGTCCCTGGCCTGCGAGGATGCTGGGCTGAGTAATCTGTATATATCCAGGAAAAGGTTGTTTTGAGGGAGGATTTGCACAGGGAAAAATGGTTTACAAGTAGTAGAAATAAATAGTACTTGCAAATCACTGGAGATGATGCAAACTAGCTGGGGCCAGACAAATCTGGGCAAAAAGCGGACCTTTCTAAACAGCCCCAAGAAACCATAAAACCCTCCTTGCTGTCCTGCCCCACCGCTGTCGTTTACACACCCCCCAGCTCAAAAATAACTGTCCATTGGGTATCAGTCTACGTTAAAGACCACATTTTTCCTACACTTAACAAAAAGGTTTGTTTCAAAACCTTTAGCCTTGCGCTGGGTTTTGTATAAGACCACTAATCTTAATGATATTTGGAATAAATTTGATTTAAAAGAACAGGACTTTGAGTCAGACAGAGTATCAGGCAATAGGATAAGAGTAAGTCTAATGTAGTGCTGCTTATTTCCTTTATTTGGCTCAGCAAAATGAGATCCAGCAGTTTATTGCTTAATGAAATGTCATCAGGCGGCGTCAAACAGATTAAGTTCCTAAGCTAATGAACAAGCCTGGAATATTCCTTCACCCCGTGCCTTCCACGAATTTGGAAGCAAAGTGTGCCAGGTGGAACAGAAAACACACAGAAGCGTGTTCCCCTCACCTGCTGAGAAAACCTGGCATCGCTGGGTCTGAAGGTAGGAAATCCAACATGGCACATTCACTTGGTGTTTTGGGATTTCCCAGGCAGAACTGCACCGTCCCTGCTGCATCCGGATCAAAATCTGCCGTCAATTCATCTTTAAAAGCGATCCCCTGGAAGCCACCCCATCATGGGAAACACACCCAAAGCTTCCCAGATGTCCTCGAAGATGTCTGAGATGCCCTGCGGATAAAATAGTAAATAAGGAGATCTGTAAAAATGGATGATGGAACGGGCCATCAGCGCGGGTGGCTTTTATTCCGATGCAGAACTGGAAATGGTGAGTGAGATAAAGAAGGGGAGCTGGAAGCCCTGCGGACCACTTGTTCCCAAATCAAGGCAGTGCGTGCGCGCTGATTTATGTGATCTAAACACAGTTGTTAAACATGAATGTTATCTGATGAAGTTTTATAAGCCAAGCTTTTATAAGTAAAAAAAATACTTCAGGTTTTAAAAATGCAAGGCATGTGTTTTGGCATGTAGAATGAGATGAGTCATTGTTTCAGAGAGCAGCTTTCAATACATGTGGACGCTAAATGAATGATGTTTGATTACAATTCCTCTCCTGAGGTATTTATGGGTATAATTAGACAGACCTTTTAGAAATCAGAGGTGACGAAACTATAATGAATGAAATTTTCATTTAAGTGAGGCTTAAAGAATATAATGAATAAGGCACAGGAAGTCGTGGGAAGGACAAACATCCTGGGAAAGTCCAATTTTTCTGGAGAAAGAATAAATACAAGTGAACAGCAGAACATCCACTCCAGATTTTCAAATCTCCTTACAAAATTTGCTGTTGCTGTTTGCTACACAGCAAAATGTACATCGCATCCATTTACGATCCGTATTTCCTAAAGGAAAATATTGGGAATCGCACTGAATCTCATTGGGAGGAATGATGTAATTGGACATAACACGAACGATCACTGTTCCCATTGCCGTTACATATGACTTAACTATTTAATCATGCCCATTACATCGTCTGTGCTGATGATGGGCTCCCTAAGGAATGCAGATTTTAAAACAATTCCTGCCAACTGCTTGTTAGCCCTCAGTAATTTTTTTTTCCAGCCATGGAACAGTGTCAGACGTACTCAAAACACATTTTTATAAGTTTGTGCTAGAAAAATCCTAGTCACATCCAAACCTGGGCGGGCGCTGCCAGAGCTGTGACGGCACGGTCGCAAGGTGGCACATACATCAACTTCTCTGCACGGGCAGCCCTGTCTTTCAGCAGACCAGGAAATAGGTCAGCACCAGTAAACAGGTCAGGAATTCAGGCTTTGAGTCAAAAATGAGATTACAGCAAAGAAAGGAAGCTTATCCCCACGGTATGGGCATCGCAAGGTACACAAGGTTTGCATCTTCCTAATTCTGCATGAAAGGGCACTTTCCCAGTGGAGTGGGGAATGGGAAAAAGAAGCTGTTTGTGGGTTTCCATCTGTATTTCTCTTGCGTCAGAAGTTCGTATGATGGTATTACTCCTTCACATGACTAAATCTCACTTCTTAGAACAAACATGTTGGCCAGGGCACGGGTGCCGTCCAGGGACGCGGGTGCAGCTCTCCCAGTACATCCCAGCTCCCCAAAGAGGGAACGCAGCCACTGCCTTCGGGTCTTTTGGGATTATGGGGAAGATGGGAGGAGGCTCCACACGTATATCCCCCCGCCAACATAAAATCACATTAAAGCTGTGATAAAAGCCAAACTACTCAAGAATTAAGGCTAGAATTGACCTCCAAGAACATGGGGGCTCTTCAGAGGTTTTCCTTATCTGAAAAATCTCAAAATTCACCTTGCCTTAAGGAAGTTGTTGTCTGATATTAATAATTAGCAAGATGACTTACCAGCATGGTAAACATGCATCCTTTGGTGGCCACCACCTGTGTGCACTGCTTCTACTTATCAGCTCCTTTTTTTTTTCCAAAAGCGTGTGCCACATTTTAGCCTTTGGGAATTGTTTGCCACATTTCCTGTTTGCTTCATGAATACAAGAACAAGCCTGCACCTCACCTGACCATAAAAACCGCAGGTGGCAGGTCTCTAAAGGAAAGGCAAAAGAGTGATAAGCTCCGGGGCAGCCCCTGTTTCACTTCTAACATCTGGTTTCCAGTCCCCAGGGTGTCACACCAATACCTGTGGGACAGCCTTTGCTTAATTCAGTGGGTGCCGGAGAGCTGAACCTGCTGGGATACCCTAGGACTGGGGCCAGGTGTCCGCTAGAAGAGAGATGTGGATGATCAAAGATGGATCAGGAAAAGTTTAATTAATGTATGTGAACATACCATCCTCCCACCAGCCAGAAATCCTCCTGGGAAGAGGGGTCGGTGGCAGCAGCACGCGTTTGTTAGAGTAGTAGCTAATGAGCAGCCTTCGACCTGCTGGAGGTGGTGGTGGGGTCCTCTTGGCTTGGGGCTCGGAGCAGCAGGAACATGCCGTGTTCAGGGGATGGGGTTGACCTCAAACTATTCAGAACAACACTGATTTCATGCATTAGGTATCCTTCTAATAATACACCCAAAAAGACCTCGAATGCTGTCCGTCCAGAGGAGGCTATGGGAGACTGGAGCAACAGCTCTCCATGAACGGAGCTACAAACCCCAACCAGAGATTAAATCCCTATAGTGTGAGCAGAGACAAAGCATTTGATCCTAAAATAGCTCCCTGCTAAGAAGGTGTGAAGTGGGGAGAGGCAGCCAGGCAGGTGGAAGGGCTGCAAATAGCGGCTGTAGTCAGCTGCTGAGTATGCTCCACCGATGCCATGGGCATTTCGGATGAGGGACAGGCCCACGTCTCTGGTCTGCGAGGACAAGGGACTCATTCAGAGAGCTAGGATGGCTAAGAGAGGGTGAAGTTATCATACAAAGAAATTGGACATCACACACGCAGCCTCAGAGAACATGTAGGAAAGTGTCTTCTAGGTAAATCTAGCCTAGACTGTGTTCTATGTTGCTTTTGAAAATTATATTTTCTTTTGAGCCTTTCTCTTCAGCCTTGGTAAATACACCTTTACATGTGCTACCCCAGGAGCGCGGGGTTGCCCATGGGCAGTGGTGCTCCCCATTCTCCACTCATCCTCTGCCAGGGGATGCAAAGAGGAGTGGAGGAGGAAGACAACATCATAGCCCCTGTGAAGTCTCCCAGCACCTTTCCGCAGAGCGGTGCCCTGCTCAGGCAGGCAGGAGCCAACAAGGCACACGTTGAACCTGCTGCTCCCACAGCAGCCTTCAAAAAAACGGGTCCCACCTCTGGGCTGAAGCAGCCCAAATGCAGGCGATGTGCCAGAGCTTCACGTAACAGCATGATGAGATGTGTGATACAGCACACAAATTAGGTTTGGGAATGGTCAGGTAATTGAGCAAAGGCTTTTATTGTAGAAACCTGTGAGCAGCAGGTCCTTTCCAATCAGCTTTAACTCCATCTTGTGCTGCTTTAAACTTTTATCGATGAGAAGGAAGAAAGCAGAAAGCTTGTCCTGAACCAAGCTTGCTGACAACACAGAGCACGAGTCTTCTGAGGAGCGGCTGAGGGAATTGGGGTTGTTCAGCCTGGAGAAGAGGAGGCTGAGGGGAGACCTTCTCGCCTTCTACAACTACCTGAGAGGAGGTTCTAGAGAGGTGGAGGTCAATCTCTTCTCCCAAGTAACAAGCGATAGGATAAGAGGAAATGGCCTCAAGTTGCACCAGGGGAGGTTTAGATTGCCTATTAGGAAAAATTTCTTCACCAAAAGGGTCATCAAACACTGGCACAGGCTGCCCAGGGAAGTGGTGGAATCACCATCCCTGGAGGTATTGAAAAGCTGGGTAGATGTGGTGCTGAGGGACGTGGTTTAGTGGTGGTTTTGGCAGTGTTAGGTTGCTGGTTGGACTCGATGATCTTAAAGTTCCCTTCCAACCTAGGTGATTCTATGATTCTATGATTCTATCAGGGAGCAGATAAGGAGGAGGACACGTCGCAGAGGCAGTAGTGCAGTGATTTTGGTAAGCTCAGCCAGAAAAAACAACCCATATTGTAATGCAACCTGGGCAGGTTAAAGAGTCCCAGCATCTGCAGGGATCCAGCAGGGATCCAGCAGGGATCCAGAAGCCCACTCCACCTGCAACCTCCTCTGCCGCTGATTAATATTAAAGCATGCTTTAATTTTCTGAGCTACGCCTTTGCCAACAGCTGTTTGGGTTACCATCTTGCAACAGCGATAACTGTAAGGTGGAGGCTGGGGGATACAAGCCCATGGGCCAGTGGTTGCCCACGTTGGTGTGATGTGTTCTTAATGTTAGTTGTCTGCTTGGAGCTTGGTAATGAGCAGGGATCATATTTTATTAATAGTCTTCATTCTTTCTCAGTGACTAATCTCCTTCTTTAATTTCAAAGTTTCCCATCTACAAGATGGACTGAACTTAATTGCCAAGTTTCTGGCTGCTTTGCTATTTTTTTAAAAAATGCCTATTCAAATCCACCGTGACACTTCACCCCCCGCCCCTGCCTGGGATGCTCTGACAAAACTCACCCGCTCACACGAGGTTATGATTAGCAGGCATGATCATTATCAGGAAAACATCATGTAAATCAATTTTAGTCCCTTCCATAGCAGATCGACGGTATTTGTGAAGGAGGGAAGAGCTGCAGCCGCCGTATAACCTCACACTGGGAAGGCTCGTGCTGCTGCTCTCAAAACTAAGTTCTGAAAACAAAGTCTGCATGAAACTGCGGTAGGATCGGTTGCGAATAAATCTGTTGGCAGCTACCAACGGCACCCCGGCAAAATGGGATGAAGCATTTAGCAACGGTTTGTCCTGGACGTGGTTGGGGTCAGTGCTGTCGTGGTCTCCCAGAGCAGGCTAAGCTTAACAGAGCTGGGATGGGCAGCAGGTCGAAGACTGCCAGGGATAAAATTCAGCAAGATCTTGAGAAACTGGAGAAAAGGGGGGCAGCAGGGACCGGTGCCACGTGCGACACTTGGGCAGGAACAGTCGATTGCACTGACAGGCAGTGAAAAACCAGCCATGGGCTGTTACCACCGGTTACCCGCGAGATACGAGTCGTGCTGTCGTGAAAAAAAAAGTTAAAAAAGAAGAAAGCAAATATCATGCTTAGATGTCTAAATAAGGAGAGTAGCCTTCTCGAAGGTGTGCTGCTGCTCCGTGTAAGCCCTGGAGAATCTTCATGTGAAGGCTGGAGCCAGTTTTGGGCGCAGAGCAAGGGGAGAGAGCGCCGCAGAGAGCGACAGAAGCACTGAGCAGGCTTGAAGACACAACACTGGCAGAAAGAGCTGAACATCTGGATTGTTTAGCCTCAAGTGAAGACTGAAGGGGTATGTGCTAAATCTTTAAGAGAATAATAAAGTGTTCTCCAAGGCCCGGGTGATAAGAGCAAGGAATCAAGGCGGGAGGTGATGGCCCTGACCCCCTTGGGCAGAGGAGGAACATTTTTTTGAGGCTTCCCAGATTTGGGGAGAGAGCACTAGCCCGGGAAGCGTGGCTGAAAGAAGCTCTGTGACCTGCTGCCACTGCCAGCACTTTGTTTCTGTTCCTGCAAACCTTCATCGCTCTTCTTCAACCTCAGCTAGCTGTGCTTCCTCCCACCGAGCTATTTCATATTTTCACATCCTCATGACTTTTTCGTTCTTCAGATAAATATTGATCACGTTCCGGGTTTCTCTTAAACTGTGAAAGCACGTTCTCCAAAGATCCAAAATTTTAGCTCTGCCGAGAGAAGGGAGACCCCCAGGACACTCTTACGAGGCACGGCAGGCAGCAGTACTGCTCTGAAAGCGCTGGTTTTCACCCCAGACCTTGTTCCCGCTCTGTTCAGTAATTTTACTCACATTTCTGGATTGAGCTCTCAGTTGCTCTAGTCACAGAGAGCCTGTGTGTGGGCACAGTTGGCCCAGCCATAATGGGACAAGGGAAGTTGCGCCACATGGGGAAGCAGGTCCCAGGCACCACCGTGGTTGTCAGCCCTTCTTTTTGGTTTTAATTTACTTGTTATTGGTTTAGCATGTGACCACCCACCAGCCTGCAGAAGAATAGCGTGGGCAGAGGACTAGATTAAACCAAAATGTTCCTGCTTAAACTCATGTCGTGTGAATTACAAACTGTTGACTTTTGGCTTGGAAAAAGCCATCCCCATCCGTCTCTGAGCACCCTGCACTCCTCAGTCCCCCACCGCGGTGCCTTCTCCTCACCGTGAGGGGTCCGGGCTCCAGCGAGCATCTGTTTGGAGGACCATCAGGAAAGCCTTGAGACTCTCCAGAAAAAATCTGATGACTGGATTCCTCACCCACAAAGCTGAAATGACCCGCGGGTGCACAAGGGGCCCTGCCTCCTAGGGACAAAGCTCGTCCAGGTTACCCAACGATGAGCTGTGCATCCCTGCGGCTCACGCCTGGGGACATAAGTAGGGGTATCGGGGCTTAGAAAGCCCCGTTACATGATCCCAGTTCATCTCCACAGCGCCACGAAGAGCAGAGCTTTTCAAAATGATATTAGGCCAACAGCTCCTCCTCCAGCAAGAAGCAGCTCTGCTTGGAGAGGCCCATCTGCACCCACCTAATGTCTTTAACGATGCAGGTATCGTCTGCTACAAATGCAGCGGCCGCGCAGGAACGCCTGCCCGATTTGGCTTTAATCGTGTTTTCGTTTTTGTGCTGTTGAAGGTTAACTTCAGAGCTGGGAGCTCAAACCCGAGCTCTTTTGCTCGGAGCCCGTACCGCATGCAAATACCAGTCCCTTTCTCACACTGCCTTTAACCTTGATGCGAAGGAACTGTTCCTGCCGCTGAGAGAGGGAGAGATCAAGGAGTATATCAGCAAGGCCGCGGCTCTGTGTTTGTACTCCAACTGCCTGACATTTATTGCAGTCTAGACAATACAAAATGTCCTGATTACGCGGCTCCGGTCCATGCGCACGCACAGCCTCCCCCCGGGACAGAGTCAGCCTGGTGCAGGGACACAAAGCCGTGTAATGCTTTTCGTACAACAGCATCATTTCCCCTCTCCTTTTTCCTTTTCCCTTTATGATTTTCTGCTTTGTACAACGTGAGTTTGCAACCCTGCGTGTGTATCGGCGTCATTTGCATGGGGGTTACTCACATGATGGCATCGCTTAGGATGCCAGAGGAGAAATCATGGTCCTGTCATGCCAGGCCACAGGACATCTTCAGAGATGCTCGCTGATATCTCAAGATATCAGTCAGCCAAGCGTGGTGGCAGAAGGAAAGCACGCACAGTACCCTTGTCCCAGAGAGGGGGAAGGCGCTGTGCTCAGCAGCGGGGCTGTGGGACCTATCCTGCATGGACCTGGGTGACCATCCGCAGGTCACTGCAGTTCCTCAGCCACCAGCTCCCCAGCAGTGACCTGGGACTGTCCATCACCCCCTTCCTCACCAGAGTAGCCAATGAAGCATTAACTGCTATGGAGTCCCCAGGAGGAACTGCCCGTCAAATGGTTAACACTGTCCCACTCCTTAGGCCAGAGTGGACAGCCAAAACTCAGTCTTTGGGGTTTTTCCTGAAGACAGAATGGGGACAGAGCTGAGTACTCCTCCAGTGGCTTCCTGTCCACGTGAACAATGCAACCTCGAATGAAGACTGCTCCAACAAGGCTTCACCAACCCACCATAAGGACAGTCTGTATGTGGTTATCCATTTGTAACACAACATGACTAATCGTTTTCTGCTGGATGTTTAGTCCTGACTAAGATTTGTGTGTTAACCTACCGAACAGGGTATGTAAAGCTGGAGGCTTTGCCCGCATCTATATAGCACTTCATGGGAATACGTCCCTCTTGCTCCCACCTGTGATGACAGAGCTGGCCGGTGCCTACAGGACTCACCCTGTCTTTGCTGTTCAAAAAGATGAGCAGTTGTCATGAGAGAAGGTAGGAGCTGCCACGTAACTGGTGGCAGAAGGTGTGGTTGCTGGAGCACAGGAGAACAGCCAAAGCTTTCACGTGTTTTGTGATTTCCTCGGCTGTCCTGCCTCCACCGGGGTGGAAGTGAATGAATGTCTTTTTTGGAGAGACTGCTTTTCACACATTATTCAAGAATGCTTCCAAAACACCAAGCAATTCATACTTAATGATGTCTGTTTGTTTTTAAGGGTCAAAGATGAAAAACTACAGAGGAATGCTGGAAAACAGACGCTCTGGTCACAACTGGGAGACCTATAGGTGCAGCCGGTAGCAGTGGTAAGGGCAGCACGCCTGGGCTTCCTCTTGCTCGATGGTCTAAAGGCTTTCTGAATGTCGAGGAAACTCCCACGGCATCCTTGGGAGGCTCCTAACTCCTTCAGCACAGCCCTAACTGCTAAATCCCTTAGCACATAGTGACCAGGCGCCGGCTATATTTCCATATTTCCAGCAAACGCGGAGAGCCAGAGGGAATGATACGCCGCTGCCAGTCCTACCTGGACAGTCCATTTGCGCCACGGTTTGATTCCTGACGTAAAACTATGCTCTGACACAACTCATCTAAGGCAGGGCAGCCTCAGTGCCTGCTGGAAATGACTATGGCAGATGGGGAACTGAGGGTTTGGAGGGTAAGTGACCCCTTCTTACGCACGGTTCCTTTTGTTCTTGTAAGTCGTGGGGTATAATTGGGCCGGCTTTTCGCCATTCTCATTTCACAGCCATTCCAAAGGCCTGTATTAGCTTGAGGATTAGGTCTCCCGTGTGTCAGACCCCATGGAAGGGCTGGGAGTTCATCCAAGGTCCAGGCCTTTGTTTGGTTTACGCGTTGTGCAAAGGGTCAATACTCTTGAGGGGCTTTCTACGCAACCTAAATCATAGCAGATTAATAGGATTTTATACAGGAACGAGTAGGAGTTGCTTTCTACCCTTATTTGTTTGGACTCACGCCGATAACAGCCCGGGGATTTTCCAGACAGCACAGTCTCCGCTCAGATTTCTCCAAACAAGCCTGAGCAGACAGACAGAGAGCATCGAGGAGGGAAACAACCCAACAGGATTCGTTATGGTCACCTCTTATCTGTGCCACATTAGCATTCAGCACGCTGGGCTGCAGCGTGAAAACAGGCTGCCTCAAGGATGAAAACAAAAGCACAGTAACTTGCATCGGAAAGAAAAAAAACAAAGGAGCATTTTAACCAGCGGCCCGAGTCAGCAGCTCCTCCTCGACCCCCTGAGCAATGTGACTGCCTGGTCCCTCCAGCTCCCCCACGTCTTACGGACGAAGCAGGACGAAAAGTTACCGCTCTGGAGGGTTTGCTGCAGATGCCAAGCCCCCTTCCAAGTGAGGGTCAGCACAGGAGTTCTGTGAGCTTCCTACCAGGGTACTATGAAGGTTTTTTAATTGCTTAATAGTGCCGGTACCTTTTTTTTTTTTTTCCTTGTCTGCTTTTCCTGCTGAGGGCTGAATGAACGCTCAGCAAAACACCTCTTTGTACCGCACAAACACAGCAACTCCAGCTGGTTAAGCCTCTCGCTCCGGATTGAAGCACCACAGGGAGGCCCCGGGAAAGCAGTCCCCAAGTTTAAAGAAATCTTTCCAATTTTGTCTCAAACCTCCACTTTCTGATTTGCTTTACTTCAGCGCTCTGAGAAGGAAAGCCTCTTTTTTCCTTCTCAGCTCTCCCTACATCCCTAGCAGTCAACACGCTGACAGCTCTGAATTACCGGGGGTTTGCCACGCTAGAGATAACGGGAATTCTTTTCACAATCCCCTTCGCACAAGATTAGCCACAAGAGCGCACAGCGCAGGTCCCGCGTTGAGATAGCGCCCAGAAACGGGACTGGGGTTTGTGTCACACTTTGGTATCAGTAAAGACCAAAAGCAAGCCCCCAGGAGTCAAAAACACCCCAAACTCCCCACCCGGCAGGAAGCTCTTAGCTTAAAGCTGAGCTTCTGGCTCCATCTGCTGCCAGAAAGATGGAAAAGATGAGACGGGAACAAAAAGCGGCTACAGCCGGAGGGGGGAAAGAAAAAGACACAACTAAGGCCTGGTTTTCTACTTAACTAATCCACTAACATTGCTGTTAAAAGACAAACAAAACAGAGATTGCTTCATCATGGAAATTTCTAACAGGTTCAAGATGTGCAGCTCTTCACAAGGTCATGACCAATAGGCATTTGGGTCCTATTCAGTAAGCGACCTATTTTGGTAATTTTTAACTTTTGAAAAAAACTGTTTAATGACATACATTCATGTTTTTGCAGCTGAAAAGAAGCCCAGATAAAGGACAATGTCATAAGCATGGTTTCTAAGATTGCCAGCAGGAAAGGAAAAAAATAAAAAAAGGGGGAAAATCTGCATTGTAAGTTTTCCTCTTTCCCCACTGTTCACTATGTTGCTCTTGCCTTTCAGTGTTTCACATGGCGCCTTTAAATCTTGTTTTACATTTATCCGTAAACAGAGTAATTTTATTTTTTCTTTATGCCAGCGTGCATATTCCATGATTTCATGCCAGAAAACCACGCACACTTCTCTTGCCAAAGTGCACGGGCGCCCAGCACAATTGGGCATTATTTCTGCAAACAAAGCTTCCAGTGAAGCCAAGGGCGCCCTGGGTGCCCGAGGAATGCTGGCTTGGCTCTCGGGGGCTTGGATTACCTCCTTGTGTTTGCACAGCACCGAACGCAGAGTCACTATTCATTTCGAAAAGCATTTCGTATACCTCATGCAAAGAAACAGCAGAAGCTGCTTCACGCAAATATGTGCAGGCAATATAACGGAGACAGATTTAAGCCTTCACAGCCAAGCTTAAAGAAACGTCTTGTAGATACGTAGGTATACCTTTAGAAAATTTTACTGCTGTATAGCTCTTGTTAAAGAAACCCTCTGGATAGGCAAGACAGACCTCTTTCAAGTACCACTTTAAAAATAAATTTCAATTACACCAGCAAACAGCATCACCAAAGAAACGCCGTTTCCACACTTTCCTCTCTAACTAATACAAAGAGCAGCACTTGAGAAAGACTGGGAAGGTACAGAAAGGGCATTCTCTGAGCTTGCTTTTCGCACTTCTTCACCTCCTACAGAGTTATGATGCAAAAACTACACTCATAATATTTTATGAAATATCTCATATATTTTCTTTGCACATTTCAGTGCCTATATTACACTAATTTTTAAACTGTTTTCATTTTGGCCCCCTTCAAACGAAACTTTGCTCAGGACTGGCATTTGGCAGAGCTATATACGCTTGAGCAATAAGTGGAACGAGTACAAACCTGAAAGCACTGAATTTCTGGCACTAAGTGGGTAAAGACGCTTTAGTTGTCTACATTTTTTTGCTAATAAAAGCCCTGAAGAAAATTTCTAAGGCTAATTAAAATCCCAGACGAGACTGATTTACAAGCACACTAGTTACACAAGCAGCTATATTTGAGTTTGAGAGGTTTAAGCGGTGTCACTGAAAACTGGCCAAATCCCAGTTTATGCTTGCAAGAAGACAGAAAAAACACTTTCCATGATAAAGCAAACCCTTCTTTTGCCCCCTCTTTCTCAAAAGACACACAACATATAAAAGGCAGATGATCTTTCCAAAAGCCTATCATTTTGCCACTTTGCACACTAGAAGAGGACATTTCCTTTGGCCATTCCAGCTCTTCCTGCTATCTCACCGACAACTGCCAAGATGTTTTTTGTTGTTGTTGAAGCCGAGGTTAACTGGTGACAGGCTCAATGTCTGGGAAGAGCAGTCCTGGGTTCCTGTCTTCACTCCCAAAATAATATATATAATGCTGTACTTGTTCTGGCAGTGAACTGTAATTAAAGCCAACAATCAAAAAACCCCTTGCCTGCTTTAGCTCCCAGGCTGCAGTCAGACACCTTCATCCTTGCTGTGCTTCCCGCTCCATTAGGTTTTCACTGGGGTGCACACAGCAGTGTTGTTTCACGAGCATGAGCAGAGTTTGTCCCCCCCTCAGAAGGACAGACGGTGACAAATGCACCCGCGTAGGACATAGGACTCACTCATTCAGAGCCACCTCCTGCAGGCACGTCCTGGCCACCACCATATCAATTCAAAAGGCGAGAACCTCCTTGCAAGGGCCCCGGCCACCTGAAACGTGTATCTAGGCTCTGAATATGCCTACAAGATCTGAGGACCTTGTCATCCTCAGTCCTGTCCCTGAATTTCTGAGCTGCTTAGGCAGGTACTATGCACCTACCTTCCTCTCACGGGCAGCTGCGGCTACGGGAACAATGCAGGGTTGAGGACAAGTCAGAGAACTTTCAGGTTGAAACAGAAAACTCCTCAATTATCTCATCATTAAATAAGGGCAATTTAGGACGACACTTTTTGACTTGTCTTCAGAAAGGCTATACGTACCTTGACTTTCAAAAGCTTGCAAAGAAATTGGATTCACAGAGCAACCATAACATGAATAAAAAGCCCAGAAATCAGTCAGCGATGATCTGCTGTAGAAAAATTTCTCAGTTCTGAACGGTCTTGGCCTAGTAAATCTCCAACCAGAAAGTGGGTTGGACAAGATTAGAGCTCAAATTGATCACCAGAAGCCAAAGAAATATTCTCAGTAATAGAGGATGAAAGTCAGTAGACCAGACCACAGAATTTTACATGTATGTAATTCTTGCTTATTACACAACTAAAAAAAAATGGGGGGAAACAGCTTCAAAGGTGTTCGTCAAAACGGTTTGCACAAAAAGGAGACTGGGAGCAAAGGCTGAGAGATAAAAATATCTACTGCAGGAAAACCCAAACCACAATACTGGGGCACAAACTACAGCAGAGCATGCGAGCCACGTGAACTAGCCCAGCTCTGCTCAGCCTCCGTGAGGGCACGGCCAGAGCACTGAATCACAGGAGAACAGCAAGGGCTCTAGAAAACGTTACCTCTCAGGAAAGAAATAGCCTTTTAGCTAGAGAAGGAGCAATGACTGAAACAGGAATGATAACAAACTTCAGGTATGTAAAAGGCTGTTGCATGGAAGGAAAATAACCTGTTCTCTTGTGGCCTGACAGACACTAGAAATGGGCAGCAAGAGAGAGAGATGGAGAATATGGTAGGAGACGTGCTAACAGTAAGGACAGGGAAGCACTGAAACAAAGGCTGGAGCATTCTGCCCTACAGCCCTTTCAGGCAATTAGACAAACAATGACATAGCTGTAACTTGGGCAGGGGACAGATCTAATAACGTCCTTGGTCCTTGCCAGCCCTATTAGTCTACAAAAGTAACCTTTTTGGCTGCTAAGGATTTTTTGGGGGTTTACCTTTTGGTCTCTGAAGGGACTCCAGCAAATGCTGTTTACATTATGGTTTCTTTCAGTTATTTCACTCCTTTCCAATAAGATTACATAAGCACAGCTTTCAGAAATGCCAAACTTCCTAGGCAACACCTTTCTGCATTTTTTTCTTATTCCTAAGACTAACAGTCACAGTGACACATTACCCCTTGCAACAATGAGGCCTTTCCAAATTGAAATCAGTCTTACTTCATCCGCAGCAGATGACTACTCATTTTGCCTTACCCAACACAAGGTAGGGTAAACGGTTCTGTGACCCTAACCAGCAGATTGGTTCATTTCCGTGAACTAAGTTGCCTTGAAAATACCACGGGATTATTTACCACTTCCAATTACAAACATGTGACTTATGCTTGGCAAAGGGAACATTTTGCATTAACAGTGATTAATCAGGGTTTAGTCTCAGCTAAAACCAGCTCAGTTAAGAAATATGAAAAAACAACCTAGTACAAGAACAGCAGACAACTCCGCAGCTTCATACAGAATATTATATTGGCAGCATCCAAAGGACTCACCCTGTAAAAAAGCACAGAAGCTTCCACATAAAGATGGACAGAAATACAGAGACTGCAAAGGCAGCACATGCTGCGGCTCTGGACAGAGGCAACTGCAAGTTTCTGTGGGGCCTGCTCTTTTTGAATACACTGTGTATTTTAGTTACACATAAACTTTTTTTTTTTTTTAAATGCAAGGCATGTTTTAATATAAACGTCCAGATTATAGGAAGTTTTATAACAGTAAAAACAGATCTAGATGCTTAGATGTGTTTTACAAGATTGCAAAGCCAAATACTGAGCCCAGGCTTGAAAACAGCATCTCTTGTCATACAATCAAAATATTGTACATACAGAACACAACTCAATGCTTCTCAAGTTCACCAGTGTAACAGCCAGTTTGTCAAACCTTCAGCCTTAGAAGTTTTTTCTAGCTACAAATGAGAAACGGAAATTCATCCATAATGACAAGTGCTTCCACCCTACAGACATCTCACCAAGGGGCAAACATGCCAAATGTGATGTTTTGGAGAGTCGTATGAGAGTGCAAGACCACCCTTACTAAAATATATATAAATTACACTTTAAACTTTGGCCAAGACTTTCAACAATTAAACAGATTTCTACAGATATCTCCCCTCAAACATTCTGACTTCACTGTTCAATAGGTATACGACTACATGAACAGAACCTCACCACTTGTTTTCCAAGTATTCCAAGATTGGAAGCTCTTTAAAATCACTTTATTTTCTTCAGAGCCATTATAATTTAGAGATGTAGCTATGTTTTAAGAGGTAAGTCCTCTTAGATAAAAGGAATGAGAGATGCTTGCTTCAAGAGCAGGCCTTCATCGCACGTATTTCAACACATCAGCCTGGGTCAGTCAGCAGATATACTTTAAAAGCCATGTGTTCAGAAAGACAGAATGGTCTTATGAATTATTTCGATGCACTCTCTGATTTCATCCTCCTTAATCACAAGCGGTGGTGCCAGTCGAATGATATCACCATGCGTAGGTTTGGCAAGAAGTCCGTTATCACGAAGCCGCAAGCACACCTTCCAGGCATCATAGTCTACAATTACAGGAAAAAGAAAAAAAGACACTTACACTACAGCAGAAAAAGTGGCACAATTGCAGCACGTGGTACATGGGGCCAGATTGTAAACTGTTTGCCATCTGGCAGTGAAAAGATGAAGTGTGTCCACAAATAAAGTGGTCACTTCTGAGCATCTGCGCAGCTCCCCAGAATCTGCAGTGAACATGCAAGACTGCTGCAAAACTGCAATTTGTCAGAAGGGACTCACAAAGTTTGCCTCCAGCACACCACGTTTTGCTCCTTCACAGCTGAGTGCTCGTCTAGATGTAGCAATAAATTTTAAAAAGTGAACCATGCAAAGGGGAGGTAAGAGAGTATCTGGATAGGACTTCAGACAAGGTTACATTTGTGCCTGGATTTCAGTGCATCACATGCATGTCTTAGGAAATTACATCACCTCCCTGCAGCACTTCGTCACTTAGCATATTCACAACAAAAATAATTGTCTGCTCTGGCTTCTAAGCTGTTTTCTGATATAATTCAAGGTGTTAATCCCTAGAAACTCATTCTTAGTCATTAGCTTCTTCCTGCCTTGAACCCTCCTGTATTCATTGTACTCTTCCAACTATCCTGGAACAAACAACCTCAGTGAATCCTGCCATAATCTGACAGAAACTAGCTTTGCAGATATGGCCAGTTTTCTTCAGGTGAGGAGACAAAAGGGTGTTTGTTGGGAGTTAGATTCACCATCAGCTTTGAACATTATCAAATCAAAAAACAATTCAAATAATTTTAAAAAAAATGTTCAGACTTATTTAGTAAAAAAAATCCCTATTTTTAATAGCACACAGTCGCTTCGATAAGTTTTCCGTAGGTACCACAGTACTATAGCCAAGATCTGAACCCAAACATGACACCTATAAGCCACCCCCCCTACTTCATTAAGATACTTTCAATTTAAGTTGAAATACTTTTTTTTTCATGCTATGATTGTTACCTTTGGTTTCCCGAATTACAATTGCATTTAAGAGACCTCTCCCTCTTACAGAAGTTACAATATCAGACGGCGTCTTCATGAGCTCATTTCTTAGTATGTTACCCATTATTTCTGCATTTTTAGCCAAGTCTTCCTCTTCAATTACCTAAAGGGAAGTCAGATCTACAGTCAACCGAAAGACACTGCATTTATTCTATGTACCGTGCTGGAATGGATGACTAATGACACTACAATTGCTGAGATACAAAAGCCGTTGCACCCAAAGTGTCACTGCAAAGGCTGCATATCCAAGCAGATTAGTATTAAGCCTTTACTCATTCATGTTTACAAGAAAAAATAATCTCTTTGAAATTTTATTCTAAATTAACTGCTTTTCATTTGCTGTTATTTACAAGTAAACAGTAAACCTCTGAAGACTCTTAATCTGTCCAGGTCCACATACTGGGTAATGATGAGGCTTTCTGAGTGACTTGCATTACATGCAGCCAATTATGCAGTCACAGAATAATTGACATATGGACTCTGGACAAGACATTTTACTTGTTTCTGTTTGAGTTCCAGTAGCATATATGTGTTATAAAGCTCACAGAGCAGCAGCCTCTGCAATATGGTATAGTAAAATAAGCCAACTTAAAAATGTCTTTGTGAAATTAGTGAAATTATTTTACCAATTTTACATAATTGCCTTGAAAGTTCCCCTAGATAAATTTTATTTTGTCATTTAAGACATTAAGACCATAAAATACACAGAAATTAGGACACACTTCCAGTAAAGACTTTAGAATTTGTTTGGTGATCTATGCAAACAGTTATCAAATACCAGTTTTCCTTTCTTACTTAAAGCTGGATTTCTACTTGTAGCATAACAGATTGTATCATTCACTTAAGCAAATATCATGTCAGTGTGATACCCTTTTTTTCTTTGGAATCCAAATCTCTATTACAACACACAAACCTCCAGTGCTGCCATTGCAACGCGGCAAGCTAATGGATTTCCTCCATATGTAGATCCGTGTTCACCAGGCTTAATGGTCAGCATAACTTCATCATCACATAGTACTGCTGAGACCTAGCATGGAAAGGTTCAATAAAAAAGAAAAAAAGAAAAACGTTCAATTCTTTTACATATATATTTAGAACAGTAAACTTAAATCTCTGTGAAGCAACCTTTTCCTCAGAGCTCAGGAAAGGATAAATTTCAGCCTATGGTGATAAATCACGTGTACATTCCCAGCTCTGTATAGAGGAGAGCACATCTGAAAATCACGTAACAGCTTAATCCCTGAAAGACACTAAGCTATCCTGGTAACATCTAACTACACTTGAGGGGCATTTCTCCAAAATTAATATTATTTCTGTCCTGGTTTGAGAGTTTAAGCTTCAATACTCTGTTTAACAACTCAGAAACAGCTTCAATCAGCCAAAATAGTTCAAGGCAGGTTGTAACTTCCAGCCTAATCAGCAGGAATTTAAGTCACTCCAAAGAGGATAAAAATCAGTCATGTGGGCATGCTAAACAAGTGAAATAATGCCAGTTGTTCTGAAATAGTTTTATAATATATGCTAAACACACACTAATTATTTTTTTTTTCCTTTACAGGATTCATCTAGAAATTCATCACAGCAAGACTGTGATAAACTACTCTCCAGAGACAGTACAAAAGACTAACCAGTAATTCCAGAATGAAAGGCTGACCACTGGACACTTGTTTTCCTGACATGGTAATATCAAATTGAAAAAAAGAGATATACCAAATCTATTCAATTAATTGACAAGGGCCAAAACATGTGAAAAATCAGCAGCTCAAGAGGATGGTATCTAATAACTTGTCACCCTAAGAGGTCAAGTATCAACACAGAAAGTTCAGGATACTATATAGTCATTTCAGCTATAAATGTAACATTACGTATTCTATTATTTTCTTACATGTCTCTCACAGGTTGGACTATCTACATCATAAATCATAATTAATCTTGTAGACATCAATTTCCAAGCACAACAAACATCATATTTGCTTGCCTTCCAGCTAGTAGACTTTCAGTGTTAAATACTTAAAAATCATTATTCAACAAATGGATATTTCTTTGGTACTCACAGGATACAAGCCACCAGAAAGGGCCTTTCCAAGAAGAATTATATCAGGTCTCACATTTTCATGGTCAACAGCTAGCATTTTCCCTGTTCTGGCTAAACCAGTCTGTATTTCATCAGCAATAAACAGAACCTTTATAGAGACAAAAAGAAGAAAACTTCACGCATAACGTAGAATGACTTTCACTCCCATTCCTAACCCAATTCCAACAATACAGCAGAGGTGCACACAGTAAGTGAGAGACCTACCAGCTGCATTACACTAAGTACATGAAGGTACTTCCTTTACCTCCTCTAAACCTCCTGGAGACTTACATATTCTATGAAATGTGAAGCTACTAACAAGTGAACCTACTGTCCTCTCTTCCTGGTATCTTCAGCATATTCTTTTCTACGTAAGGCATATTCCACGTAGGGTTGGACACTGTCCAACCACACTCTATTTGCAATATAACAATGAGTGCAATTTCTAAAAAGTTAGGATTAGTCTACTTTACTCCCAGTGCATTGTTCATACACTGACCTTCGGAAGTTTCTGAAAAATGCCATTTTAGCAACTCTGCAGGTCTTGTAGTCTGATGTCTAAGTGTCTCAACAACTCTGAGAACCTAAATCCAAGTTCTCCATCTTGTTTTCCTAAGATGCACTATTGTCATGTAGTACTATTTGTAAAATAGCTCTTATTTTTTCTGGGAGGTAAGTACCACAGCAATAACAAAGACAACTTAATCAATACCTTCCTCTGAACGTATAGAAGGATTTATGGGTAGCACCTGCAAACTCAGAGTCAGAATTCGATTGGAACAGAGACCACTGATTTTTAAGGCAGACAGGCAACACCAAGGGAATCAAAAGCTGTAAATCAGCAGCCCTTTTTTTGTTGTTTTGCTTACACTTACAAAGGATGTGGCCTTGGCCTGTGGGAGAGGCTGACCAAATTGGTCCTGGAATAAGAAGGCATGGCAGCCTGCCTGTGAGAATTTGCAGTACCCAAAGACAACTGAAGGACATGGAAATATATACAAACGCATCTTCCCACCCTTCCAGAGACACGGAATGCAAGTCTAATTCAGTGTGTCTTCACTAGCAGAGAACAGAAATTATGGATCCAACACTCTCTTTTCAAAACTAAACATTTCTTAGTAGAATCCAGACAGGATATAGTATTCAGAATAGGAGTTAGGAATGTGGTATGAACGGGAATGTGAAAAAGAAATTAAAATTTAAATTAATTTAAAATAAATGCAGTTTCAAGAGCATTCATTAGAAACTTACATTGGTGACAGCAGTAAGAAACAGTGAAAAGCGTACATTGTTAAGAAGTACTTCCTGGTAAGGTATTGCCAGGAAATACAAGAAGTATCCCTACCCTATTCCACTGAAAGAAAAGGAAATTTTTAAGTAGTATATGAAGTCCTGTATCTTGCATACGAGGATGACCTTACAAGATACGTAAACACAGTGTGTAACGTTTAAGCCACCTTGTTACAGCAAATTCCTTACATTGTGTTTTGTGCAGAGGTCCCGCACTCCTGTGAGATAACCTTTGTCAGGAACAACCACACCCGCTTCACCTTGAATTGGTTCAACCATGAAAGCTGCTACATTGGGATCTTGAAGGGCCCGCTGTAAAAGTGGACATAGGGATAAGAAAGACAAAAAGAAAGAAAAACTTTCACTCAGGTCAAATTTAGAAAATATCGAGATGGACGCATGTAGCAGAACCTAGCTCTAATCCTGGTGTTCTACCTCAAATGATGATAACAGTATTCATGTCAGGCAGTTACCCCTGAGTGCCATTTCAGTTCCAACACCGGCGCCTGTGTCACTATTTGCCTTGAAAAAATCAGCTGGTGTGCTTGCTTGGGAAATTACAAACCTTAAAAATTGCAAACCCAGACAAACAGATTATCAAATCAGTTCATACATTACCCCAGGAATACACTCAGTTTTGCATTACCCCATACAAGACAAACAATTGCTCAATGCTTCCCCAGTTCATCTCAAATAAAAAAGAATGGAGCCTCTCCAGAACAATTTTGTCACCTTAAAGCAAAGTCCACAGCTACAGTCTTGCACCATCAAGTTCTAAAAGGTTTAGAAGTCCACGAGACTCAAGAGATATGATTCCCAGCATGAATTTCCTAGACCTTTTCTCAGTATTGCCCCACAAACAGAACAAATTCAGTTATCAGTCTGGTGGATGTGGATCTAAGTTTCAGGTCCCCAGAGTGCATTCAAAGCCTCGATAAAGTTGGCTGAAGCCACTACATACTTACAGAGCTTTCACAATGGGCAGCCTTACAAGGTTCAACTCTGAGTAAGCTTTTCCACACTGCAACTATAAGACACTGAGACACCCTTGTTTCCCCTCACCAAACTCCTAGGAGGCAAGCATCTCTGTCCTATAAACCCTCCAATCTCCACAGCTTCACTTGTACTAAGCAGACCCAACAGGCACGGAAGACTAACCAACTTGTCACTCATGGAAATGATGTACCCAGATGATGGAAAAGCACTAATGCCAACATTCCTAGTGCTTCAGGACTGTCTGTGTCTGGCTGGAACCCTCTTGCCTCCCAGGTTGCAATTCCAGCACCCTATGGCTGCCATCAAGCACCCTCTACCCTTTAATACCTAAGGCCACATTACGAGGTTGGAAATTTTAGACTAATCAAGGTCAACCCTCCCCAACAGCTTGACAGGATGCATCTCCGAAAACCCAGGGAAATGCAGAATCACTAGCGTTTCAGTAGCTTACATGAAACACCAGCCTAGCATGGTTTTAAGCATGCTGTGAAACTTGTGTACGACTACAGTGAATTCCAGTCATGTAGTCATTGAAGAATGCACAGCGTTTCTGAGAAAACTAGGTAAAGATACTAGTTTCAGAATCCCAAGTCCTGACTGTGGAATGTACGTTACTGATCTGAATTCCCTTACGGTTTACCTGCTGTTCTTCTTTTGTACCTTGAACATCTTAGTGACATGGGAAATGAAACAGATCGTGTGTTTTTTCTTTTTACATTCTAAAGCAAAACTGAAAATTAAAACCAAGGCAGAATTTATACACATTTCTTATATGTAATTATATATCTCTCATATATGTCTAGATACATATACCTTCATGCCAAAGCACATGTTTCAAAGGATAAACTTCAGATTTTCCTGCCTTGCTATTTACCAAAGAGATACTGCAAAATGATTTCTTACAAGACAAGAAAAATTGTCAAATACCTCAAGAGCTGGTAGGTCATTGTATGGGATCACTTCGAAACCTGGCATAAAGGGTCCAAATCCATCATAGCTGGATGGGTCGGTAGAACTAGAGATAGCAGACATGGTTCTGCCCCAGAAGTTGCCAGCTAAAAAAAAAAGAGGGGGATTGTTACAAAACTGACCAAAAGCCAGAACAGTTTATAGGACATCACACTTCCCATTTGGCAATGCATTTTAAGAGTTGTCTAACATCAGAATATTAGCATCCTTCTGCTAATTGTTAGCATTTTACATTGATGCCATAAATACATTGTGTTGCTATATCAAAAGCAAATATCAAAAATGAAAGAAAATTATACTGTAAGACCTGGCAAGTATACAAAATAATTTCTATACACTTTGTTAGTAGTCTGAAAAATTGAAAATAACACAGGAAGGTAACATCTTTTTGAGGAAGATGCACAGCGTTTACATTAATATTACTCATTAAATGCAGGGGGGGAAAAAGTAAGCACCACCCAGAATTTAGGTCCTAAAAATAAAGCTGCCAGTAAGCCTAAATCAAAAAATATATTTCTGTGCATTTCAAAGTTCCAGATGAACCCATTTATATTTGTAAAAATATTGTGACATTGTACTACTTCATATAGAAACACCAGTTAAAATGTCTAGGAACCAACTATCACCAAGACTCAAATCAGGACAATTCATTTTAATATTTCAGTTAAATCAACATACCCTCAGCTAATCACTAATAAGGTGTTTAAAAAGGAACTCGTAAGGAAGATTAAGGGTTCACCACCTCCACAGCATTACAAGCCTTTTCTTTCTTTCCCCCACCAATTTCTTTGTGTAACTGTGATCCTAGGGGCAGAGAATGTTCTCAATCTGCAGGAAATCCTGAAGTCAATTATTACTGACGTAGCCAGCTCTAGGCATCCCTTCTTTCTAATCGCCAGTGTAAACAGCATTACACTGTTCCCCACAGCAATGTCTCCTAGCAGAACAATCCCTGCCACGCTTTGCTGACTCACATGCTTATCACTTCAAGGTTATGTTAGTGCAATCCTCTGTATCCTGGAACACAGCCCTGAAGACTGAATTACATGAAGCAGAGCAGTTTATCTGCTAATGGCAGGCTGTCTCCACCTTCACGCTCTAGTCTCCATACTGGCTCACTATCAAGCAAAAGAATCTACCTCAAGCTCTCTGGACTGATGTTTAAAGCTATTTTTTGTTCTGACCCTAGCTACCCAAGAGAGCTTTTTTTCTGCCAAAATGCTGGCTTCTGACAAAAGAAGGATTACTAATTTTTTCCAACTACTTGGCACATAATCATATATTGTAGTTAAGGGGATGGGATCATAAAAATGGAGAGCATATCCAGTTTATCAAGATGGGAAAGCACTTAATAAAAGTTAAATGACTGAAGTGCAAAATAAAATATATATGGAAAAGAAGGAGGGAGAAATATACTTGTTCAAAGAATTCCCAGGAAAAAAAAAAAATCTAATCTAATCAGTCCTAGAAATCATAATGCAATATTCAACTATGAATTTCAATTTATAAATGTTGTCTAATGACAGTTTATGGTTCAATTATTATATGTCCCAAAAGCCAAAAATAGTATTTTCAGCTGTAGCAATTAAAAAAAAAGTCAATATTTAAGCAGTAATCTTTATTCTAGAAAGTTTTATAAAATACAGAACCATTGAACAACATTAGAATTGACAAAAATATTTCACCTATCACCAAAGAATACCAAATGTATGTTATTTGAATTAAA